>CAUJNA010003697.1:75000-87500 GCA_963377175.1 Effrenium voratum | reverse complement strand
CATTACATTTACATTACATTACATTACATTACATTACATTACATTACATTACATTACATTACATTTACATTACATTACATTACATTACATTACATTACATTACATTACATTACATTACATTACATTACATTACATTACATTACACATTACATTACATTACATTACATTACATTACATTACATTACATTACATTACATTACATTACATTACATTACATTACATTACATTACATTACATTACATTACATTATTGCATTACATTACATTACATTACATTACATTACATTACATTACATTACATTACATTACATTACATTACATTACATACATACATACATACATACATACATACATACATACATACATACATTACATTACATACATACATACATACATACATACATACATACATACATACATACACATTACATTACATTACATTACATTACATTACATTACATTACATTACATTACATTACATTACATTACATTACATTACATACATACATACATACATACATGTGTGTGTATATGATATAATACATACAGATAGATATATACATAGACACACACTGTATGTATGTATGTATATATATATATGTGTACTTATATAATATATATATATATATATATATATTTATATATTTGGATGTGCGCGTGTCTTCCCCCGTTTCCCCATGCGGGCGAAGGGGGGGGGGCTGGGTCCTTGAACTTCTGGTGGTCCCCGAGGGGTGTGAACTTCTCCCCCAAGGAGCTCCTCGATCAACGATCGACGGGACGGCGAGCGGGGGGTTGGGGGGGGGCGATCGAAGACGCCCGTCCCCGTCGGTTTGCTGGTGCGAGAGAGGCAGGGAATGAGGGAATGGAATGACCCCAAGAAAAACCATCCAACTGGTGGTGTCCTTTTTTTGGGGACCCCAGGGAATGAATGAGGGAATCTATAAACCATCCAGGATCTAGGGATTCCCTTAAAGGAAACCATAGGGATGGTTTATTGGGGTCGTTCTCTCATTCCCTTGAATTATTCAGCAGGGAATGAGGGAATGAGAAATGGAATGACCCCGATTCATGGCTTCAGGTTAGTTGCTGGGTGGTTTAGATCTACGACTTGCGATCGGTGCAAGAGATCCGAGTTGAACCCTCCAACTGCTGTCCGATTTGACCCCTCGGTTTCCCAAAGCCCGGGGCTGCCTCTTGAGCTCCAGGTGCTCGCTGCTCTTCTTCTGTCTTTTTCGAAGACCGTCATTGGCTATCCCCTGACCCATTTAATTGACCGCCTGTATCAACAGCATCTTGAATGCTTGGTGTGACTTTGTTTGGGGGTTGCCCGTTCAGAGTGGTTTTAAAGGGAAACGAAAGGAAACTCACATGATTTGTGGGCCCCCATTTCAAGGCACCCCCAGGCATGAATTGATTCTTTGGACCCTGTGGTGGACATCATTCACATGCAGATTTGAACAACCACCAATCATTTTGGAGACCATGCCCCATTGAAATGCAAAGCCAATGAGGTTCGTCCCTTTGAGAGATGCGATTCTAAATGGTGAAGCTTAGATCGAGGAATTTGCGGTTTCAATCTTTTGAAGCTGGTCGCTTTCGACCTCTCCAAAAAATATGAATCGAAAGTCGTTCACTTGTTGCGGGTTCAACAAAAAATCCTAGATTTCAACCGAAGAGTTAAAGTCTAAAGATCCAAGCCAATAGCAATCACGCGAAGTACCAAGCCGACCGGAAAACAATTTTTGGGTCTCCCAATTCTCTTGCTCAGGATTGAACCCAATCTTGAAACGGGCAGGTCTGAAAAATGACCCCAGCCACGTTTCTCATGGTGGAATCACCTTTCTCTCTCCCTAACCCGCCGAAACACGGAGGGTCGCGTTTGTCCACATGTATTTTGCTCCGAGACATGAAAGCACAAGCTGTGAGGTGTTAAAGATCTCAATGACTCCATGCGAATTGGACACTTTTGGACGCCAGCTTTCAGCATTCCTCATTGAAGAAATGGCGTCAGGTAAAACAGTCGCACAGAGCTTTGGTTCTGGTGCGAGCAGTTTTGACCACCTGCGGTTTGCTTATTCCAAGGATGGTCGGAATGAGGGCAGAGTGAGGGCAATGAACATAAAACCATCAGGGGGTCAATTCCTACGGGTTGGGACCAAACTAGGCAGCCTTTCTCGCTCTTTCGACATGAGAAGTGGCTCTCCGCCGATTCACGGGCACGGAACTGATCCAGACGGCCGGTTCGAAGGCTCACGGCCAGAGAGACAAAAAGAGTCATCTACGGTGTGAGTTTCGACAAGGACCTTGGTTGAGGTGTGTTTCTTGTTTACTAGCCCTGCTTTGTACTAGCCCCGGCTCAGCACAAACACAAGGGCCTCCCCATGCGGCTCTGAAGGGGTTGACTGGGAACCCTGGCTTCGCTCTAGGTTGGGGGCAACACGGGCAGTTGGGGGTGGGCCGCATCCCCAGCATCCCCAGCACCACCAGCATCGCCAGCCTTGCTCGGGCGGATCTTGGGTTTGCTGATATCCAGGATGCTGTTGGGAGGGTTTAAGGTTCTTTGACTCGGTTTGGGGCAACGCCCCACAACCAATCCCAAAGCAGCCCAAAATTGAATAACCACATTCTCAAAGCTACTGCACCTCGCGCAAATCAGCCCCAAGCCAACCCAACCCAACCTTAAACCCTCCCAATTGGCGGGCCGCATCCCCAGCATCCCCAGCATCACCGGCCTCGCTCGGCCTAGGGCTTGGGGCTGCCAATTGGCTTTGATTTGGTTGCAGTTCAGAGTTGCTCCTTCGGGTGAGTGTTGGGTTGCTGAGGCTTATATCATGAGGGCGGGTCTTGGGAGGGTTTAAGGTTCTTTGAGTCGGTTTGGGGCAACGCCCCACAACCAATCCCAAAGTAGTTCAAAAATTGCATAACCACATTCTCAAAGCCCGCACACCTCGCGCAAATCAGCCCCAAGCCTTTCTCCTAATTGGCAGGCTGCATCCCCAGCATCCCCGGCATCACCGGCCTCGCTCGGCCCAGGGCTTAGAGCTGCCAATTGGCTTTGATTTGGTTGCAGTTCAGAGTTTTGCTGAGGCTTATATCATGAGGGCGGGGGGTTCAGTATTTAGGCTTTGTAAAAGGCTGATATGCAGGATGCTGTTGGGAGGGTTTAAGGTTCTTTGCGTCGGTTTGGGGCAACGCCCCACAACCAATCCCAAAGCAGCCCAAAACTTGCATAACCACATGCTCAAAGCCAAAAACCGGCCTGCGCACCTCGCGCAAATCAGCCCCAAGCCAACCCAAACCGACCCAAAGTCAACCCTAAACCCTCCCAATTGGCGGGCCGCATCCCCAGCATCACCGGCCTTGCTCGGCCTAGGGCTGCCGGTTGGCTTTGACTTGGTTGCAGTTCAGAGTTGCTCCTGGTTTCGGGCGGGGGGTTCATTTAGGCTTTGTAAAAGGCTGATATCCAGGATGCTGTTGGGAGGGTTTAAGGTTCTTTGCGTCGGTTTGGGGCAACGCCCCACAACAGCCCAAAATTGCATAACCACATTCTCAAAGCCAAAAACCGGCCCGCGCACCTCGCGCAAATCAGCCCTAAGCCAACCCAAACCGACCCAAAGTCAACCCTAAACCCTCCCAATTGGCGGGCCGCATCCCCAGCATCACCGGCCTTGCTCGGCCTAGGGCTGCCGGTTGGCTTTGACTTGGTTGCAGTTCAGAGTTGCTCCTGGGGCTTGCTGAGGCTTATATCATGAGGGCGGGGGGTTCATTTAGGCTTTGTAAAAGGCTGATATGCAGGATGCTGTTGTGAGGGTTTAAGGTTCTTTGCGTCGGTTTGGGGCAACGCCCCACAACCAATCCCAAAGCAGCCCAAAAATTGCATAACCACATTCTCAAAGCCAAAAACCGGCCCGCGCACCTCGCGCAAATCAGCCCCAAGCCAACCCAAACCGACCCAAAGTCACCCTTAAACCCTCCCAATTGGCGGGCCGCATCCCCAGCATCACCGGCCTTGCTCGGCCTAGGGGCTTGCTGAGGCTTATATCATGAGGGGGTTCATTTAGGCTTTGTAAAAGGCTGATATCCAGGATGCTGTTGGGAGGGTTTAAGGTTCTTTGCGTCGGTTTGGGGCAACGCCCCACAACCAATCCCAAAGCAGCCCAAAAAATGCACAACCACATTCTCAAAGCCAAAAACCGGCCTGCGCACCTCGCGCAAATCAGCCCCAAGCCAACCCAAACCGACTCAAAGTCAACCTTAAACCCTCCCAATAGGCGGGCCGCATCCCCAGCATCCCCGGCCTCGCTCGGCCTAGGGCTGCCGGTTGGCTTTGATTTGGTTGGTTTCGGGTGAGTGCTGAGGCTTGCTGAGGCTTGTATCATGAGGGCGGGTCTTGGGGTTTGTTTGGGGTTCATTTAGGCTTTGTAAAGGGCTGATATCCAGGATGCCCCAAGCAACCAACCATCCAACCAACTAACCAGCTATGCCCCGAGCCGGGGCTAGAAAAACACAAAGTCGGTTCCCAAGGACCTTTGGACGTCAAAAAAATGGTGCCCCAATGAAGTGCATCCTTGTGGTCTTTAAAAAAGCTGGAGCATCTGGCCTTACATGGCTTCCACAAAAAACAAAGAAGAGGTTCCAACAAAAGGTGCCCCTTCGGACGCACACATGAGTCACAATCCATACCTGCTAAATGTTCTACCCGCGTCCATGCAAGGAAACAAATGCAACAAGGCGGATATCCGCAGCATTTGCATGGATGCTGCTTTCAATTCACCTTCATCTCCATCTCAAGGCAACAAAAAAACATAGGAAAAAAGGGGCGGATATCCCGTAGTTATGGTTGGGACCGGGACCCCAAGTTCACGGGTCCATCTCCCCGGGTTTCGCTTTGGACGCGTCGATCTGCTTGCGACCATCGGAAGTCCCGCCTCTTGGAATTCAGTGCCTCGTTCCGCTGACGCAGCGCCTTGGGATGGATGAGGAATCCAGAGAAATCGTCCAAAGCGACACGTGGGGCTCCCCGTTTTTTGTGGTTTTGAAAAGGGAAACCCAAGGAAAGACATGTTTTTTTGTTGAGGGGCACGCCGTGGTTGATGGTGGTTTCAAAAGAAACCAAAGGAAAGCCACAATACTTGTGCTTTGAGGGATTTCCCGGTTTTGGTGTTGTTTTTTCAAGGGAAACCAAAGGGAAACCACACGATTTGTATGGATCCCCTAAAAAAACGACACGCCCATGTCTGCTGGGCACCTCATCCAAGGTTGATTTGGGTGTGGTTTGAGGGCACCTTGTTCAGCCTGGTCAAAAGGGACTCCCAAAGGGAACATCAAAATTCACCATCCGTTTGGTCTAGTTTGACACAGACCCATTTCTTGACCATCCCTTCGATTAACCAATCGGACTCCCAACTTCAGGACAGTCTGGCCATGAATTTGAGAATGGCCGTGAATTTCCCATAGAAAACCCCCCGTGAAAGGTGGGTGCTGGACACAACTCTCTACCTAAATCATGTCCACTAAGGAAGTCCCTGAAAGTAAAGTTCCTACCCGAAGCGATGGTAAGGGTCCGGATGCCGAACCTTGTCACTCTGGGGATCACCGGAACCTCTCAGAACATCTCGCCTAAGACCTCTTCCTACCTGGCGAAAGGTGCTCCGGGAATGACCCTTCCGGGTGTTCGCAATGACCGTTCCGGGATCCCCATCCCCTTGAAGGGAACCACCAGCTGCATGGTTCAAATCGGGTCCATGTCTTTCCCTGCATCTCTTGCGATCGCAAGTCGTAGATCTAAACCGGGGAGCCACCAACCCGGAAGCCATGAATCGGGGTCGTTCGATTTCTCATTTCCTGCCTATCGAACCAGGGTCCCCTTAAAGGACACCACCAGTTAAATGGTTTAAATTGGGGTCACCCCCACCGCAAGTCGTAGAAGCCATGAACCATACACCCACCAACCACCCCACCACCCCGCCACCCCCCAAAACAAGGTCCGAAGCGAAGCCATGAATTGGGGTCATTCCATTCCCTCATTCCCTGCTGAATACTTCAGGGGAATGAGGGAACAGCCCCAATAAACCATCCCTCTGGTTTCCTTTAAGGGAATCCCCTTAATGGAAGCCATGAATCGGAACCCCTGGAATGAACCTGTCTCCATCTCTGGGCGGCCCGGAGAGGGCCCAAGTGGGATGCGTGCGCTTTTTGGGTCTGGCTGACTCACCCAAAAAAAACACGAAAAGTTAAAGCAGGGCCCAAAATTGGAGGGGGAGGGGGGGTGATGGGGGGAGGGGGGGTGGTTGTTAAAGGGGGGGGGGGGTGTTAAGGGGGGGGGGTGATCCGTTCAATAGGTTGATGGCTTCACATGTCTTCCAAAAAATGCCATCCGAAGGCGTGACGCACCTTGTTCTCAAGCCATCCCATCCTGCCGCAGCTTTTCGGCCAAGGCTCCGTCTCGAACTCCCACTCCCGCTCCTCCAGCTCTTCATCCGTCAAAGTGGAGATGCTCGTGTACCGCGACCTCCACTCAACGCCACAGGAGAAAAAAGAGAGAGCTGCCGTGTAACCCTAGGTCAAACTGTGAACCAGCAGGGGGGAAGAACTTCTGCCAGTCGACCTCGGGGTGGAAAATCGAGAAGAAAAAAAAGGAAACCGCCGACCTCTTCGGCATGGCGCGCGGCGCTTCACGTGTCCAGTGGGGGATGGTTCAGGGAGCCATCGGGGTCCGACAAGGGAAGAGCCACTCTTTGATATTCACAGAAGGTCAAACGTCTGAGTTCTGATCGTCGTAGTAAATAGAGGTTGTCTCCTTAGATACTGTTGCCACCTTTCAATCGATCATCAAACGCACCACGTCAAGCATGTGGCTTTTCAGCCGGTATGCGATCTTGAGATCCTGCCGAAAAATCCGGGCGGAGCAGGATGCATGCAACCTGTTGAACATGGCACAACACACTCTCAACAGACGTTGCACAGCCCAGAAAGAAAAAAAAACACCACATTGCGACGCTACATGCAACAATGCAGCTGGGGCAAGGTAGATGGTGCAAGGTAGATGGTGCAAGTGTGCCTTTGGTGTGCATTTATGACGGTGATAGACCAAATCCAAACGCTGGAACACCAATGCCTCGTTCACCCTGGAATACGATTCTCTGCCGTAACAAGAATGCGCATGCCATTCTTTTCGCCATGCGCGGGTGTTTGTGAGGCTTGATCAAAGCGGCTTTTTGCCGTTCGGCAGGCCGCAAAGCAAGTAAACCGCACGCGGCTCCCGATCTTTTTGGCCTCAAAGAAAGCGGTTTTTAGGACCCGGGGTTCCCAAAAAGTCTGCATTGGAGGGGTCAACGTGGTAACAAATGGACGGATTCGTGGCAGTCCCTTCCTCGCGCGCAAAGCCGCGAAGCTCGCGCGCCCGTGATCGGTCGACTTGCCACTTGCCGTTTTTGCGTCAAGCACCGAGGTGCGTCCGATGGCTCCGGCGCAAAACAGGGATCCGGATGCATTATGAACATTGCCTTGTAAATGGTGGTGTCCCTGTATTTTGGTGTCTTTTAAGGAGCCCTGCAAAATGAAGGCCGCATGCTTCTCATAGCCAGGGATTTGGAGGACCAACATGATCACCAGGCACATCTTTTTCTGAGGCAACCCTTTTGAGGCTGTTTTTTTTCAATCAAAGGGACCCATTGTGGCAATTTTGAGACGAATCCTGATATTTGCCACGACTGGGGGGTTTCTCAAAAAATGATGGATGCCGTTTGGTTGGCAGTTGAACAAAAATCGAAAGGATACGAACTGTTCTAGGGGACCGTGATTTTGAGAAACCCCAATGAAGGAAAACTAAAATTATTGGGGGCCCCCTAAAAAAAAGACGAGCCAACCTTAAATCAAATGTGTGCTTGGTGGATCGGTGGTAATAATGCCTGTCTTGAGAAACTCCCGACGACGCCTCTTGAGCCGAAACTCACGGAGCTCCTTCCTCAAACTTTGAAGGGCAAAAGGCTAGAGGGTTGCCCCAAAGCGCCAGCAATGGAAGGCGCCTAAGTAAAGCAAACAAACACAAAAACAAGCGAGCGAGCGAGCGAGCGAGCGAGCGAGCGAGCGAGCAAGCAAGCAAGCAAGCAAGCAAGCAAGCAAGCAAGCAAGCAAGCAAGCAAGCAAGCAAGCAAGCAAGCAAGCAAGCAAGCAAGCAAGCAAGCAAGCAAGCAAGCAAGCAAGCACAAAAACATGGAAACAAATAATCTAAACCAGGCTTCGTTCTGTTCTATTTCAAGGAGCAACCCTGGTTCGACGGGAAAATACTGGCTTGCACCAGCCAGGTGCCGAAGCAATATTGCTGCAACTCGCTGGACTAGGCATGCGCTAGACCATCAACTCAGGCAAAAGTTGATTCCAAAACTTGCGGTGCGGGTAAATAACGTTGACCCCATATGAATCAACCCCAGCTTACTAATAGGGGGGGGTGCTTCTCCTGGAGAGACCCCCACCCCCCTACTAGTAAGCAGGGTTGATGAATAGGGGGGTTCCATTCAAGGGGCCCAATGCGGGGAACTGCGCAACATCTCCCAACGGCGATTTTCCATCATGTCTCGGGGTCGCTTCAAACAGGCGGCCCAGTCCGACGCAGCCGAGCCCAGCGGAATTCTAACGGGACTCGCAGGGAACTCCATCGGAAGTCCAGTCTGGGGCATGCCGAAGACTTGAAGCAACCGTTCTCGAAGAACACGCCACCAGCGTTTGCGGATTGCCCCAGCTTCGCATTCCGTGGCGGTCCGGCGAGAGAAAACATGCGCCCGCTGGCTCCACCAGTCGGGTCACACTCCAGACAGGAACTAAAGCCGCCGAAGTGGTTCCACGGGATTTGCCGATGGTTCCCTGCCACAAATCTAAACGCCTCAAATGGGTGTGAATGTTGATGGGGGACCCTTTGGATCATTTAGGTGGCGATGTGTGTCCACTCACCACTTAGGTTTTCAACCCTGTAAAATTCGCCCAAGTGAAACAAGTCGGCAAGACCAGGAGTGGAGCCCTTGCGCTTCGCCTGAAGCCTTCGCAAGCCAAGAGGCTCAAACTGTGGTGGGTTCCCAAAAAGGTAGACACTCTTCTAGGTATCTAAAGACAAAGCCAAAGGATTTGGGGGGCCTCCGGATCCCCATTTTGGGCATTAAAAAACTCGCCATTTGAAGCACGGTCCAGAAACCCTGCTGTTTGATTTACATATATATATATATGTATTATATATATATATATATGTATTATAGATTATATTATATATATAGGGGTTCAGCTTTGAGAACCTCAAGGCTGAAGTCCGGAGCTTGGCGCAGGCCAAGCAGAGACACCTTTGCCGCTCTCCACGCCTCTTCAGTCTGGAGGCTCAGAGGCTCAAAGCGGTCGAGCTCCAGCGGTTTTTCTATCTCCTCAGCTAGAACCTCGAAGTCTAAGTCAGGCTCAGAGGTGCAGCTGCTTCTTGCCGCTCGGCTCCTCTCCCCGCTCGCGCTCGAAGATCTCCCGGGCGTGGCGGTGGCCCAGGGGGATTTGGATGGACTGGATCTCCTGGCGGCTGCGCAACGAAAGGCCACAAGGCCGCCAAAAAATTGGTGGGTGTGGGTCAAGAACAGGTACCTGGAGTCTCCATGACCCTGAAAAAATGAGCGTCATTAGCCAAAATTAAGGGGTCGTGGACCCATTTTTTAAATGTCATGAAGACTCCAGGTACCCCAAAAAGTTGTTGGCGTGGGTCAAGAATCGGTTGCTTTCTGCTCCCCTGCTAAAAGTGACTAACTTTTAGTGGTTTAATGGAAAACCCATTGGCTGGCAAAAAGTTCAAGTCCGAACATCCAAGCAAAATGCAACAAAGAATAACAGGTACCCCAAAATGGGGTTCCTGGCACATGAAATACAAGGACGAGTGCCCTGGTGATCGAATTTTGACCCATACCCAACTGGAGGTTGTCCTTTTTTGCTTCCCCTTATTACACACCAGAAAATTTGTCCGCGATTTGCGAAACTCCCAGGAGCCAAACGAAGTACCGTATGAAGAAGGTTTGTAACTATTGGAAGCCAGGGTGTCCCTTTGAAGGAGATAGTCTTCCAGGAGCCCACTGTGTGAGGTTCCATGTGGATGCCCGGGATATGGCATGTGGATTCTAGGCTTGTGTACTCGCAGCCCGGAAGCTTAACCCTTTGAAGGCCGCTCAAAAAACGGGGGACTTGAACAAGCAAAAGGTCGAAAGGTCGATTCGCCTGGGGAGAGTTCTTGTTCTCCGCTTGCAGTTCCGGGGGGATATCATTGAATTATGTTTAGCCCCCAAACCGCTGTTTCGGAAAAGATCAGCCAGTCGCTGTCGAAGATATGGCCCACAAATCGTGACCTCTGGTTGCCGCTGGCTGGTCGAAGCTGGTGCCTGGCTCGAGGTTACCTCCTGAGGCAACTTTAATTTTCGTTCTGCCTCCACATCGTAAGTCAAGCATGTGGGTGGTGCTCAAAATAAGCGGACCGCCCCCCCCCCCCCCCCCCCCCGAGTTTTTGGTTGATTTGTGGTTTCTCTTCAAAAGTGGGTGAACCATGTCCCCTGAACGTCCCGTCGGCCTGGCTAAGCTGCTTGATGGCCTTTCGAGTGAGCCTCACATGGTCTCAAGACGATGGGAAAATGGAGGATCGCTCTGCCATGTTTGGTGGGTGGCAACTGCTTCCGAAATCTCGGTCTGATCAAACCACAAAAACCGGTTACGGGATCATTGGCCAAACTAGCCAGATTGTCCAAAGATGAGCACAGTGTCCGAGTACCTTCTCATGTGTTTTATTACCCTAGTTGTCTGCCCGCGCAACTCCACCCTCCGACAAGAAGTCCTTTGTCGGGACTATTGGCGCAGTGCTCAAACTGAGTTAGCGGGCGGCACGTCACATTTTCCGCCAGGCAATGGCCAGAAAGGTGTCGGAAACACGTGTGCTGGCGCAAGGCCTTGATTGCTATGAGTTGATCTGCTTTGTTCCGCAGTCATTCATCGCGTAGGTACATTCCATCTGCGTGTTCGAACAGTTACCTAAACTCTGAACCTGTCAAACACCTAATCATCAACAACGCAAGGGGTAGTCACATGTCCCTGATCTCCTTGTCTGGGTTCGAGATCTCTACAAACATGCTGGCAAAACCTGTTGTGCCACACACCAACAACCAAGATCAAAAACAAGCGCCACTTCAAAAGGCAACTGCGGAAACACTGAAACGCAAACCCTTCTTCATGTATCTCGACAATTCGACAAGCTTAAAAAAGGAGAATCGCCGATAACAACACCCTGTGCCACCGCCAGAACCTACTTCGCTGTTCGGCCGAGTGACTAACTTGTTAGTAAGCTAGGTCATAACTCACGTTTAAGATGTTATAAGTCTCCCAAGTTGGCCTCAGACCCAACCAGGCATTGCGGGCGGGGCTTTATTTTTTGAGGGGGGGCCATACAAATACTGTAGATGGACAAATTCCTTCACCAATTGGGATGGATGAAACCCCCTACCCACTGGGATGAAACCACCTACCGCTTCAGGAATCGGGTCCCAGCCGCTTATTTTCGTAGCTCATCTTTGCCAGCTGCAAGCTCTTGGCCGGGCCATGGAGCTGTAAACACCCCGACACAAACTCATCCAAGTCGATGACACCCCTCTGGTCAGAGTCCAGAAGCATGAACAGCGTCCTGGAAAACAGCTCGCGATCAAGAAATGTGTGTGTGTGTGCCTCTGTGTTGTGTTGTGGGTCGTGGGTTGTGTGTTGAATGTGTGTGTGTGTGTGGGTGGGTGGGTGGGTGCGTGCGTGCGTGCGGGGGTGTGGGTGTGGGTGCGGGTCACAGTCGGGGTCGGGGTCGGGTTCCTCACTCCCTCTTACAACATCAACATGGAGTGGCTCAGACTCTAGGGGTTGACATGCGCCCAAGAAAAAAACAATACAGTAACGGCTTGCGCTGGTTTGTTCAAGTGCTCTTGACAAGAACTAAAATGGGCGCTTTTTCTCTGAAGTTTTCCCTACTTCGGGTTTCGCCAATGGGAAGCCGCGTCAATTTGCACAGTTTCTCGTGCGACACCGACACCGACACAGACACCGACACCGACACTCTCTCTCTCAGGTTAAGTGAGTGAAGCCACCCCTGCCTGTGTTCTGAACGGAAGCAGGGCCAAACAAAAGAACGACTGCAAATATCGAAGAAGCTAGTTCCGCATCCTTTGGAGGATGCTTCGGAGAAGAATGGACTGGAAGAAATACTGTCAACACCATGGCAGGCTGGCTGTCAACTCTTTGACCAAGCCCGTGAAAAGGAACAAACGGACCGCGCTGGCTGGGAGACGGCGACCTCCGTGTGTTTGGAAAAGGCTTCTACAGCGCGAAGATGATCCACAAAAAGGTGAGCATATGATTGAGACACAAAGGTAGTATTGCGCGGCGGCGCAACCTTCCAAAACATTGCCCCTGCGGGGCAAAACGGCGTGCGACGTCACAAAAAAAAGCTACGCTTCACGCACG
>CAUJNA010003697.1:62500-70000 GCA_963377175.1 Effrenium voratum | reverse complement strand
ATCTCATGTGTTTCGGACCTTTTGATCAACCCCCAAGTTCCACTTGCCATGAATCTAGGGTTGATTCCCCATTCTTTTCAACCATCGTTCTTTTCAAAAACCGGATCCGTCCCCAAAAAACAACCGGGGAATACGGCGTTTCCAGGGGTTTCGTTGGTTCCCAGATTTGGGACGGCACAGAATTTTAACCTTCCAGGATCCCCATGGCTCAACTTCGAGCTAGAGCCTCCAGGGTCACCTCGTTGGTCTGGGCCCGGTCGATCTCGTAGAAGATCAGCCGCAGCGCGTCCACCTGTCGGAACCATAGCCAGCCGAAAAGCAACAGCAGCTGCAAATGCCATGACGCGAATGCACAAGTAAGGCATGAATCAACCAGCCGACACCTTAGCAAGCTTACATCAGTCTGTTTGAGCTTTTTTGTTGGTCTTAATGATGCTGGCGACGCGGTGGAAGCCCGTTCAATCATTTCTTTAGGTGTCGGGAGGAACCAACATTTGCTTTGCAATTACTTCGACCTCACCGCTTGGAGAAGAAAAAAAGCTGTGCGAGTGAGAAGCATCAAGCTGCTTGCTGGTGAACAATTCCTTTCACGACCAAGTGCCACCGGACATCAAACAAATTTTCTGCCTGAAGCGAGAACCCTCGCCTGCTGCCGCCTCCTTTGCAGCTGCTTGATCGTGGCAACATCTTTGTCCGCGCCAGCGCTCTCTATTGCGGTGTTGCAGAACACACCAGTCACAACCTGTGGCGTAGACACGCACGGGTGCCAGCCAACGCTGCTGCGGCTCACGGGGGAAAACAACATCTTCCCATCCCAAAGTTCTTGGGATCGAACCCTGCCGGCGTGCATTTGCACAAGGCGCTGCCACACCCTGACACTGCCAAAACCACAACACACAATCAAAAACCACAACTACAACACGCGACAACAAGCCACAAACCAAAACCGCAAGCCACACTGCAACTGCTACTGATACTGATACTGCTACTGCTACTGCTACTGCTACTGCTACTGCTACTACTACTACTACTACTACTACTACTACTACTACTACTACTACTACTACTACTACTAGTACTACTACTACTACTACTACTACTACTACTACTACTACTACTACTGCTACTACTGCTGCTACTACTACTCCTACTACTACTACTACTACTACTACTACTACTACTACTACTACTACTACTACTACTGCTACTGCTACTGCCACTGCCACTGCTACTGCTACTGCTACTACTACAACCACCACCACCACCACTACTACTGCTACTAGTACTACTTCCACTGCTACTACTAAGACGACGACGACCACGACGCCGACCACAACAACAACAACACCACCACCTCTACTACCACCACCACCACCACCACCACCACCACCACCACCACCACCAGCAGCAGCAGCAGCAGCAGCACACCCGCCAAATCACATACAAGCAGACAACCTAGAACCAACACACACACACACACAACCAACACGCAAGCAACACGCAAGCAAAACACGCGCATAGGTTCACGCATACACATTTAGCCAGACGAGTTGCGATGTGGAGACTAGGCAGTAGCTGCCTTGATTGATCGCGACTGGGTTTTGACATTGGCGTTCCTCCAGGACATGTTTTCGACTGCGCTGCGGGTTTGAGATCGACAGTCTCGCATTCTGGTTGCGCTCGTTTTTGCAAGCTTCGCCTGCAACGCTATTTACAGTTGCGCTTAGTGTGGGCCGCGCTTTTCGGCCCTTCAGCACTGAACCGCGACGCAAGCCACTAACATCCAAGCGAACTGGCGCACAAGCTCTGGCTCTGATGGACCAGGTCGAAGTACATGCCCGCAAGGTCGCAACTTCTCTCTCTTCCACAACTTTCCAAAGGCTCGAAGCACAGCCATACTCCTGGGCAATTCCCGCACATATTCGTGCCTTCTTGATATCTCTGCTTTTGTTGCCACACCAAACGGCGCTGGCGGATCGCGGCGCGAATTTCCCTCTTCTGCGCTATCCGGCAAAACTTTGGCGGAAGAAAAGGTTCGGTGCACAGTAATGTTCAGAATGTTCAGACACTTGTCACTGGACCGTGACTGCGACGCGGCACGCGCGGTCACGAGCAGCACAGGACACACAGGCGGCGCCACTCGCAAAAACACGCGTGACAAAGGCCACGAGTGTGGAGTTGCCCCCCTGACTTTTTGTTTGGCTTGGAATTGCTGCATTTTTAGTGACATCTGCTCACAAGTTGCCGATGTCCTTAGTTGCTTGGATCCCGACAGCGACAAAGTATGACCTCGACAGCTGCCACAAAGGCACAAGAAACGACACGCGCACAAACCACACGCGCGCGCACACACACACACACACACAGACAAAGCACGCACACACCACACACTACCACACACCTGCAGTTGTTTGTTTCTGTGTGTTGCTTTGTTGTTTGCTTGTTGTTTGTGCTTGTTGCTTGTTGCTTGCTGTTGCCGGTTCCACCACCCACCCACCACCCAACCACACAACCAAGCAGCCACACGATCGCACGATCCTGGCCAGCGGGTTTCCCAGGATGGTCAGCCCCCATTCTATGGCAACCGAGCGGCATTTAAGACGGCGAAGACCGTGATCACAACCTCACTTGTCCAAACAAACCTGGAAATTTAAGGTTCACCTTTTAGGACCCCAAAAGGTAAAAATGTGTGGTCCAAAAACATGGGGAAAAATAGGTCCAACATTTGGGGGTCCAAAATTTGGGGACCCCAAAGGAAAAAAAATGGGGCCCCAAAGAAATATGGAATCAAAAAAGGTCGTCAAAAGGCTTGATTCATTCGCTTGAGCAACATACCCCTGCTAAAAATGGGGCCCAAAAATATGGAAAAACAAAAGGTCAGATCAGGTTGATGGGCCAAAAATATGGGGGAAACAAAAAAAATGTCAAAAGGTTGAAATGTTCGCTTCTTGAGCAGCATAGAGCAGCACGAAGAAGACCGCCAGGCCCGAGACCTTGCGCAGCGGGCGCATGGCTTCGGACCAGCTGAGGCCCCCGGAGATGGCCATGAAGAGCGTCAACATACCTCGCTCCCGAGACTTCCCCTTACATTCATGGGGGCTGGGGGGGAGGGAGGGGGGGGGGGAAAGCCCTTAATAAGGCCTTATTTAGGGCTTGTTTGGGTGCCTCCTCCCTCCCCCCCAGCCCCCATGAAACATCACCCCCACCAGAGAACTCTCACCTTTCATTGCCAAAAAGGTGATGTCTAAAATCACCAAACGGAAAAATGGGACCCCTGTACCTAGCGGGGCGACCACCAAAAACCTGCAGAGAGCTTTCGGCGCAGTTTTTGAGGCAGGGAACGTGGGAAATGACCCCAAGAAAAACCAGCACCCACTGTGCATACCTGCCAAACACCAGCGGGCACCCGCAGCTTTCTGCGGGTTTTTTGGCAGGGAACCTGGGAATGACCCCGTGGGAGAAACCAACCCCAACTGGTGGGTTCCTTTAAGACCCCGCAACGGGTCATGCCCTCATTCTCTACCTATCGCAGCAGTTTGGGCGCTCGGGAAAGTTGGGAGCTGGTCTGGGGGGCAGCTGAAGGAAACCAAACGTTCGACTCTGTTCAATATAGTTGCATGCATGAAGCAATGTCAGCAACAACTGCTTTACTGGTGCATTTACTTCGCTGAGTAACGTACAGCTTAGGCAAGCCCATTTGCGAAAAACCTGATAGTGCTCTTCAAGAATCCTATCTCCGTTTCGCAATCCAAATTCGAGGAGTTTGAATAGACAGTCGCAGAAAATGCAAAAAGCCACTGGTTGAAATGGCGACTGTGGGACATCCCTTCCAGGCGCATCAGGCCGCCTTTGTCAGGTTCGCATCAACTAGCATAGGTGTCGGAGTGTAGCTATCAAAATCCGACTCAGACAGCAACTAGCAAGCAACCCGTGGCCAGCTTGTTCATTCACAGCTCACTGAAACCATCAGGAAGTTTAGACATGACACGCGTGGACACGACTCCATCGTCATCCCTTGAGAAGATGCCTTCAGCCTTCTGACGCGAGATTCTCCGAGATTGGGCGAATTGGTGGAACGGACCACTGGAGCATAGAGTTGTGTCTTGGGGAGCCGCACGAACGGGGCACTCCCTTGCTTACACATGTTTGAACCACTGTGATTCAAAGAACATCCTTCTGGTCGAAAGAAAGAGCCATGCTTGGAACTGAACGTGTCACATTCTATAGGGACCCTCTTTGGTCTGGCTTGAAAGCCAAAAATCTGACATCGAACTGTGAAGACGCAGACCACAGATCAGCCAGGTTGCTTTCGGACACACTGGACCAGTACATGCCAAGCTCCTGGCAGCGTCCAAACCACTGGCAGAAAACGCTCAAATGGCCTCACCGTGGTATGGACACAGCTTAATTTGTCGGTCCATGTCTGAATCGGGTCAAGATAAAAATGCACAGATGGGTTTCAACCTCTCAACTTGGCTCGAGCAACAGCATGTGATACTTCCAATGTGCATTATGCTGACCCCATATTAATCAACCCCAGTTTACTAATAGGGGTTTGGGGGCCCTCCAAAAGTGGTCTGATTCCTGACATTTCACCCAGGGAGAAGCACCCCCCTATTAATCAACTGGCTGGTGGATTCGTACGGGGTGAACATTTGGCCATGGGTCAAAATCTCGTACCCCCAGTGAACATCCCAATCCCCACTAAAATAGGTTCTAAAATGGGTGGTGCACCGAAAACCCCCCAAAATGGGATCCCATTGGCTTTGACAACCACAGCCATTTGTCCGCCCAAAGAACGAACTTCTCAGCCCCGACCTCCGGGCAAATGGGTGGGGCATTCGGGTCTGCGCCGGCGTCAATGCCAGAGAAGCGACAGAAGTCCACCACCAGTTGCCTCGGGCAGCGGCAAAAAAATAAGCTCAGGCGATATCCCCAACAGCACCACACCCTCCCAGAGTCCTCGCGGAACGCCCCACGACCGGTTTTGCCGAGGATGCCGCGTTGTAACTTTGTAAAGCAAAGCTAAGAGTGACAGCGCGATCGCGCCCTGATCGGGGCCCGACGACGCAATCGGGGCCCGATCGGGGCCCGACGGCGCAATCGGGGCCCGATCTGGGCCCGACGGCGCAATCGGGGCCCGATCGGGGCCCGACGGCGCAATCGGGGCCCGATCGGGGCTCGACGGTGCAATCGGGGCCCGACGGCGCAATCGGGCCCCGACCGGGGGCCCGATGGTCCCGGTACAAGCGGGCTCCCACCAACCCCAGCCACATATTATAGCTCAATGCCGGTGTTTTGCATCCAGCAAAACTAGGCCATGCCAGCTTGGTACAGTTGACGCGGCCCGACTGAGTCCGGCCCCGATCGGGGCCCGACGGCGCAATCGGGCCCGATCGGGCCCCGACGGTGCAATCGGGCCCCGACGGCGCATCGCCCGACCTGTGCCCGGTGAACTTCGCAAGCCGTCCTCGTTGAACCTTCGTGGAACTGAGCGTGAAACTTTGTTGGAACCTTTCCTCAGGGCTGCCCCATAGCTTTTGCAGAACCTGGTGGAAACCTCGTGGAGCGTTTTTGAAACCCAAAGCCCAAGTAATACTCAGTAATGCCAAGCATTTACTCTGCTGAGAGTCCCGCAGCAACGTGATCTGATTTGCAACAATGCCAACATTTCGGGCCGCATTGCCTGAAGAAGTGAGCCTCACAAAACATTGAAAGTGTGCTGAGAACCATGAACTTCGGTTTTGCTTAGTGTTCCGCCCATGAGCAAGGCGATCTTCTGAGCAGACGGGCGCACGACACATTGTTTTTTTAGGGCAAACCATGGAACCTTGCGGAACCTTTGTGGAACCTTTTGGAGTTTTGTGGAACCCTTGTGGAATCCTCGCGGAACTCTGTGGAACCCTTTGAAACCTTACCTCGCCCCGGACCATCCCACACCCCTCGCAGAACCTCGACCACCCCGCAGCCCTTGCAGAACCTGGTGCAACAATGGTGGAACCCTGGAACCCTGGCGGAATTACCTTAAGCCACCCTTGCAGAACCTAAACTCTGGTGGAACATGGTGGAACCCTCGTGTAACCTTACGTTCAACCTGGTGCAACCATGGTGGGTGGAACCTGACCTCAAACCACCCCGGACCCCCCCACAGCCCTGGCAGAACCTGGTGGAACCCTGGTGGAACCGTCGTGGAACCTTACCTCAAACCCCGCAGCCCTCGCAGAACCGCAACCCTGGCGGAACCTTGCAGAACCCGGTGAAACCCTGGTGGAACCTTTGTAACCTGACCTCAAACCACCCCGGACCCCCCACAGCCCTCGCAGAACCTGGTGGAACCCTGGTGGAACCCTCGTGGAACTTTACCTCAAACCACCCCGGACCACCCCGCAGCCCTCGCAGAACTTACCTCAAACCACCCCATCCCGCAGCCCTTGCAGAACCTGGTGAACCCTGGTGGAGCTCGTGGAACCCTCGTCTCGTAGAACCTTACCTCAAACCTTGCCTCAAACCACCCCGCTGCCCTCGTAGAACCTGGTGGAACCCTGGTGGAACCCTGGTGGAACCCTCGTGGAACCTTCACCCCGGACCCTATCTGGGCTGAGACCCCAAAGCTTTCAGCTGTTGGGGAAAAACGCGATTTCCCTGGTAGAGGATTAAACCACCAGGAAAACCAGGGCCATCTATTATTCTACCAAAACAACCAAAAGGACAGCTATGATTGTGACAATGTCACACTCCCGCCAAATCACATGGAACCTGACAGGGGTCCCTTGAAAAGGAAAATAGTCTTCCGTGACCTCAGAACAGGAATCTCCTAAAATGGAATCTCCTCGCCCACTAAAGGGGGACACTGAGTACAACATTAAGTGACCTCCGCCGGGGGCAAATCTTTTGGCGGGCCATTTGACAACCGGGACCTTGGCCACTTTCGACATCACTTCGCCGAATCGGGTAAATCCCAAAGGCGATCCTGTGTTCGAGACGACTTCCCCAAGTCATCGAACCATTTGGCTTGACAACCTAGTTCAACCCCTTCCATCTCACGTGCAGGCAATGAGTTGGAATGAACCCAGCGGTGCCCTTAATGGAAACCACCAGTTGGATGGTTTTCTTCATTCCGTTTCTCATTCCCTTCCTATCGCACAGAACGCAAGTTTAGTCTGTTCTGCTTGTTTGGCATCGACATCCAGGGGGCGTCAGAACCACTCCGAAGCTGTAGAAGAGGATCACAAGCAGCGCCAGGGTCCACAACAAGGAGCCCATGGTGCTGATGATGGACAAGACCAGCGTCCTGGCGGATGCGTCAGTGACACCCTCAGAATAGTGTGGGCTCTCAAATGGTGGGGTAAAGGGAAACCACCCCCAAACAGAACTTGCTGGTGCGATCGGTAGGAAATAAGGGAATGAACCCAGGCTTTGGTGCCCTTACGGAAACCACCAGTTGGATGGTTTTTCTCGGGGTCATTCCATATCTCATTCCCTGCATTTCTCGCACCGATC
>CAUJNA010003697.1:0-57500 GCA_963377175.1 Effrenium voratum | reverse complement strand
GGGATTTGACAAAAGCGCATGCAGGATGTCGCTGAAAAACGTATGTTCAGCTGATTTAGCGGATCCGCGCTTGCCAAACATCCTGATTGTGAGATGTATCTTGTTGGGGCAAAACATCGTGATTGTGAATTGTATCTTGTTGGGAGCCCTGTCTGCCTTTGGGGTGCTTGGGGGCAAGAGGCACGATACCCAAAGACGCAACTCTTTAGTTGAATAGCATTCCGCTAATACATTCCTCCAAATGAATGCGGAACCCACAAACCCTCCACCTTTATATTAGTGTCAAGACTGACTTTTGCCAAATGGTAGGTGCCGTCTGCTGCCAATCCAAATGTCATCCCCAGTTCTACTCCCGATGCCACTCGAAAAATCCACAACATTGCACCTGTGTAGCCAACCAAACCATTCTCCTCGCACAGGGCTAAGCGCTCTGAGCTGCTCCTTGCTTTCGGCAGAGTTCTCTCCGACATTTGCGGAGAGGCTCCAGCAGGGATCCTTACATTATACACCTGAACATTGTAAATGGTGGTTTCCCTTTATTTTGGTGGAAAAAGCCATGTTTCAAACGGGCAAAATGTATCCAGGGAAAGGAGTGTTGGCCAGTGTCAAGCCCCCAAGCGGGCGATGTTTTCCATGAGCTTTTCCGACTACCCAAGCTCGAGCTCGCTCATCTCGCCTCCAGCACCGACACCGCAATAATGACCTCAGATTCTTGAGGCAGGAAAGTGAAATCTGCCACATCCAACAAACATACTCAGAAGGCACCTGAGGGGTGACATTTGGAAGATCAAACAATGTCCTCTTGAAGTTCTTGAAGAGACCGGGTCCCTGTCGGGTGCCATGTTCGTGGAAGGGAGGGTGTCCCTAATTGTTTTTTTGAAAATAGAGACCCCCGATGTCCTCTCTACATGAACAGCTACCAGACCTCCACCCATGGTCATGAGACCTGCCGTGGAGTGTGGGTGGGGTTGATTACGGGCTGGTGAGGGTTGGTTGAGGGTTGGCTGAGCGTTGCTTGAGAGATGGTTGAGGGTTGGCTAGTTTAGAGTGAGCTTAGGCGCTTGGAGTTAGCTGAAGGCTGGACTCGGGCTTCCTCCGTGGATGCCCCGGGATGCTGGGCTGAGGGAGGGGGGGGGACTTTCATTGGGGGCTAGCGAACCTGGGACATCGAACATCCTTGGGCTGAACAAATCTGACCCCTTGAAGCCAAGGGAAGCCCTCTGATTTGAGAAACCAAATGTCACCCCCCACACCTCCATCAAACCCGGCGCAACACATGGCCGAAAACCAGGTTGCCCGAAATGCCACGGCATTTCGGGGTCCGAAACTGGAGCATGCGCAACAGGCGTCCTCTAAACTCAGCCCTGAGAACTTCCCCAAAGATGTGGTTCTCTCACTCAGCATCCCAGATCCGAGCTGCAAAATCAAAGATGTTCCACGCGGAATCCGGGCCACACCAGTAACCTCGGCGCAAAAGTAGGAATGATATGTGCACATGGACCTCTGCTCACATTGTTCTGAAGTTCAGGCCACCAACTACAATTGTGTAGGGAATGGTTGGAAAGCAGAAGGCACACATCGCCAGTCGGCGATCAAAACAAGCAAGCCGTATGGAAAGAGTGGCAGGAAACTTGCGTCGATGCGTCTTTGAGCCCAACTTAAAAGCTTCAACCTTCTGAATGATTATTTTCGTCTTCCTATTAGTCTTCTTATTCTTCTGTTCCTTCTGTGTACTATTATTATTATTGTTCTTTTTACTCTTCCTTTTTCCCTTCCTCTTCCTCTTCCTCTTCCTCTTCCTCTTCCTCTTCTTCTTCTCATCGCCAAGTTCTAGGGATTCCTTGCGAGTCGCCATGGCATCCGTAGGCGAAGAACTTCAGCAACCTGGGCTGGTCTCCGACCCCCTGCTTTTGACACGCTGCAGGTTGGTGGTGAAAAGAGCAGGTTCGAGATCAAAAGGTTGAAAGCCGAAGCTTAGAAGGTTAGAAGGCAAAAAGATGGCAACCGTCAAAGCTCAAAAAGAGGTCAAACGAAGTTTTGAAGTTGAAAAATGAAAACAGTCTAAAATCAGGCTAACATCAGGGTAAATCTGGGTAAATCTGGGTAAATCAGGGTAAAACAGGGCAAAACAGGGTAAAACAGGGAAAAACACTGCAAAACACGGCAAAACAGGGTAAAAGGGTAAAGGTAGAAGGGACAACAGGGGCAAAAACGGGTCAAAAGCTACGGTCGTCACAAAACTCAGAGACCACGCAACGTCTCCAGCACGAAGATCCCCACGATGGCGCCGTTCAGCGGGCCACACCATCGGGGCGCGTCGTTGACCCCCACGGCCGAGGTCAAGTCCACCTCCACGCCCAACAGCACCACGTTGGCCTCAGGCGGCTCCGCCAATGGCCGGCTTCGGCTTGGGCTTCGGCTTTGGCTTCGAAGCCGGAACTGGCTGTGGCTCCAAGAAAATGGAACCCCAAAAGGGTTCCTAGGGAAATGGAAACAGAAAATGGAATCCCCGAAATGGCCCAAAATGGGAAATGGAAAAGACCAAGACCTGCGGTTTGCCCTGGCTCTTAAACTTTGAGCCACACCCAACTCCCCTGGCCGAAACCCAAGGACAACGACGACGACGACGACGACGACGACGACGACGACGGTGGCGACGGAACGGCGCCAAGCGGCGGCGGCGGCGGCGGCTACACACACACACACACACACACGTCAGTCGCCATATGGCTGTGGCTCAAAAAACCGGAACTCCAAAATGGCTTGCCCTGGTAAGTGGAAACACGGACCAAAACCTGCGGTTTGCCCCTCCTGTTTAATTTTGAGCCACGCCCATATTTAGTCCCGTATAAAACAGCACCCCAACCAAAAGGAAACTCACTGAAATGGGCGAAATCCACCAACACGCTTTGCAGGTCGAATGAGGACTTCCACAAAACTCCGAGCGATTTCCTAAAAACATACCATAACGTGTCTCAAAAACAAATCCTGTCAGCAATCAAAGCGCCTCCATTCCACTTCATCCCTTGAGATGGTGGCCCTGTTCACAACATTCACACCCTCCTTCGAAGGCTGAACAAGGACAACGGGCAGTACCGAAACGCAAATGTGTGGTCCAAAGACTAAAAAAGCTTTCCGTCTCCATGTTCTAGTCACGCTCAAACAGACATTGCACAACAATGTCCTGATATATTCCAACCAGGAATCGCTACACAGAAAGCTCTTTTCCTGGCTTGAGTTGTTCAGCCGCGAGCTTGAATTACAAAAGACCGCCTAAGGTACACGATACTCGGCAAGGCACCCACCCATTGGAGCGATGAAAAAAAAACGCCCTCTCATGTCTCCACGGCTTTCCTTTCCAGGGTTTCACTTTTTGACTACCCCCAAATGACTTAAACCCAGAATTGGGTCATGTACCCCAAAAAGGGAACCCCTGATTTTAAGCCTATTTGCAGGTCAAAAAACAAAACACTGAAAAATCCTGGATTCCTGTCGGTTTCCCACCAAAACCACTCACCCGAAAAAGACCAACCCAGTCAGCTTCGCCAGTCATCGCCGCGGCGCCACGATCAGCAGCGCCACGAAGTGGCTGAAGACGGAACTCTCCACCATCGCCGCCGCCACGTCCCGCAACGACATCTCCGGGTCGAAGCCCGCGTCCTCGCACGGAAACAGAGCGGAGGGAGGTGCTGACCTGCGTACTGTACCTTTGTTGTGGTGTTTGTCTGTTTGTTTGCTTTTCCCCGTTTTCCCTGGAGTACCCCCAGAAAGGATGACTCCAAGGTGGGTGCTTTAGTTGTTAGTTGTCGGATGTTGTTTCTCTGTTTGCATGGTGTTTCGGTTTGTTGGTCTCTTTGTGGCGGTTAGTTTGTCGCTTGGTTCTTTTTCCTGTTGTGCCGTGTTCTTGTGGCTGTTTGCTGTTCTTTATTAGTCAGCTGTTGACATCACGCCCTGAAAAAAATGAGAACCGCATGTGCGTGTTGTAGCTCCCAGCGAAGCAATTCAGAAGATCAAACAAGCAAAACACTAAACCCTGGGATTTGCAGTCTTCCATGATTAGTGGTTCATATGCTGTTTTTCTTTGTTTGGAAGGAAATGCAAGAATCAAGGTTTACAGTATCATGTCCCTCTTTCCTTTTCACTGCTGCGCTGCAAAGCCTTCTTCGTGGCCATCACGTATTGACGTATGGCTCCAAATGGCTGTCCCATCGCTGGAACTGATGCGCATGCTCTGTGGTATATGTGCCTCTTCCAAACACCCTCTATCTCTGAGCTCATCCCAACATGGCCCCGTCATGACGCCTAGAAACACACGTACCTGTTTCAGTCCGCGAGCTGAAAACAACTTGGTTTTTTTTTGGAGTGGAGGGGCTGTGAAGCAAGGGAAGCAGTCCGAACAGCAAACCAAGGCAGATGTCACGTCCTTCTCCCGGCGGAAGCTCAGGGAACTGCTCTGCAGCTTTGCCTGCGACGCGAAGGAAAGGCGAGAAGTAGAGGAGACATTCCTGCATCATGGCTTTAATGACAATATATATATATATACATACATATATATACATATATGGTGTGCATCTATATATATATATATACATGTATTATACATACATATACACAAAGCAAAAACAACAAAACACCATTTCATGCAATGAGTGATATAAAAATGATGACGCAACTCATGATGTAGAATGAGTTAAGGGGCCTTCCTCCCAAAAGACACCCGTGGAATAGCTGAAAGGTGCTTTGTCGAAGGTCTCGTGGGCATTGGCCATGGATATAACATCTGGCTCATACTTAATATTAACTGCTATTCCTGTTAATTATCCTATTATAAAGATTTGTATGTAGCTTAATTCTGCTATACCATCATCTAATAGAACTAAACCATTAACTATCGAAGAGGCTCTCTTTTCATTTGCTTGGAACTGAAGAACATTTGTCAGAAGTCCCACGAGCGCTCACTTCGGCCTTGGCAACTTGAGTGAGTACCAAGCGCGTTGGCAACCACTGGCAAAAGCAGTCTTTTCACAAGAGAAAACTGGGCTGCCCTCAGATCCCCCGCTAAAAGTTTAACTTGTAGTGGGTTAAATGAAAACTACCACTAAACACTAAAAGGCTAAAAAGCTAAGGGGATGGCTGGGAGCCACCAAGAAAACTAAGCCATGCATGGCTGTGCCTGACAAAAATACCCGCACGCTCCCAGTCAGCCAACCTGCATGTCAGACATCAAAACATCACAGTCAACAAGCAGTTATCGGCCACTTTTCGGCTTTTCCCTTCAATCCTTCAATCCACCCAACCTCCACCCAGCCAAAACCCAACCCTAACCCCAACCCCCACTCACCCACCTGCCCTCTTGAACCTTCCCAATTCCTTCGTTTCGCTCGCGCGCCTTCAGCTTGTGCACCTGGATTGACTCTCTGACGAAAGAGTTCCTCATACTCTTGGTGCTGACCACGCTCCTTCGCGGAAACAATTCCTTTCTGTAAGGCCTCTGAGTGCTTCACTTGGGACCTTTTCTCGGGGGTATCACCAAGAAAGTGGCAACCTGAGACTACCAACTTCCAGCACCCTGCTCCTGCGCATGTTCATGTTATTCCTGATCGTGGAGTTGGTGCCGCTCAAATCACTGGATCGGCGGCCGAAGGCCGGCGGCAGTTGTGTCTCCTGCCAATGATTGAAGCTTGGTCTTGGTAGAAGGTCTAGCCGTTGTTTGGTGGTTGTGGTCCGGTTGCGGTACCCAATTTTGGGTTCCTTAAAACCGCAACCAACAGAAAAGCTGCCTTTCATGGTGGTACCCGCGGAGTGAAACCTAGCCATATGCATCATCTGGCTCGTTGGACTCCCTGACAGCTGCGAACCCCAGAGCTTGGGCAGAGACCCCAAAGCTTTCAGATCCCCCGCTAACAGTGGCTAACTGTTCGTGGGTTAAATGGAAGAATAACCTTTAGTGGGTTAAATTCGGAAACTGCCACTAAACACCAAAAGGATCTAAAAAGCTCAGGAACCGGATGAGATGGCTGGGAGCCACCAAGAGAACAGCGGCTTTTGAAAGTCTGCAACCGAAACAAAAGCTCTCGCACGTCCTCCGTGACCTCAGTCTGCTGGCGCGTAAATTCCGGCATGACCTGGATCCGCAGGCTGCTCCGTGAAGCACTCTCCGGGAGATCCTCCGGATCCTGGCGCCAAGATGGGGGCTGCTTCTTTGAGGATGCACTTGCTATTGGAAGCCAAAAGACTCAGTGACACACATGGCTTGGCAGAAACCTCAAGCTGGAACTGCAAATGGCTGATGTTGTGTGTTCTCCCTTTATGCTTTTCCATGAACTGGCCTCTTCGGCCAATGGTCCTGTGCTTTAGCAGATAGTTGACGCTGGTCTTTGCTACACCTAGAT
This sequence comes from Effrenium voratum, assembly GCA_963377175.1. NCBI lineage: Eukaryota > Dinophyceae > Suessiales > Symbiodiniaceae > Effrenium > Effrenium voratum. The sequence continues at coordinate 51,108 of CAUJNA010003697.1, read as the reverse complement.
ATGCAGCGCTAGGCTCAAAGGCTCAAAGTACTGCGGTACCTGGTGTGAAGCTAGCAAAAAGATGAACCCAGATTGAGACATGCCCGCTTTGTTGCGCCTGAAAAGTTTCCGGGCATAACAATGGAAAATATGCGTCATGCAAAGTGTCTCAAACCCAAAGACTGATACATTCACATGAAGCCAACCAGTCGGCCAACCATAGTGGCATCATGTTTCCAGAAGCTTGGGATCGTCGTTGAAGAAAATCAAAGAAACCAATCTTTGTTGGGGCTCTTCCTTTTGGGGCACACACAAACAGCACTATGTACCCTCGATTGAACTTGAGGGAGGCCCCAAGACAACTTCAAGCCCAGTCAAAGGGGCCCTTTAAATTCCACTGCGTGTACAACGTCACCAAACGTTGAGTCCTCTTCGCCAAAACAGACAGGTGGTGTTGGAGCTCTTTCCTTTGGTCCTTTGGGAAGTGACGTCTGTTGTCCAATCAACCAGAACATGTTTTCACAGGCATCGCTTACCTTCGGGTAGTGACAATGATGACCATGGCAGCCGCGGAATGACGCCAAAAGATAGGAAAGACACCACACGTTGAACCAAATCCCGCCAGCGGTTTCGAGGAGAGTATTGAAAGGTTCAGGAGCTGCAAAGCAAATGAGAGGACTGCTCTTGTCGGCCCACCTTTCTAAGGGGGTTCAAATCGCAGCGGTCTGTGACTGCGGCGACCACCCAAATGGAGCCAGCAGGAACCTGAACTGTCCCTTTGGGGAGTATGTTTTGAAAACGAGGTGAAGTCTTCCCCACGCTTTTGGCACAGCTGAAACAATCTCAACCCAATGCGTTCCTAAATTGCCCTCCCTAAGGGTCCCGACTGTTTTTTGGGCCCTCCAAATGGGCTGTTGTTGAGGGCCCTTGAGGGGTCGGGCTTCTCCATTGGAGGGTGCGGGGGTCTGCATTGGCGGGGTCATGACCCTTAGGGCTGTACACATCACCAGAGGAAACTCCCTGACAACGCTTGCAAAAGCGATGTGGCCCAAACCCAACCCCAGAAAAATGTTCTCCTGGTGCCCTTCTGCTTGTGGCTTCGGAGCATCACCTTCCCAGATGCTCTCCAGCCGCCGCTCCGACAGCCGCCGCTCCGAGAATCGTCGCTCCGACTGTCGCCGCTCCGACTGTCGCCGCTCCGACAGTGAAAGGAGGGACTCCTGGCGCATTTGGGGACACATTTATCTCAGTTTCTGCCAAAAAAGACTTTGTTCCACAAATATTGGATGGGCCTTTAGAGAAAAGCAGAATGGCCAAGCAAGGTCCCCCAGTTCTTGGAAGAAACAAAAGCCTGCGTGTTTCAACCGCGAAGCACCACAAACCTCTGAGGATTTTTCACACAAACGAGCGCCAGAGCGCTCGAAGAGGGCGAGGCCCTGAAAAAGGAGCATAGACAAAGAAAAAGAAGAACACGAGGATGGAGGGAGAGAGGGAGAAAAAAAAGAGTGAAACAGAGACAGAGCGAGTGAAAGAGACAGACAGACAGACAGACAGACAGACAGACAGACAGACAGACAGACAGACAGACAGACAGACAGACAGACAGACAGACAGACAGACAGACAGACAGACAGACAGACAGACAGACAGACAGACAGACAGACAGACAGACAGACAGACAGACAGACAGACAGACAGACAGACAGACAGACAGACAGACAGACAGACAGACAGACAGACAGAGAGAGAGAGAGAGAGAGAGAGAAAAAGAGAGAAGAGGAGAGATAAATAAAGAAGAGAGAAAGAGAGAAAGAGCGAAAGAGAGAGAGAGAGAGAAAGAGAAAGAGAGAAAGAGAGAAAGAAAGAAAGAAAGAAAGAAAGAAAGAAAGAAAGAAAGAAAGAAAGAAAGAAAGAAAGAAAGAAAGAAAGAAAGAAAGAAAGAAAGAAAGAAAGAAAGAAAGAGAGAAAGAGAGAAAGAGAGAAAGAGAGAAAGAAAGAAAGAAAGAAAGAAAGAAAGAAAGAGAGAAAGAGAGAAAGAGAGAAAGAGAGAAGAGAGAGAAAGAGAGAAAGAGAGAAAGAGAGAAAGAGAGAAAGAGAGAAAGAGAGAAAGAGAGAAAGAGAGAAAGAGAGAAAGAGAGAAAGAGAGAAAGAGAGAAAGAGAGAAAGAGAGAAAGAGAGAAAGAGAGAAAGAGAGAAAGAGAGAAAGAGAGAAAGAGAGAAAGAGAGAAAGAGAGAAAGAGAGAAAGAGAGAAAGAGAGAAAGAGAGAAAGAGAGAAAGAGAGAAAGAGAGAAAGAGAGAAAGAGAGAAAGAGAGAAAGAGAGAAAAAGAAAGAGAGAAAAAGAAAAAAAGAGAGAAGAGAGGAAAAGAGAAAAAGAGAAAAAGAGAAAAAGAGAAAAAGAGAAAAAGAGAAAAAGAGAAAAAGAGAAAAAGAGAAAGAGAGAAAGAGAGAGAAGAGAGAAAGAGAGGAAAAGAGAAAAAGAGAGAGAGAGAGACAGAGAGAGAGAGAGAGAAAGAGAGAGAGAGAGAGAGAGAGAAGAAACAGAGAAAGAAAGAAAAAGAGAGAAAAAGAGAGAGCAAGACAAAGAGAGTGGAGAGGGAATCCTCAAAAACTGGGCTGCCGACACAGAGACGTACAAGGACCGACAGTTTAAATTGGGGACCAAAACCAGTCGCTCAGCTTTGCTGCCGCCCCAGGACAGTTTGCTCCTTGGACAACGCAAGCGAATGGAGCTTTGGAAAAAGAAACGGTCAACGGATATAGCCAAGCAGGCAGCAGTTGCTGTGTGGGTGCCTTTGCGGCTTGGATAGCAAACAAAGCGAACGGACTAAACATGTGCGGGAAACCACATCCAATTCTCGAAAGCATTCACTCTCTCAACCAAGTACCCCAATCGTAGGTGTCCTTTTGGGCAACGCGATGGGTTTCGCTGGTAAATAAAATGAGACCCCGTCCGGAGCTGCCGCCAAAACCCTTGTGGGCGAAACTGGAATATCTCTCAGGCCTTCGCATTCGTTTTTGAGGCCGTTTGTGGGCGTGATGCGCGACAGACAGTTCTTCTCATGCCATTGAGAAAGGATACAACAGCTCTTCTCAGACCACCGAAAAGTTTGTCCAAAGCGCCCGTGCCATTGAGAAAGGCACCCTACACCCTCCTTGCTATGTTCGACAAGTTTGTCTCCAAAAAGGCCGTGCCATTGGGAAAGGCACCCTGAGCTCTCCTCGCTATGTTCGACAAGTTTGTCTCCAAAACCGGCCGTGCCATTGGGAAAGGCGCCCTAAGCTCTCCTCGCTATGTTTGACAAGTTTTTCTGGGAAAGGCAGAATGCAACAGCTCCCTCGTCGCTAGAAGTCTGACTAGAGCAGACATGCCCTACGACAACCCTACAATCGGGTTGTAAACAACGTGTTTCTTCTAGCGTTGACTTGGCTCCAAGGTCCATGAATGCCTTTTGACAGGGACCCTTTTCACTAGCCCTCATCTGAGCCAGTGCTCACGAATCGGAACCTTCGTGAAATTGGCCTTCGTTTTTGCCTTCGTTCAGCCTTCTTTTTTCGTGCAATCTCGCGCCCGGCTTTCTTCCGAGGCTCTTAGACCTTGCAAGTAAAGCCTGGGTGTGTCAACTCAACAGCGCTCTGTCCGAGTTACAGACAAAAAGGCAGCGGAGACTACCTGCAACCTCGCTACCATGCGCTACAAGTGCTCCACAGACAAGCGCGAGTGCATCAGGACATGCGCGAACGACCCCGCGCCGTACCGAACCTCCTCCCGCATCGCAAACGCCGACATTGCCGACGCGGATCTAAAAACACAGCACTCAAAGCCATCATGCTAGGAATGCAAATAATTTATTGGCTGAGCAGACTGCTCACAATCAAAAGCCTTCGTTTTAAAGACCGGCCTTCGTTTGGTGTGTTGGACCCGATTCCACTCCAATACAAATCCCCTGTTCCGACCCTTTTGGTGGTAGCTCAGCTACTTTTAGCCAAACTAACTGATCAAAAGGACACCTATGACCACCCGAATCCACCCATCCACCCATCACCTTCTGCTGCGCGAAGCGCAACTCTATTAGCTCGCGCAGCTCCGCGAGCTGCTTCAGCAGCAGACCTCGGCACCCGACCCCAGGCCATCGCAATCAGCTCAAAAGCTCAAGGCTTTCGGGCGGGGTTGATGCACCACAAATATATAATTGAATTCACAGCAACACGGCACCATTTTACCGCATGGGAGAGTGGTGCGCGCCGTGTCTCGTTACCCTGAACAGGAGCAAACCGCCAGGCATCCTAGACAGACCCCAAAACACTCCACTAGACTGCCCCCTTCTGCACAAACCGCACAGCTTGCACCAACAGGGGGAACTGGGTCGGGTAAAGTGACATCCTCAAATTCATCTCCCCAGATGCTCGGCTTCGTGATTGTCCGCGCTGTGACTCAATTTGGGCTGGAGGTGCCAGACAGCGCGTCCTCCTTGGGCGAGTCTGCAGATTCCATGGCAGCAACAAACCTCCAGCGATACTCCGCGAAACAGCAAGGGCAGAGAGCTCTCTCATATTCTGGCAGTGCTCTGCCATTTCTTGCCCCAACAGCTGCTTGTGTTTTTGTTTTTTCCCCATGGTACGGCGGCGATGGTCGGAAAGCATACGCCCTCGAAAAGTGGGAACATGGTGTTTTGTCTCATACATTTCTCGCTTTCCGGGAGCTTGAGAAGCGCTGAGATCGGGCCAAGATGTCGATCTCATGCATACTGTGGATGGTTGCGAAATCCGTTTCCCACCCAAGAAACCCTGGAATGATGCGATTCCCCAACGCAAATACCAACAAACAATGGTCTCAACCATGGCTTCAAAGCGGTGCGAGAAGCGGATTTCGTCCATCCGCAGTAGCTGGTCTTTGGGAAAAATAGATGGGTTTCCCTGGTAAATGGGTAATAAACCCCATCTAAACCAGTGGAACCCATCTATCTTTAACCAAACTCCCCTAAAAGGACACCTATGGATATGACTAGTGGGTGCTTTTGTTGATGTCCAGAAATCAAATGATCAACACCTGCGAGCACGATAGAGAAGAAAAAAAAGGAAGAAAAGAAGGAGAAAAAAAAGCTCCGGCGGGCACTGACTTTAGTGGAAGAAACTGTAAAATTATCCCGGCGTTTTGGTGAAGAAGGTAGGTTTTTGCGGGGCCTACCATATATATATATATATGTCGTCTATGTTATATGATTTTTTGCAATATGGCTTTCTGAAACTCAGTACAAAGAACCTGTTTTTGCACCAAAGAAGTCATGGGCCCCTGCGGGCACCCATTCTCTTTAGAAGGGTCTCAATGTGAAGAACATGCTCCAGCGGAAGCTCCTAACCCCCGCTGATTTCGGTGCTTGCGCCTCAACCCAAGAAGCACACCTAGCACATGAGCCATGGCCAGAACATGAGCCATGGCCAGAATGAGTTGTTTCCACCAGAAAATACGAGCTGGACCACCAGCCTTTGGAAGTTGTTTCGCTCCTCCCGAACCCCAAATGGACCATAGACAAATCCAATGCACTCGGCACCCTTCGGAACAAAGACGCTGAAAGAGTGTCGTCTGCACCTCTCGCCCATCGTACGAATATGGGTGTGTCCTAAAAAATGAACCCACAAGAAAAAGTTGTCCCTTTGGGTCTCCTTTAAAACCACGAAAAAGGTACCAACTCAAACATGGCCTCGGGAACGAACTTCCTGACCTGTCAGGCGCGCGCGCGGCCGCGCGCCCATTTTCCCCGGCGAGAAGCCTTTGGCCCGACAGCTTGAAATCCCTGCCGTGCACTGTGCCTAGCGTCGGGAGCTTCGATCGCACGACCGGGCTAAGGTTGCCCGCCGCTTGGCACGGCTTGGAAGGCAATCCAACCTGAAGAAGCTCAGACCAACAAGCGGCCGGCAACTGCGTTTGGAACATCGCGCCATGCTTTATCTTCGTTTCCTTTTTTTCTCTGCAAGCAAAGGGTGAGCTCTGTTTTTGGCCGCCCTCCGGATGTCAGCGAAAAGCTCCCGAGCTGCCCTCAACGGTTCTTGGGGCCGCTGGGCCAATTGCCCGAGCGGCGCCATCGGCGAAACCCGAGCCAAAGGTCTGCCATGGCAAGTCCCGATATCATAACAGCACCCTCCGGGACAGTAGTAGATTCATGGAGAAAAGGAAAGAACCTCCGGTTGAGTGGGGGTTTTCCATTCCTGTGTGTCCAAAAAACTCATTTGGGCCCTTGCTGTCATTCTTTCCAGGCCTCATGAAACAGTCTTGAGGCTGCCCTTTGCCTGCTGGCTGATATGTTGGCCAATTGCCTGCACGGCTTCCTGCCGCTCGTGCTGGAAGTCAGTACCCTCCAAAACCAGATCATCACTCTCATATTCTCCAGTCCAAGCTATGAACCGTGATCCGCTTTACAGATAGAATGGGGTCCTCATGTAAGTCCAACAATTTCCCCCCCAAGGACATAGCCCTCTCAACGAAAAGAGTTTGCGAACCGTGAGCACCCCTTCAATTGGCCGGTGCAAGAATTGGGCAAGAAGGCCCTTTGGACCTGCAGATTGCATCACGTCACAATCCAATTTAGGAAGACTCACTTTTGATAGTCCCAGTGGTTTTTCGTGGATCCGGGCCTGGCCTCTTTGGCAATTTTTTGCAGCCGCCCAAAGCTTCCGGCAGAAGCCAGTGGCTGCACCAAAAAGTTCCTTTGAAACTGCTCACGCGGCCTTTGTAGCCTGGCAATTCACACGGATAGAAGACGGCGCGTGGAGGGGTCTCAAAGATGTGGGGGGGGGGGGTCCAAAAATGTGGCGCCGCCATAGCAGAAATGCGAGGTGTCCACAATTGCCGGTCCCAAAGCGGACAGCTTAGATGTTCGCAGAACGCCGTCCGGGGGCTCAAAAGAACTTGTTTCATAGGTCTCCTTTTGGGAAAATCAATGGGTGTCCCTGGTAAATGGAATGAAACCCATCCGGCTGTGGTTCAAAAATAGGTACCACAAATGGAACCGTGTTAAGTGGAGCCATGGACCAAAACCTGCGGTCCATATCCTGGTGGTTTTATTTTGACCCATATCTAAACCAGCGCCAAGAACACCTATGCTGTTGCTTGGGACATGTGGAGACCCCAAGATCCAGGCTCCGGCCAGGAGCGCCCGTCACGTGGCTTTTCCTTCCCCCACACATCCTTCCGCACCTACCAAAGCAGCACGGATGCCAAACAAAGGGGTCCTTCCCAAAAGGAGAGTTCCCTCCACCAACAGAACAGTTTCTCTTTCAAGCCTGTATCTGAACTTGATTTGGTCTGTATGGGGAGCATCTTCTTTGTTTTGTGGTCTGTATGAAAAAAAAAACATGCTCTTTGTTTGCTTCTTGTTTCTGGTCGTGCTTGTTTTCGTATTTCCGCCTGTGCCTTTTGTTTTTCTTCGATTTTTGTTCGCTCCGCCCCCAGCCGAGCCAAACACCCCAGCCAGCCGCGCCACGGAGCTCAGCGCGTGGGCGGGAACCCATACCTCAAGTCCCCAGCTGAAGGGGCGGTGTCTCCATGGTGTTGTTGGGCTTACAGGAGAAACACCCAGGGAAGAAAAAAAAACGCGCCACTTTCGGGGGGTCCCCCCGAAAAAAACGCACCCAAATCTGGGGAGCATGGAATATACAACAACCGCATACATGGGTGGGTACTCGAAAAACCTCACTGTTTGCGGGTCAGCAGGAAATCTTCATCTTTCGGCAGGCTCCCGCTTGCTTCAAACAGGGTCAAAAGTGCCACTATCCTACGTGACATATGGCAGAAGTGCAAGTCTGCCCGCAACATGCTGCGTCGTCAGACAGCTCTCGAATTGTGCCCCTCCCTCTCAAGACTGCCTCTAGCCGCACGAGAGAAAACTATCACCCGGCCAGGCTTTGCAGAAACAGCCAGCGAGGGCCGCAGAAAAAGACGAATGGCTGGCGCAATGTTCCTGTTTTTAAAACACCTCAGGCTGGCTCTGATCAAGCAACTCCGCTGCACAGTATCCACTTAACGATTGGTGTCATGGGTCGATCCAAAAGGCCAATCCAGAAATCTTCACATCCGAGGCATTCACCGTTCACTTGCGCGAGCTCAAATGATAATCAACTTAAGAATGCCTGTCTGCAGACACTCAGCAACCCTCCCGGTCTTCGATTTCATGTGGTGCTTCGGGTTCGTCTCCGGCCGGGGGATGACTCAGTCGCGCCATCAAAGCACCGTTGCCGCTACCGCTACAGCCTCTTGCTTTCTTTTCTTCCCGTAATTTGCTCAAGGAACCAACCAGCAAGCACATCTGCCAGTCACGGCCACATCTTGAAGGTGCGAACACAGAATGAGATATATTTGCCGTTGGCCACTCATCGTGACCAGTCCGGCCTATGGAAACACAACAAATCATCACAAGCAAAAGGTCACTGAAGCGAACCTCCTCCCGCCAGCACCGGGCACCGCACGGTTGCTGGAGGGGTGGCGTTTCGGTGGCATCGAAGCGCTTCTCCACGCTTTGCCTCAGCTTCCAGACGCTGGTAACAAAAAGACCTGCGAAGATATAACGACGCTCGCGTGCGTGAATGGGGCAAACCCAGCAAATCCTATCTAGGATACCAAAAAGGTGCACCGAAAATCAAAAACAATGCGCTGAATGATATGGGGGCTAAGCCGAAACTTGCTTGACTTGGGATCAAGAGATCATCCGATTCAAGGTGACCATTCTACGGGACTATCATGGTGCAAACGAAGTTGGACTTAGGCAGACTAATCTGCCACCTGCGAGTGATCAAGCCTCGCCTGCGCGTGAGCTTCATCCGCTCCTGTCCCCAGACAAAACGCAAGAGCAGCAGTCCACCTGATCAACATGCTCACAACCCTATTCATGCGTTGAAAATGCACCACCAGAAATGCATGGGAGTGGATTCGCCCAGTCAGGCGTTCCATCAGCCGCTCCGGAAGTATAAACGACTGATAATGTCTGAACTGGCGGCCCGAAACAGGGCTTTGATGCATGTTGCCCATAGCAACTGATGCCGGCCTCTTTCGTTCATGCAGAGTGGCGGGGACTTCCGGGGCGGAAGTCAGCGCGCAGTCCTTGAGGTCTCTTAGTGTAACATGTGCTGAAAATACTGCGGATAACAGGTCAAAACACACTGATCGACCTGGCCAGTGGTTTGTCGACACTCACTCTTCGGAGAACCTCACGGTCCGGACCTCGAAAAATACATGAAGGAACACATGAGCCCTTCAATCCATCGGTCAATCAATCAGCCAACCAACCAACTCTCCCCTTCTATCTACCTATCCATCTATCTGTCTGCCTGCCCGTGTCTGCCTGTCTGCCTGTCTGTCTGCCTGTCTGTCTGTCTGTCTCTCGTACCTGGGGCCCCTGGCCAGGCGGAAGGATAGCCCTCCTCGCTGAGGCTCGCGAGGGCATACCGCGAAGGATGCCACCTGGCCATGAGTGCGGCCAGGCGGGCTGGGTGCGGCCAGGCGACCCCGCGGGCAGAGGCTGAATCAGACTTCTGGTGGGTTGAGTGGAAAACCCCCAAGTGATTTCCCCAAAAGTTAAGGTCTAAAGATTCAACCCAGCAGTCAAGATTAGAGGCCGCAGGCTTGGAGTGCAGATTTGCTCTGATTAGTGGATTGGTGGTTTGGTCGTTTGGTGGTTGAGGGGTGGTTTCCCATTTACCCTCTACAAGAAGCAGGGCTTCAAATCCCAAACCACCAATCCAAACCACCAATTAGGGGCTACCTGAGTACTTGTCCAGCCCCTCAAAAGTGCACTCCAAGGGTGAAGCTGATGGGGAGGTTCGGAGGCTGATGGTTGGCCCATGCACTCCAAGGAAACCAGAGTGAGTGCTACAAGTGCCCCTTCCCGATACAAGGCGCTCCTATCTCCTAGTTCAATCCCCCGAACCAGCTATGTCACAGTGGGTTCAGCAGCAGGTTGGATGGTCCGTGAGCAAGAAATGACCGGCGGGAAAGAGCTTTTCACGTAAGCACCGAAGCAGGAAGCATGGAAAAAGAGTGAGAAGCAAGCGTTTCCGGAAAGTACCAATAGCCATTGCGAAACCAAAAGTTTGCAAGCCTCGGCTTTCATCAAAGTGCTCGTCCACCCCAAAAGAGGGCAGCACAAGCCAGTTTGCGATATGATTCGATCCGAAGCGGAGCGACTTTTCGGGAAACCTAAACAGAAAAACCCTAAGAGACGCTTGGTACATCTGTGCGAACACCAACGCCGGCCGGCGCAAGCGTGGCGGGCTCGACACCAGCCGCGTCTCCCACATGAAGGCCAACGTGCCGCTGTACCTGGACAGACATTCCCGGCCGGCTGAGTAGCCGTCCTTCTGATGGGTTGGCAACAGGGAATGCCCTGACTTCAAATGCTTGGGTCACGGAATTCTACCACAGCTTCCTTGTCCCCTAACATCACCCAAGAGAACACTCGCTCAACACTGGTCCAAAATGTGGTCAAGATTTGCAGGCGCCACAAGGCAATTCCCAGCCTCACAAGTCATTTTGAGAACCCCTGATGTTCACTTCAGATACCCCAATTCAAGCGCTTTCACAGGTCCTTATTTGACAAGCTGAGATTTGCTGGCTTTACGAAGCTTTTTAATCACGACCCTCTTTCCAGGAGAGCCCCAAGCACATGCACTCACCACTGCAAGATCTTTCCTGCCCCGTGTCAGCAGTTGGTCTGGGCTGGAAACTCTCATACTGCAAGAACCAGTTGGACCCGTTCAACTCCAACTCCAGTTACCAATCCAACTCGAACAAATCAATCTGGGCCTCCGACCGAGTGCGCGACCCAAAACGCGACTTTGGGGGTGTCCAAACCACCAATGGACTGACAGGAACCCCCCACGAAAAAGCTCTAAAGCCCTAAAACGCCAAGGAACCGGATGGCTGTGAAGGATCCACCTGACATGCCTCCAAAAAAAAAAAAAAGGAAGAAAAAAACAAAGAAAAGGGGGGAAAAAAGAAGAAAAAAAAGAAGAAAAAGGAAACAACGGCTGGAAGTTACGTTGAGGGAGCTCCCTGCCGACTCCCTCCCTCCATCGGCGCGCCGCTCCGGCTGCATCCCATCCAGCTCTGTGCCCTTCTTCACCGCCGCGGCGTCTGGGCCGTGGGGCACGTACCTGGCCGTCGCGCGACGGCCAGCGCGCAGCAGTGGCCGCTGGTTTTGGGCCACCTTGTTGGTTCGGGTTTGTTTGTGGGGGTGGGGGTGGGGTTGGGGTGGGGCTGCGTGGTGGTGGGGGTGGGGGATGGGGGTGGGGGTGGGGGTGGATCCGGAAATTTCTCACAAGGGTAGTTCAAAGAGAAAGCAAAGAAACATGTTGGTGTCCCCAGTTCAACCAGACATATTGAATGTAGCTGCGAGGTGGGAAACAAACAGGGGAAGTATTACGGTAAGCACCTAATACGTCCAAGTTGTAGGTTGTTCCTGGCTGTGCTCGCACGTGGCTGGTTCACTTCCAATATTTAGGAATCCACCATAGGGACGCCAAGCACTGAGCCAGAGAGGGGCGGAATCGCCCGCAAAAGAAGAAAACTGGTGTGTCCCAAAAAGAAATGGACATGGAGCCCTTCTTTGATTCATATTTCAAGTCAAGTCCAAAGGGGTCATCAATGTTAATTACACATTCAAACGGCCGAAGTCACTTCACCAGGAATCTTTGAGTCTCCTTTTTCCCCCGCTCCACCACTGTTTGTGCGCATATGTTCTGCAATCCGCATCCATGTCAACCAAATCAAGCTTCAAACGGGAACACGGTCGCCAAAAAAATGGTTGGCTAGAGACGGCAATCAACCACGCGCATTGAAGCGAGAGCTGATTCTGCAATGGGCCAATCGCAGGTGCTGCTTTGTTTCCCTTTCCTGCTAGAAGACGGCGTAGGGCTTAGCCCTTACGCTTCTCAAGGCAATCTACCTAACCCAGGAACCTCTCGAATAGTTTTGGATTTGCCGCAACGTGTCCGCATTCCGCACAACCGGCCACGAGGGCATAGAACAAATCGCTCTGGCAAAGCATGCTATGTTGTTTCGGAGATATCCAGGGACGGTGACACTGAGAACAGTAAAACCTATGTCCACTTCAAGCAGCCTGCCAGAGGTTTGACGCGGACCTTCCTTGGATCATGCAAAAAAAGAGAGAGCAAAAAGCATCCCCAACCGGACCAAATTCACTCTCCATGGATGTCCAGAACCCTCCCAGCAACGCGCCGGATCAAACCCAGAACCCCGCCGTTGCAGGGAGCAAGTCGAACTTGGGTCGAACTGGAAAGCCACATGAGGCCAAATCAAAAATGATATGTTCCCCGGCAAAAAAAAAAAATAAATGTGTTGTCCTGCACGCCCCTCGCAAATGAACCACATTCCCCACCACCCATGGGAACCATGTTTTTTGTGGTTTAAAAAGAACATACGTGACTCATTGGCGCACCGATTGTGGATGGAGGCTGCCCCTGGCAGAAAGCTGTCCTTAGAGCAAGCCGGGGGCCTCGAAAGAACAACAACCGCGTCCAAAGCGACAAGGGATGAGCTTGGGAGGGACTTGTTTTGGGGTCTCACTAAATATCCGAGAAAAACAAAAGATTTATATGTCCTTGCCAACAGCTTCTTGCTGGTGCCCAGGGCCCCCTCCACCAGCTTGGCTGGTGTTCCTTTTGGCAACCCGCAAAAAGGGGGAAGCCTTGAAAAAACAAACGAGCGCGCCAGTTGGGATGGATGATGCCCTATGAAGACTGGCTGATAAGCCACCTGCCCACTGGTGCGAACCAAATTTATCCATCCACAGTAGCTTCCCTGAAATTACTGGTTGCTTTGTACGGGTGGTTTCCCTTGTACCCTCTACAAACACCTGGGATTTAACCCTATTCAGGGCAATCTAGTAAATGAGGGGCCAACCGTCTCACAAGCCCCATGTCTTGGAAAGTTCCGAGGCTCGCAGTGAGCTGTCGATCTTAGGCCTGCCCTTTTGCCTTGTCCGTGAAAAAGACCTGGCCGAAATGGGTGTCTTTTTGAACCAAAAGCCAACCACACTACCAGGGTGTTTTGGAACCAAAGGTTCAAAAGGAACCAGCAAAAGGAACCAGGTGCTATGGGTCCTTTTCTTTTGGAACCAAAAGGAAACCACCTGCGGGTAGTTTGGAGGGTTCCAGAGACAAACTCCCCGCACTTTGGATCTGGCTCACGAGGCTGAACCTGATCGAGGCCCGGGCAGGCTTCGCATCATAGGTACCTGGTTGCGAAGTCTACGTCACCTTGAAGAATCCAAGGTCGCCATCTGCCAAACACACCGAAGGTTTTGCACATTGGATGCAAAAAGAAAGAAACGGATCTCGGACAGGATGCAAAAAGCAGCACGAGACAATTCTTCCCCAAAGGAGGGGTCGCCTGCCCTTGGTAACAGTCTGGCATCTGCTAGCTACCAAACAATCTTTGTAGCTGTCATTCTGCCCCACGCTGCACAATGAAGAAGAACCAGAAGAGGAATAATACTGTGGATGGACGAAACCCTGCACCATCTAAGAAACTCTGGAATGATGATGCTCTTGTAAATACCAACCATGGCTTCAAAGTGGTGCGAAATGGATTTCGTCCATCCACAGTAGTAATAAGAAAGAAGATGCATGTTTGGAAACGCCCGCCGGTCACGGCATGCCTCTTCCTCTTTTAATGTACTGCGTGCAGCGTGCCTTGGGTTGGTACACTTGCTTGTCGAAATAACACGCACCTTGGGACGCACCTGTAGCAGTGGTCATGAGCCTCCCAATAAGCATCCTCATGAACCCCAAGCCACCCGGTGTTTCCAACCGCATCCCTTGTGTTCGCTTTGAAAAGAATGGGGATGTCTACATGTCCGTGTCAAACAGGAAGCTCATCGAGTTTCTCGTGCAAGAAGGTGCAAAACAAAAAATATTTGCAGCAATCCAGGAAGCGCACAAAACAAAACGGATGTTCCAAACCCACGATAAAAGTGCAAGAAGGTGCAAAAACAAATATGCAGCAATCCTGTGGATCTACCAAACCCACCCCGGAAGATCCCACCATGGCCCTGCCGCGGACATCCCATCGCCTCCAAACACCTCCACTTGAGATCCCTGCCTGTGAGGAGCCCCATGAACTCGCTCATGCAGTTCCGATGGAACCTCATGGCGTTTCGTCCTCTCTAAAATGGGTGGCTCGTCTTTTTAGGCTGAACCCCAAAGCCGCTGCTAAACCAGAAGCACTCCGAACGCAAAGCAGCTCCAAGCCAACCCAAACCCACTGCTCGCCTAAATCAACCCCAAACCACCCCAAGACTCACCCTCATGAAGATTTGAGCCAGCCAAAAGCTCCCCTAACTTAAACCAGCCCAGCAACTCCCAACTGCAACTTCAGCGCCAGTAACCCAGGTCCAAGTGATGCTGGTGATGCTGGGGATGTTGCCAGGCCTGCGATCATGGGTCCCTGGCCTGGTGATTCATGTGCTGAAGGCCAAACAGGCCAAGAAAAACACGGACCTAGAAAAAAGAAGACAAGAAGAAAAACACCTCTACCCCAAAAGGGAAAAAAGAAACAAGGGCCAGTTTTGACTCACTTAACCCACCTTAAGCAACCCTACCGCCGCTGCTAAACCAGCAGCTCCCAGCCAACCCGCCACCAGCCCCCCTGACTCAAACCAGCCGCCAGCAACTCCCCCAATCAGAGCCAACAGGCAAGTGAGGCTAGTGATGCAGGGGATGCGGCCAGCCAACCAACCAACCAACCAACCAACTAATCAACCAACCAACCAACCAACCAACCAACCAACCAACCAACCAACCAACCCACCCACCAACCACCCACCAACCCAACCAACCAACCAACCAACCAACCCACCAGACCCAAAAATAATGCCTCTTCCACCAAAACAAGGCACCCTCAAAAAAGAGGAGAAACAAATATCGAAGCGGTGACCTAAAGGGTGCCGCTCCGGTTGCTTCTTGGGCCCTTCCAAGGCGAAGGGTGTCGCAAGGGGTTTTCAAGGCGCCCCTGGGGTGCCGCACCAAGGAGGGCGGAAAGTGCCCTCCGCAGGCAGCCACCGGGGGGGGAAGATCACAAAGTCCACCTACAGCCAACCGAAGGCGCCACCGAAGGCGCTCCCTTTAAGGAAACTTTGAGGGGAAAACCAAGGCCATCTTGGATACCCCCTGTTATTTTAGGGTACCCTTCTTTGGTTGAGGATACTCCCCTCTTTGGCTGGTGTTGAAGGGAAACCAAAAGGAAAATCGTTGATTCTTCCTCTTCTTATTTTTTGGGGGGAGTCCAACCCAAAAAAAGACGAGGCCACCCATCCTGCATGTGTTGAGAAGGTTATGCAGCTCCTGCATGAGCTTCGGGAAATGTGTCTGCAAGTGGAAGTTCATCACATCAAACCGCCCGGAGAAGTGGCTGTTCTTGTTTGAGGTTTTGTTTTGCCGGGAGACCAAAAAGGAAACCAACCCTTTTGCTGGTGCAATAGGTAATCGGGGTTTGGGAATGAACCGAAAGGGGCTCCCCTTCAGGGAAACCACAGGGGATGGGGTCATTCCATGCCTCATTCCCTGCCGAGCACCATCGGACAAACCCAATTCAAATGCTGGGCACCCTTTTGTGAAGTTGGTTTCAAGGGAACTCCAAAGAAAACCCACTATTGGCATAATAGGTGGCCTTTTGGAAAATCGATGGGTTTCCCTGGCAAGTGGAATAGACCCCATCCAAACCAGTGCCATCTAGTTTTAACCAAGCTAACCAAAAAAGGACCCCTATGAGTATTGGGGTCCCAGAGCGGCGGATTTGGTAAATTTGGTGATTCATGTCCACCAACCTAGGCGCAGCTCCTCCCCATACCGAGTGCCCCGACATTCGCCAAGCCCGGCGAGGTGGTGTAGGAGGATAAGACCTGCGCAAGGAGCCTCCCAACTAACGTGGGTTTGTGCACATTTGGCCCCTTTCCAAAAGGAGACTCGTCTTTCCGCAGACCGTGCGCAAACACATGAAAGCTGGGAGGGACTTTGCAGATCATGGAGCACAAAAAGGGAGTCCCGGAAAAAGGAGACGCGTCCAAAACAAATGGCCGTGTTGGTTCTCATGTGAGCGCGGGAGAACAACCTAACTGTACTTCTCACCAAAAAGCCCCCTTGAAGATTTGACAGGAACATCTAAGACCTAAAAGACTGCATTGTTCCACCCTCCGGACATATTTCACACATTAGCCGTTATGCTTGCAGGAACGGTCCTCCCACATGCAGACCCTCTCCGTCGGCAAAAAACACGGAATCAAAGGAAGTCCCACGAGAAGGAGAATATCGATCGCTCCATTGACCATACGGGGCTTCAACTACTTTCTCACTTGGAGTCCTGTACAAGTGATTCCTTGGAACAGCTGAGGTTGTTCCCCGGAGCCCGGGCTTAGACCATCTATTAAATTACACCATCCTGGATTTCTTCCAGAGATCTTGTGCTACCAACTCACCAGACCCAGGCTTCTGTTCTGCCAGTGCCAAATTACCAGCATGTGTTTTTTTGGAAGACTGCTGTCCTGTGCACGGAGTTTCTGACTGGGTGTGTCTTCTTTTAGGGGTGAGGGATCAAAAAACCACATTTTAGGCATCAAAGACAACTTTTTGTTGATCCCCAACAAAGAGACTTTTTTGATGCCTATCCCTTCTTTTCTCGGGTGGCTCCGGTTGGTTTCCCTTGTGGTTTCCCTTTAAACCCGCAAGAATAACACTCCAAGCTCTCACGGCCCGCGCCGCGCCGATGGAGGGGTCCGGATGGTCGTAGGTGACCTGGAAGGGCTATGGATGCGCCACTAAGAGGGGGCCCAAAACGATTCACCAAGCTCAATGAGTTGAGGCATGCTTCACCTCTGGCAACATCTCATCGGCACAGACGAAATCTCTAGGACCACTCGGAAACCCTGGACAAAAAACTACGTGGTCCCATCAGCGCATGGGGTTCACAGTGGGTGGGACCCATCAATGCCTTCCTGTGAGAAGTTTGGGTGGGTTCCCCCATGCCTCACCAAGCCTGACAAGAAAGCACCACGAAACTTGACTGTGAAGGGCCAACCTCCCAACACCCATACCAAGCCTCAAAAACACAGACACACACACGCACACAAACACACAAAGAGAGAGAGAGAGAGAGGTTCTGGAAAAAACTTGTCCCCGCTTTTGGGTCCGTTCCGGGTGCCATCACTGTGTTGATGGCCATGAACAGGCGCATGTCGTACTTGCCTCAGCGATCCGCTTCATTTCGATGCATTCAACCAACTTTGAGCTTGGCAAATTGACGTGTGCATGTGTGTGTGTGTGTGCGTGTGTGCTTCTGTGTGTCTGTGTGTCTGTGTGGGTGTGTTTGTTTGTGTTTGTATGTGTGTTTTGTGTGTGTGTGTGTTTGTGTTTGCGTATTTGTGCATTTGCATGTTTGTGTGATTGTGTGTTTGCGAGTTGACTTGTTGTTCATTTTACTTAAAAAGAAGAAAAAAAGCTTGTGCATTTGTGTGGTTGTGTGTTTGTGCCTTTGTGCTTTTGTGTTCTTTTTGTTTGATTGCTTTTTGTTTGTGTGTTTCTGTTTTTGCCTCAGGGTGCATGCGTGTGTGAGTGTGCGCGTGTGTGCACGTGTGCGTGTGTGTTTGTGTGTGTGCGTGTACGTGTGTGCACCTTGGTTTCCCTGCAAAATATAATGCCCAAGTTTCGAAGCAAAAGTCTTGAGATATGAGCACTTCCATCGAGACGGGACGCCTTAAAAGGATGTTTGGCAACACGGCTTCCAGTCGGCAACGTGTCCAACATAGCACCGCTTCATGTTTGTGCTTTTGTTTGGAACTGCTCCATCACCCAGTTTGGCCCTCCGAGACACTTGCTCGACGAATCTAGGATTGACGGCGCGCTGCATGCTGCAAGAAGCACTTCAGAAGACACGGCTCCCTTTGGCAACCCGCTTGCCATACCCAAGAAGTTTTTGCCAAAAATCCGGCTGTGCACAATTCTTGACCACCCGAGGTCAGTTCACTTTTCAAGCTATGCATACCCCAAACATGTTCCATGCTTTACGCTGAAAGGTATGGGGTTCCCAATACATAGATTCACGAACGGCATAAGGTGCGGGGTGCAGCCGAAAGCACAAGGCCCGCGTGTCATTTCATCCAAACCTGGCAACAACTAGGCAGAGCCGATGCACCCGAGCTCTAATCTACCACCATGGTAGCTACGTGGGGCCTGAAGCACGCTTACAACCCTTGATGTTAGAACATCCTCTGGGTGAATTCACGTGAAGTCGCGAACCCAACGCCTTGCGGATCTAGCGCTCGGACCACCATTCGGGTTGTATCCTGTCAAACCATTGCTAAATGCCTTCAAAAAAAAAAAAATGTATTTATTCAACCCTTCTTGTTTGACCCAATTTACGTCAAACGAATACAGCAATGAACGGCATGTTAAATTCAAATATGGGTAAACAAAGAAACGGTAACTCGCCAAACCGTGGTTCCTAAATCTCTCCATCCTGCCAAAGGACAATTCCTGAATCCCACCAAATGGGTGCGTCTGTCTTTTCGGGGACCCCTAAAATGGTTGGCTTTCGTTTTGGTTTCCAAAAGCATCCAAAGATCAATCCAAATATTCTTTGAGGAAAAAAAAAGAAAACGAAGCCGCTCGCACCAGCCCTGCCGAACCCCCGACTTCGCAGCTCCCTAGCTCCGAGTTCCCCGGCAGGGCACGTGGCAGCCGTACCACGCCACCACGTCCAGGGGCGAGTGCCTCTCAATCAACGGCGAGCGAACGGCGAACGGCGGGCGCCCCTCAAAGCTTGACGTTGACGTTGGAAGGGCAGCCTCAAATCTTAGCAGTTAAGTGGGGATTTCGATGAGAATCCATTTACTTTCAGGGTTCCGTTGCGATTCCTTTCCCACCGAACCCACGGGTTGGCGTTCCCGTTGCCTTCCGCCTTCCGTGGTTGCTCCTAAGTTGCCGTTCCTAGGTTGCCGAACCCCCGTGGTTGTGAGTCGTCTTGGCATGCCAAGACGAAGTACCCTCTTTCCACGCAAAGCGCACAGGTCGTGAAAGAATACCTTGACGTCGGGGGAGCAAAAATTATCAAACTTTAGCAGTCGAGTGGTTGAATTTCAACCACTCAACCACAATAAGCAAAAACGTAAAACGTGTCCCAACAACAACCATGCTGCACCTCCCTTGGGCGGCTTTCCTGTTGGTCCCCTCCCAAATTGAACCCAGAAATGGATAGATACACATATATATATATATATATATATATATGTGTGTGTATATATATATATATATATATATGTGTATTTACCCTCAACCGCCCCTGAGGTTTGAACCATTGAAGGTCGTTCGACCTCTTGTAGCTATGGACAAGCGGTGTGTTTCCAAAAGGTCCGGACAGGGCGATTCAGTCACCAGGACCAGCCTGGCAGCCTTGCCGTTGCTTTCAGCTCGAGAAATCGGCGGCTGCCGAACAGAAGTGTATGTATGTGTGTGAAGGGAAAGGTGACCCAAGCTCAAGCCGAGAGGTTGCAAATGGCATGTTCCTTCAAATTGCCTTTCTTCACGGAAAGGCCGACCAACTAATGTTGACCCCATATTCATCAACCCCTGTTTATTAATATGGGAGAGTCCCCCTCCAAAAGTGATAATTCAAACCCAGGGACACACCCCTATTAATAAACTGGGGCTGATTAATCTGGGGTCAACATTAAGATCAAAGAGAGAAGGCGGAGAAAAGATAATGGGGATTCCAATCCAGAGTTTTCTGGATCTAGTTTTTCTACCGACAACCACTGGCAACCGTCAAACGCGAAATGGCCGGTTTTTTTAAAGGGCAGGCCTCAAAAAAGGACTTGCCTAAATCTCAAGAAACAAAAAGGGAAGGGACTAGTTGGGGGCAAGACCAGTTGCATCCACCGGAAAGGGTCAGCTGTTTCATTATCTTTCTGACATGGGCCGAATAGGGTGCCACGCTTTCGGGTGCCCGTCCCGCCGCCCGCCCTGAAGAGGCGGGTCCCGGGGTTCACCGGGAAAGCGGATGGCCTCAGGCGCGAGCTGTAGAGCGAGCCCATGAACTTGGAGACCAACTCCTGGCCAGGGGGCTTTGCGGATGGTTTTTTGTCGGGTTGTGGCATCCCAAAACTGGCTGGGGTGTTGGTGTTATGTTCTGAGGTTGGTTGAAGGGAAACCAAATCCGTGGGGCATATGGCCCTGAAACAAAGAAGGGAAGGTGAAGTGAGTCAATCGCTACAGTCGGCCAGACCGGCCGGGAGAAGAGGGACATGCCAAACGGGAGAACAGGCGCGCCGAGTTGCCACTCGGCTTGCGCTTCTTGCAGCCAAGCTTCGAAGTCTCCATCCAGCTCCTCGTAGCGAGCCTTGGCAGCTTGGGCTGACAGCCTTGGGAAGCTGGGGTCAAATTTGCGATAGCTGCCTGCACAAACCCCCCGGCAGGAAGGCAGTCTTCCAGGGGCCCGTGAAGTGAATCAAGTCCTGCTTGTTGGGGAGGTATTCCCTTCTTTGCCGTCTTACTGGGTGAGGCCAAAGGCTGGATGGCTGGCCGAACGTGCGACCGGCACACCGCGATTTTGCCGGAACTACCAATTGGAACCATGACAACCGGTCAGCGACCTCAAAGAGGAACAGAAGCAAGCCAAGACCCATTTTAAGGGGGGAGCCTTCTCGCAAGAACTCCTTTCGCCGTTTGTCCGCGAGTGAATCAAAAAGTTGAATTCGCCATCTACAGAATCTACACTCGCACTTGTACATCTTTTGGTCAATGTGTACTGTTCCCCTTGGTCACCGAATGTCTCTATGTTTATCAAAATATATGTTGTTGCCTGGGTGGGTTCAGGAAGCTGGCTTTGGAAGCGGATGTTCCGGGTGATACAAGAGCGGGAACTTACCCCAATCACTCGCCGTGGGGCCGCTTTTGCAAGAAGACAAGTGGGAATCGACCAACCCATCCCACCACCAACCCATCCCAAACACAATCAAGAGAAACCACATACTCCTCTTGAGGTGTCGGCAATCCCGGAAAGGCACACACCCTATGCACAAGGGTGTCAGTGTAAAGGTATGTGTCAAAATCGGGCACCCTGAAGATGGCAATGTTCCTAGGAGCTTCCCTGTAAAACCACCGCTTTCTTTCTAGATCATGTCAAACAGCACCAGTTGCTGGTCTTGAGTAAGGTTCCTTCGAGGCTGCGGTGCCGTCTCAAAGGTATCGACTTCACAGAGTGTGTCGCAAGCAAGCCCAACCATGTTTCATAGGAAAGTGTCCGAGACCCCAGGCAAACAAATGGAGTGGGAATTGGGCTAACCCCCTGGTTTCAAGCGCAGGTTCCCAGGGGTTGGCTCACTTTGCATTTTTCCCGAGGAACCGCCAGACCTTATCTCTCCCCTTTGAACATCACCCCACCAAAAAGAAAAACCGGCCAAACAAGAGGTGATGTGTCAACGCCACCCAAAGCCGGAAATCGAATTGGAAACCCGGACCAACCGCCCCGGGATCTTCCTTCCCCATCCGCCTGCGGCGCCAGGAAGTGCCTGGCATGCGCCAGGCCCCCGGAGATGCCGATCCTCGGGCCGGTTCTCAACTTCGCCGACTTCGGATCGGCGTTTGGCCAGCCATGGCCGACACACTGTGCATGGATGGACGAAATCCCTTCGACCGCTTTCATGGTTGAAACCGTCGTTTGTTGGTATTTACGTTGGGGAATCGAATCATTCCAGGGTTAGGTGATGCAGGATTTCGTCCATCAACAGTAGGTGTCCTTTTGGAATATAGATGGGATTGGCAAATGATTAGAACGAAAGGGCACCAGTGCCATCTACTTTCCAACAAACTAACCTAACAAGGCAACCTGTGGCTGCCAATCTGATGATGATTGCACTGCCAAAATGGTTAATGAGGGAGCTTGTCCGATTGGAGTGGAGTTTGTCTGATTGAAAGCGGCATTCTTGTTGCCTCTGACGCCATGACATTTTCGCTGAGATATGAGATGTGCAGGCCGAACGCTTCCCCCCACTGGTCAGCGGGCGGAACTCTAAGAGTCCGTGCGGGTTGCCACGTGGCTTTCCAGAATACAAACGCCAAAGACACTGCTTCAACACGGCAAACCAGCACCAACCAGCAAAAAAGAAACAGCTCAAGTGAACCATATCCCCAGCCCATCTGAGCTGTTGATCCTGCTGTTGGGGAAAACGAAATGTATCCCAGCAGCCCAGAAGAACCTTTGCGCAGCCGGCCCCACCGTCCCAAATCCATTGGTCTTCCGTCGCACTGGAGGCGTGAAGGGTGAATCGGGTGGGCGGGCGGACCAAGCTCCGGGAGGACGAAGTGGTCTCCGAAGTTTTCGAGGAAGTACCTACGGGCCAATGCTCAAGCGTCCCAACCACATGTTTCTTTCGCCCTCTCTTGGATGCTCGAAGAACAAATTGCCGTTGCGCGATTGATTTGAAGTTTGGAACAAAGCCATGAGGTTTCAGAGTCGAAGTGGTTTTGGGAGGGAAACAGGTGCTAATGCGAGTCTTTGCGGGATTTCTGTGTGTTGTCACAGGCTCCTAGGAAAAAGTTCACCAGCGGCACGCCCAAGTTAATAGACATTGACAAACCCGGAAACTGAAAAAACTGATTGGCCCAAGACCAAAAACGGTGGGAAGAAGAAAAAACAAACAAGGTCGCACCGACCTCTGAGGCTGCATCCTCCATTGGTTTACAAGCTTTTTGGCAAGCAAGCCACACCAACAGAACCTCCATCCGTCTCGCCTTGCCGGACTCGACCCACTCTCTTCCGCTGCCCCTCGGAGCCCCGAGATCGGTGCGCCCGCGCGCGGCACACCCGCGCGCGGAGCTCGCTTGCTGTCCCAAGTTCACCTGGAAGGCGAGGCCGCGGGGAACCTCAGCTCGAAGATCGGAGCCTTCGATCGAAAGAAAGCTCTAACCACCCCACCCCTGACGGACACCGGGGGGGAATGAGCTGTGCCTGGTTACCCCCCCCCAACAATCAACATGCTCTGACGTTTGGGGCCTTTTCCTTTTAAAGGGACCCTCTGTCAGCTGCCAAAGCTTTCCCCACCTTTGTCACATGGAGCCTGACGCTTTGGGAGGTCCTTTGCCAAAAAAAAACGAACCCCCTGTCAGGGCCTCGAAAGCGGTTCGAAAAGCCCGCTAGGAAGTCTGCTGGAAAAGAAGAGCTCCCTCTTTGGAATCCTATTGACATGTACCGAAAAGGGACCTTCGAAAGGCGGACCGAGTGTCTTGACGCCAGGCCGACAGTTTGGCACATGCAAAGTCTTTCCGGCTGGCAACCAGACACCTCTGAAAACAGAGGCGAGAGAGGGGAAAAGCCACGGGCGTGTCCTTTGTTGAGGGTACCCCCTTTTTGATGGTTGTTTTTAGGGAAGCCCAGGGAAACCACATATCTTCTTTGGCTTGTTTTTCTGGGGAGGTGGGTTTCAAAACGGCACCCCCAAGCCATTTCTGTCTGGAATCCACGCATCCCATACCCAGCGCACCCGATTTTTTTGTCTGGGCTCGTTGCCACGGCCAGTTCCCATGGCTCAACCTGCACTGCTCAGCTCGCGGAACAGGTGAATCCCGCATTACATGGCTGTGGTTGTCGAAACCACTGGTACCAATTTGGGGTAGGTGAATGCACAACCCATGTTCGTTTATTTTCTGGGGAGTGGGCTGTTCATTGGCGGTACGATTTTGGATTTTGACCCATGGGCACATCTGGTCAAGCGATGGTTCGATGTTTTGGGGCGGGGGAGGGAAGGGGGGGGGGGTGACTCCTATCAATATTGGTCGCAGACCATGGTGAAATGATTTTTTCAGTGTTGTTCATTCTTGGCTGGGAGGGGGAGGTTCGCTGTGCACAAAAGGGACCAGCACAGCCGGCACCTGCAAACACGACATAGTTCCGAGTTCGATGTCGACATCCACCCACACGCCAAACCTACCAGCTTTCTGAGAAACTCTCCCGAAACCAACCAAATCTGGCTGCCATTGGAGGTAAACAAAAAAGAACGGCCATTGCAACTCTCACTTCGGTGAAGCAAGGCCCCGGGCCCAGCCCGGCGTGTTCCCCGTGGGTTTTTTCGCCTTTCCCCTTCGGGCCTTCGGGCCTTCGGGCTCGATTTTCTCGCCAGCTGCTGGGGAGCGAAAGCCCAAAAGGCGAAGAAGAAAAAAACAAAAAAAAACACGGCCTGCAGGTCCCCCAGCTCGGTGCGCAGCTCCAGCACACCCTCCTCAGCTGGACTGGCGACCATGGGTTCCCAAATATCAGTGGGTGCAATAAACCCAGAGAAAAAACAACTCATGGCAATTCCCTTCGCGCGATTTTCGCAGCCCTACCGCTGGAGCAATAAACCTGTGGCAAACCCCCCTTCTTGCGATTTCCGCAGCCCGGATGGACGTTGAAGGTGCTCACTTTCGGGGTTTGCTGGAGGGGTCCCCCAAAAAAAACGCAGGCCTGAAGCCGAAGGTCTGCAAATGCATGGCCCCTTTGCCAAAAAAAACAGCAAATGATACTCTGCTTCCTGTTCGCAGCAGCCAGTTTTCCGTGTTTTGTTCGTTTGGAACAAATTGTTGGGCTTGTCTCCCCTCTCACACGTTCATTCGTGCGGCAAACAGTTGGCCCCGGGTTTCAGCGTTTCTTGTCTTGGTCCCCAAATTCAGTGTGTTCCATTAGGAAAAGCACAACTCCAACAGGGTTACCCTCAAAAAAAGTTGAGCGCCCACTAGCGAATCAACCGCCTGCGGTGCGTGTCCACCCCATCCGTCCTGCGGAAGGATCAGCAAGTCCGCATCTGCCACTCTCAGGAACCGCCGCTTGCTGGACCTGTGGAGCAAAAAACAAAAGAACTCCGCGTGCCCTCTAACTTCTAAGCCTTCGTCTCCTTGTGCACCTTTGGCCGGCGGGGAGGTAAGGATGCGACGCATTATTCGGGGACGCCGACCACTCAGTGGCTGTCTTGGGGGGGGGTTGGGGGGAGTTTGGGGGGGGTTTGGGTGGGGTTTGGGGGGGGTTTGGGTCTAAGGTGCACTCCCTTTCTCCCTTGCCCCCAGAAACAGCACGGGTGACAGCCAAAGCATGGAAAATGCTTTGGTCCTCGGCCGCTCGCCGGCCGAACGCCGAAGCTTCTCGTGTGCCACCAAACTGCCCTGCAAGGCCCTTGAAGGTGCCTATGCCATTCTGGAGAAACCCTCTGTTTGCAACCAAATGCATTCTCAAGCGAAACCTGCAAGCTAAACCCATTCCCTTTCAGGCTCGCATTCGCTCTCGTGTTCACCGGCCAGGTTCTCTCAACAAAATGTTGATGTCATAGCTGCCCCCCAACCCCCCCACTCTTGAGTCCAGCTATCTTAGAAGCAAAACTTGCAAAAATTGCCCTTCTCTTGCCAAAAACTCCCCCCTTTCCGCTCTGGGTCGCCCTTGCATGGACTGAGACATGGCGTAGGCGTTCGCGGCACAGCCGTCCTGGGCACCGAAACGCATGCAACGCCCCAATGACGCCTCTGAGGACACCACCGGAACGCCTCCGGGACACGGGGGGAAGACGGGTTTTTTCTACCTTTAGGCAGTGGCTATGCATCCCAGCCCAGTGAACCTCTGAACCTCTGGCTCAATCATTTTCAAGCAACTGTTCAAAGATCAGCTGAGCATTTGAGAGTTTGGGCTCAAAAGGGATGATGGGTCAACCTCGTTCAAAGCTTCAAATGCAATCACAACTCATGACGGTTGCAACTAAAGACATCAACAGCTGGATAACCAGGGCTCTTGACCTACAACGAGAACAGCAGACTTGGGGCCAGCGAGGAGAATTGGTACCTGCTACGCATTCCGACAGTATGCCATTGGACATCCAGAGGTGGAAAGGGCTGGAAGTTACCAGTGCACAAACTGGAGAGGCGAAGACAAATGGGTGTGGGTCAAGAATAGGTACCCAAAATGGAACCCTGGCAAGTGGAAACAAAGACTAAAACCTGCGGTCCCCTGATGGTCTAATTGTGACCCATACCCAAATGGACACTGGCACAACTCCTGCCGCAGTAACTTGCTGGTTCTTCGGTCCGCCAAGATCATCACAAACCAGCCGCACCCAATTGGACAAAGGAAGCCACGCCCTTTCAGGTCCTGTGCAGCAGGAGAGCCGTTGGCCGCCAAAGTCACGGTGCCGTCCACAAAGTCCCCTGGCAGTGAGACTTCATGGCGGCTTGATGCTCAGGCAGAGCAAAAGGCAAGGGAAAGGAATAGACGTGGCTGCTTCTCAAATAAGGGAACCCAAAGATGGATTGTGTCCTTTGGTTTCCCATTAAACCCGCTTATAGGGGTCCACAATTTTGCTCTTCTAGCTGCCACATTTTGATGGGTTAAGCATGGTGGCTTGTTTCCTTGCTCAAGAAATTCCTTGCCTATTCCTGGACCTGGAATGGATACTTCGATACCTCTGCATGCCAAAGTGTACGATTGCCTGCCCGCATGCGGCAGTCTACTCCGGAAAGTGACCGTTCACGATATTCAGAACTTGCCAAATGCATGTTGAACAGCCCCGGCGGCTGCTTGAGTAGTGGGATCCGCATCTCAAGCTCTGCGCCGAACCTTTGAAAGCTGAGGGCCAAAAGTGTCGCCAGATTTCCTGAATCTGGTCAAAACAGTCAGATCAGCTTCCTCCTAATTGGTGGTTTGGGTTCAGCGCCAAAAGACCTCCCAAAATGCTAAGACTGCTTTGAGCTCCGAGTTCAGAGCCGAGGCCTGTGACACTGAGCATGCTCTGCTTGTGAAGCATCCGGGGTGATCACAGCGCGGGTTTTTTCAGACACGGCGTGGTCAACGGTCAACAGCATTCGTTGGTGTTCTCGCTTGATCGGGGAATTCAGAATGTTGGCGCTATAGTTGTGCATCAAACGAGCCCCTTGACATCCAATCAGAGCATCAGTAGTGTATCGCGCTATTCTGGGGCCCCCTGGCCGGAGGACATGGGAGCCGGCGTAAATCTCAGCTGAACCTCGGAATGAGATAGCATCCAACTATATACTCTGGATTGTTTCCAGTCCACTAGCGGAAACTCATCTCTTCCAGCCCTACCCCCGCTCAAGTGCACGACAAACAAGTGGAGAATACTTTTCTAAGGGGCCACCCTCAGCAACCTGTGCTTCTTCCCATTCAAAACCCTCAAACCCGTGCCGCAGCTACCGCGCGGTTTTGGAGCCGGAGATGCTTCTCCGTCACCAGGATTTTCTCCGGAATGGCCAGAAGGAATCGGAGCTTTGGACACACTTGTGCTTGCACAGGAAAAGCAGAGAGAATCGAACTTCAGTTGCTCTTTAGGCGGCAAGTTCGTGCACTGGGCCCTGGGCCAATGGATGTGCCTTGGGAAAATAGAAAGGGCCCACCTGCTGGTCTGAGCTTGGAGGTGTCCTTGCCAGCTGACCCATTCCAGAATGAAAGTGACAGAAAAACCAAATGGACGTTTATGACTGGCCTTTTAAAAAATACGCAGTGTCCACTTTGCCAGCCACAAGGACGCTCCAGACTTTGCCAAAGCCAGTGTGTCTCGTTTCACATCAATTGCTAGAACTTGGGAAGGGTCTGAATGTTCCGTCGCTTGAACCATCTTGCAAGTTGGGATTCATACCCTGCTTGGCGGGCTCTCTTCCAAACATCAGGACTGCCCCACCCCCAAGTACCGCCGACTGCGGAGCGCACCGGCGGGAAAGGATGCTGGAACGGCGGACTCAGCCACGTTTTATGAGCCTGCCATGTTGAACTGTCATCAACTGCTTTGGCATCAAATCTGCCTTCTGTGCCAAATCCATTACAGGAATGCAGTGGAGGTAACGCAAACATACGATGGCTATCCCGAAGACTCTTTTGAGGAACTGAATTGGGCAAACACCGACGCATGCAAACATGTTCAGACGCAAATGACAACATCCAGCCAGCTCCACCATCAGTTCGTAGTCCGACCCATGGTACGGCGCATGCTGGACCTGGGTCAGCGAAGCTCAGCGTCAGTCAGACATCAGCTCGCATCTCTTCAAGGAGTTGCTGTTCAAGGATCCTTCAGCTTTTAGCTGCAAGTTGCAAAAGGCAACTGTGCCCGCCTGCAATGGTTTCTCCGCCTTGAACCTGCGAGACTGCTCCTTTGAGGATGCTCCGTCTTACGAGTGGTGCCGGAGATGCCAAGGCTGGGGTGTGTACCAAATAGGGGCTGATCAATCTTCCGTTCGGCCAAAAATAACCATGGGTATTTTCCCCATGTGGTGGTTTCCCCCATGGTCTTCCCCCATGGTTTCTTAGTGGTTTCCCATGGTCTTCCCATATTCTTAGTGGTTTCCCCCATAATCCTCCCATGGTCTTCCCGGACCTTTGGTTG
Organism: Effrenium voratum; assembly: GCA_963377175.1. Taxonomy (NCBI): domain Eukaryota; class Dinophyceae; order Suessiales; family Symbiodiniaceae; genus Effrenium; species Effrenium voratum. The sequence goes on along the minus strand of CAUJNA010003697.1, from coordinate 22,724 downwards.
TCAACCCCCAAATGAGTGGCTTGCCAACCTGAAGCCTGAGACTTAAACCACCAGGAATTGGACCGCAGGGCCTTGGTCCATGGTTCTCCATGTACCGGGGCAAGCCATTTTGGGTACCATTTGTTGACCCGCTGCCTTTTTTATCGTCCTGTCTCAAAGGAGAAACTGAACTGAGCAGTAGCAGGAGAATGCAAGTCCTCTTATTCATCATGAACTCGAAGCTGCACGCGTCGCCAACATGGAAAGGCACCTAAATACGGCACTGCAATCTCAAGTCCTCCCCTGGCTGAGTTTGGTTGTCACTAGAAAACATACCGCCAAGTTGGCACCCCAGGATTCCGGCGATTCTTGCTGTGGTCCATGGTTGAGTCCTTTCTGGAGTTGGCGCAGCCAACATGTTTCCATGTTTAGATTGTGTCAAAGCCACGCACCTGCAAGCAAAAATGAATTCAAGCTGCACCTCCGGCACAGTCATGCATGTATGGATCCCAAGGCACCACTGCACAAAGATAAAGTCAGGACTGAGTTTGTTCCTATCTAATTCCTCATCTGTGACATTTCCCTTTCTTCACTTTTACAACGTGCAAACGTGTCTCGTCTATAAAGGGCAAGAGCGCAATCCACAACCAACGTACCCCTTTCCCATTGGGGTCTCACCACCAGTCAGAACTTTGGGGGGATTGTCCTTAGAGCCCTTGCCTTTAGGCCCAGGGCCGACCGAGGGTCGACCAGGGCGCTGGGGCGCTGGCAGAGGGCCGGATCCGGTAGAGCCAGCTGTAGCGGTTCTTGGCCCGCGGAACCTGGCCAGGGCCGAGAAAACGACCAGAATTCGAAGGGTAGCTTCCCCAAGTCCAGGAATCCGAATTCTAGAAAACCACCAAAACTTCTGAGAAAAACAGCTGGTTTCCAGAAAAGAACGATGGGTGAAAAGAATGGGGAATCAACCCCTAGAAGATTTGTTGGGTTCAGGTCGAAACAAACTCTGACAATCATTCACATCTCGGAGCTGGTTGCATTGAACTGGTCAGCAAACCTGTACCGCTAAAGTACACGTGGAGCTCCGCTCATTTGAGGGCTGACAACCGATTTTGCTGGGTTCACATCAATTCAATTTATGCCAAAACGGACGGGGCCCGTTTTCCGGACTTACCTCTCCTCTCAGAGTTCAATCCGCCGATTTGGCCGCGGGTCAAAATCCAAGTCGTACCCCCAGTGAACATCCCAAGTCCCCACGGAAAAATAGGTCCTAACATGGGTGGTGCATCCGAAAACCCAACATGTATGATAGATCCCAAAACGGTCTTGACCACTTGCCATTGGTCCGTTTGGCGGCGTGGCCACCAGGAAGACGACTTCGCCAACTTCGCAGGCGGAGCCGTGAAAGCGGAGCCGGAGACCAGCTCCGGGTAGAGACCTGGACAGGACAGCAAAGGGATCTGACGAGCGCAGTATGAGACTGACTGGCTTGGTTTCTTGGTTTGTTTTGGAGGAAGAAAAATGACGGGGTTTTGTGTAAAAAAACCCGACGTTTAGAAGAATAGCAACCAATGCCACATTGAGGATTTCCCACATGCAACTTTGAGGATTTCCAGCTGACCCACAGTCCTTTGCCATCCCTGGCCACAATCCAACGTTTTCTCGCAAGGCTGGGCCAGCAGGCCGTAGGACGGATGTTGAGGCGAGTTCTGCCTGGCAAGCGCATGGCAAGCGAATTTGCCCGTCGCCAGAACATACCCTCCCTTCTAACATGGCACCTGTTGGAGTATACCTGGAAGATCATCTTCCTCTTGTAGGGACCCCCTGGGTGCCATGATAGTGGGAGGGAGGGTACTCGAGGCTGCTCCCGGTTTAAACTTGAAGGCATCGCGCCGCGTCAACCGGTTTAACCGTCTTTCATCCACAAGGCCGCTAAGTCATGTTGCAGGTCACCCACCCGTCCAAAGACGAATTCGGTGGTTGGCCATTTCAGCTGGAAAAAGACATGCAGAACGGTAAACAGGTGAGGCCAAAGTTCCAGCCCAGACTACACAGAAAATGAGCCCTTCCAAGCTAAGACTTTACAGGCACCAGAACGAGGCAGACCCATTTTGGTGAAAGGACCGATTGTGGATTAAAAACATAGAATCAAATAGTTACTTTTAAAAAAAAAAGAACTATATATATATATATTGCTTTGAATAAAATACCAAATGTCGCCCGGGAACGAACCAGAACCCACGAACGGACCTCCGCGGCAAGGCTCCAGGCAAGGCCTGGCGACGTGAGCATTTCTCATGCATGGACCCTGGCCACAGGAATGGCTCTCAGGAGCTTTCTTGCTAGGAACTGCTGGAAGCGTTGTGTGTGTGTGTGTGTTGCTTGGCTTTCGCCGCCGCCTTTCGTAGTTCAAGACAAATTTTCACAGGTGAATGTAGGCCATCGCGTTGCCAAGGCTAGGGTCAAGACCTGAAATGAGTTCCGGGTGTGCTCTGCCCTTCGATTGTGTAAAGGAGCTCTCTGGATTCCTCGGCCTACATCCAATCCTTCGGCTCGGGCTCTCGGGTTCCAGAAAGCCGCCTTCGCACTTCCGGCGGCTGATTTGTTCTACAGCGCTGCGTTCGCCAAATCTCCCACTCTTACAGAGAGAAAACAGCAAAGAAGGAAAAAGGCCAGTACAGAAGAGCCGCAAAAAAATACTGCCCTTCTTGAAAAACGAGAAAAAAATCAACCGCATCCGGCCTCAGCCACCCGCTTGCGCCCCCCCAGCGTCTTTCCGACAGGAGCCCCCCGCGCCTCGGAGTGGAACATACCGCCGAAGCTTCCGTGCCTGAGAGCTCTCTCTCTCTCGGCAAGCTCCACCGGGCATTCTGATCCCCGAAATGTGACTGACTGGTGGGTGAAATTCGGAAATCCGTAACCAAACCAACTAAGCCAAAAATTGCTCTCAGGAACCGGATGGCTTTTTGGAGCCACCAAGTTTTGAGGGTCACTGTGGAGAGAAACACCCTCTCTGGGTTGATGAATCCGGAGTCGACGTGATTGAGCTGAAGCCGGCGGGCCTCAACTCACCTGGTCATTCGATGCTCTCCAACGGCTCATGGCCATCCATCCACTTGGGGGAAGTCAAAGTCATGTGGGCGGCTGTGCTGTGATAAGCACAATGGCGTACCCTTGTGAGGCCAGGGTGAACGAACCAAGCCTCAACTGCAAACCATGTCTGCACATCTGCTCGCTCAGCAGTCGAATAGATGCAGTACCAAGTTATCCACTGCTACCTGCGTGTTGCAAGCAAATCCAATACCCAAATTTCAGGCATTTGGGCATTCACCTTGCTTCATGGCGATGATAGCCACTTGTGGATCTGCTTGGGATTCAAACACTCATGATGTCAAACAGCCCGACTGTGACTCTGGGAATCTCATGGAGTAAGGCTCCCGGAACCCGTACAGGTACCGATTCAGGTGGATACCATTTCCCAAAAAAAGACAGGGGCCCTTTTCCTCAATGCGGACCAATTGCGAGAACTCGTCAGTTTGACAACCTGTTCAGAGCCAAAACCTTTGCTGACTGGATCCATTGCAGTGATAAAATGTGACTCCAAAAGGTGATTTACAGAAACTAGCCGCGAATGTAATTATGAGACCCCCTTAAGATCTTCACGTGCGACCTCCTGATGGGTTCCCCCGCAGCACATCGCGTTCACCGCGGCGTGCCAGACTTCGCCACCTACGCCGCGTGAACGGAGCCAAAAGGCGAGCTTGTCATCATTGCAATGTTGTCTTTGTTGACTCAATTTGTTCAAGTGTGGGCAACTGATGGTATGATAAAATGATATGAAATGGCGCCTTTCCTCGCACATTCCGTTCTGTAGATATCAACATTCTGGAAAACGACATATGTCAAGGACGTGTTATGACATGCTAAGCCTCATGCGCAAACCCTGTGTAACTTGTGGCGCTTATTGTGTTCATTGTGCCAAGCATGGATGCTTGGCAAATGATTTTGCTCATTTGCAAAAGGCTGAGTCACCAAGGCTCGGGCATTGCGGAGCAGGAAGTTCCCGCGTTGCGACAAGAAGTTGTTGGACATAAACGTGTCGTGTGCTTGCTCCATCGGTCTGTGCCAGGCATGGAACCTCGCTTTTTTTTAAAAGCAATGCTGCGTTGGGGGCCTGGTGATGTACATCTGTGCCGAAGCCCATCTGCCTTGTATGCAAGTCCCTCTGTATCCAAGGTCGCGTCGACGAGCCGCTGATCCATTTGCACAAACATGGCCCTTGTGACCTTGTAAACATCAACTCAGGCTCACTTGAGATCAAAAGGCACAGAAATCACTGGCAGCCACTTTCACCAAAACGAAAAGGTCAGAAGGTCGGGCTACTTTAAAGTGAGTTCGACTTCTCGTGCCCATGCCAAACAAACAAACAAACAAAAAATGCACACGAAACATTGATCCTTGTCATGACAGAACTGCTAAGGAGGAATGATACAGGCCCGCTACACACAATTCAGAAATTGCCTGGTGAACAAGCATGAACCTGAACAGGGGGTCTTTGGGACAAGTACCAAAACCTTTTCAATCAAACTAAAGAACAAAGCGCATTTTTTCATTTGAGCGACAAACAAGTTTCCGGTCGCAGCGCTGGAAACGGCGAAAACGCTGTTCAAAAACGGTCTAGCGTGACTTCCGCAAACAAAGCGGAAAAGCGCCCAGCAGACCTGCAAGCAACAACCCAAAAGTAGAAGCCAGCTCAGCTGACAACACCAAACCTGGTAACAGTTGCCCTCAAAGGCGGCCCAAGCACAAGTCGCCAATTTGACTCTGCGATGCGAACGGCGTGAGGTATAGTTCTCGCTGAAACAGCCAGGCCAAGCGCTCTCAAAAAGTTTTCGTTGCATGACCACAAGCAGGTCTTCGACGAAAAATCGCACCAGTACGCCAGTGAGCGTGGTCACTTCACCTCCGCAACTCTTGTCGTTCGCTCAAACAAACTTGTCTAGGACAGGCTCTGAGAAGATTCAGGCACGGTTATTAGCACCTTAAACCACTGCTCCGCAGTGATCTGCAATTGCAAACTTGCAACAAACTTGTCGCATAGGTGGGCAAGCTGAAAACTTGCCACGCTGGAAAACTTCGACTGCAGTGTGACATGGTGCGCAGGCCAGGTTAAGACGCAAAAATCCCGCAAGTTGTGAAACTCCGTAAGATGGTTCTTCTTTGGAACGCAAGGCATTCACAAGCAAGCACGGAACGCTCGTTGTATTAAGGTTCATCCGGAAGCGGTCGAGAGAACGCGCAGCTGCGTTCGAGCTTCCGCACCCACTGCCAAAACACACGAATCACAAAGAAGAGGCAAAGCTCTCGCGCAATGCTGTTTGGCTTCAAGGTCCTCCGCGTGCGACTGCGGGCGATTCAAGCCCTTGTGCAGACACAGCTATGGGAAAGGCCTGTTATGACCACACGATTTTGCCGCAGTAGTTGCTTGCCATGTTGCACCACAGGCTTATGCAATTTGCTCTAAAGTGGAAGGAGCAAAGTGGAATGCCTGGATCTTGTCCAGGGCTGTCAAAAACGAACAAGCCAATCCTTCTCAAGTTGTTTCTTTGACTTTGACAAATCACAAGCCAATCTGAGGCGTCCCACAACCCAAACTGGTAAGCAGACTGCGCTCTGCTCTTTGATGCTCAGCGCAACAAAGGCTAAAGGGGGCTTATAGTGATCAAGTAAATTGCTTCAACAAGGCACAAGCGGGAACTTTTTTGCCAAACTCTCGCCTCGCGTCAAATTCATCGCCTGTTCTCGGGGTTCAGCGGGCTGGAAAAAGGCACAGAAGGACCCATTTCGGCAACTTCGTCGCTTCCACTTGACGCAGCCTGGAATCAAGCCCGCCTGTAGACCAGAGGTCCGCATAGCACGTCAGAGGCGTCTTGTACGCAGGGGGTGATTCTTCTCCCGATCAAGCGAAAAGTGGCCGGTGCAGCAAAAGCAGGTGCGCTCGGAGCCCGTGCCCTTGGGGCGCGCTGCTGGAGGATGTCAAAACTCCAACACACGCAAACACGAAACACCTCCACCCGAGCTCGAAGACGTAAGCCACGGGGCGTCCGTCGGCAAGTCGAAGCCAGCCCCGTCCGAGAGCGGGTCGCCAGCCGGCGGGGGCGCGCCGGCTCAGGTGGAAGAAGGACGCAGCCGACTTCGAGTTTTTCCGCTCCTGGACCTTGCGCATATTCCACTCTGGAAACTTGCCAGCGAGCCCATCGGCTATCAATCGCCCGCTGTTGGCGGACAGCTCGCAAGCGGATATTTTTGCAGTAAAAAGAAACCCACATAGCTAAAGAGATCTGATTGCCGTCTGCAAGGCCATGGCATTGGAGCGCGGGGCCTTTCTCAAGACTTGCGCCGCCTTCGAGAGGAGCTTGCACGAAGAGGAACACTTTCGGGAGGCTCCACGCGCAAATCCGCGTTTGGCCACAGCCGTCCCGTGGGCAGATTTGTCCCGGGCTGCTGGAGGTCAATTGATTTGATAGAATCCTGTTCACTGCTTCAAGCCAAGAGGGGACAGGCAATAAAAAGGGGAACCCAAAACCCGACCGACCCAATCGCTCTGCCCCTTTTTATTAGGCGTTGCTTAGAAGTCCAGGCTCGAGGATGCAGGGGGGACGACAATGCGTGTCTATCCTTTTTGACCCGCATCCTCATGCGGAACCTGCACAAATACCCTTCAAGGTTAACAACGCGTTCAACCTGTTCACAGGGTCTGTTACCCAGGGGTGTGAAACATGACTGGAGGCGTTGTGACGCGCCGGAGGCGACGCGTGCTTCTCTTCGGGGCGGGACCAGTGCTGGTCCTGCTGTGCGGCGTTTACACGAAGCAACGCGTGCTCTCGTGTAAGAGGCCGAGGAACAGCGGGATAGAGAGGCAGTTGCTTGTAAGCAGATTTGAGATCCAATCGCACCAACGCGAAGCGACCAGTCTGTCCTGCTCCAAAAACCTGAAATCGGGCCTGAAAGGGTCACACCCTCTGAAAGCGGGTACTCGAAAGAGGACATATGATTGAAATGTCGGACTAGAACGACGCTCGCCCAAAGCAACTCATCCAAAGTTCTCAGCTCCCCCGCGCGCGCTGATGGGTGGGTAGGCCCGAATCGCAAATGCAACGCAAGGTTCGAAGTTCGAAGTTCACAGGTCACAGATTCAAATCGTGTGGTCTCCCCATACAGAGTCCCGGCAGACGGCCCACGGTTGACCACACCGTGTCCCGTCAGCGCGCGGGAGTTTACCCCCGCGCACGCTGATGGGTGGGTAGGCCCGAATCGCGAACGCAAGGCTCGAAGTTCACAGATTCAAATCGTTGGTCTCCAAGTTGCACTCAAAGCTCACCGAAAAAATGCAAATCCGAATCTTTCTCAGCTCGCAAATCGCCAGCGCCAGAGCTCGCAGCAACATCTACGGCGGGCTCAAAAAAGGCAAAATCGAACAGGCCACACAACATTCCCAGCCCCAGCATCACCAGACTCAGCCGCAACATCCTCAGCATCAACTGCAAAGCCATTGAGGGCTTATCTGACGCCAATTCCAGCGTTCAAAAAAAAGGGGCCCTTACTGTTTGGGACTTTTTGGGCCCTATGGAAACCGTGCAACATCCCCACATCTGTCAGAACGAAGGATCTGGCACAGCAAGACTCCTACAGTACACACCGGAGCTGGAGTTGGACCCCGCCCGACGCAAAACCCCTGTTTAGGGCCGTTGTTAGGACCCCCAGCCGCTCCAACATCAAACTTCCCTCCTCTTCAAAGCTTGGAGAAAGCAGACCACCCTTCGCGCATGGCCTTGAAGGAAGCCGTGGAAGACCATCATCCTTATCCTGCCTTGACATGTAACATGAATCCTTAGCCTGCAACAGACAACTTTCCGTCGTGTCTCATGCAGCGTCGCAGTTCTGAATGCCGCCTGGCGTTTGCATAATGTCGCCAGACCACACCCGAAAAGCATCCGGGTGAGCGAAAGTACAGCAAGAGTAGCAAGGCCGAAAAAGCCGCCAAAACAGCTGCTGAACTCGTCACCGAAGATGTCACCAGCGGTGACAAAGGGTGACAAGCTCGTGTCAGGACCTGTTTTCGTCCAAAATCGCGCAAATCGAGAGGCATATGCCCCTTACTTGCCGTCTGACCGAACAGAACGAGGTTTTCAGGAATTCGGGAAGTTGGCCGTTTTTCGGCCCAAAAGGTAGCGGTGACATAGCATGTCACCGCTATGTCACCGCTACCTTTTGGGCCGAAAAAGTGCCCAAAACGGCCAACTTCCCGACTTCCCGAAGACCTCGCTCTTCAGCAAATTTTCCGTTTTCGGCCAAGCACAGGACCTGACACGGCAACCTGCCGAGCTCGTCACCCCTGACACGCCAATCTGCCGAGCTTGTCACCGCTTTTGTCACCGCCTCTAACACGCCAACCTGCCGAACGTCCTAAAACGTGCGTTCCAAAGCTCAAAATCTTGGCAATATTGAATCAATATTGGGCAATATCGAAACAACATTGGTACCTTTGCCCGGTGACACGGTAGCCTCCCAAGCTTGTCACCCCTTGTCACCGTTTGTCACCGTTTGTCACCGTTTGTCACCGTCGGGTTTTGAGCTGCAAATATCCGGGATTCGAGCCCCAGACCAGGGTGCTGCAGAGACGGTGCTTAACCACGAGCTTCTTTTGGGGTGGAAAAAGCAGCCTGCGAAGCTTGTCACCCTTGTCACCGGTATGTCACCGCGCTTTTGGGTGGAAAAGCAGCTTGTCACGTCACCGCTGGGATTCGAGCCCCGGAATGCTGCAAATCGCAGAGACCGGGCTTGCCCACTGAGCCAATGGATCTTTTGGACAGGGGAGCTGGCTGCTTTTGGGTGCCAGGACCAGCCTGCCAAGCTTGTCACCGCTTGTCACCGGCATGTCATGTGGAAAAAGCAGCCCGCCGAGCTTGTCACCCCTTGTCACCGGTATGTCACCGCCGGGATTCACCCCGTGACACAAGCTATCTTCCAAGCTGGGGCAGATCTTACCCCTGAGGCACCGAGTCGGAATTCCTATTCCGACTTCGCTCTCCCACTCCGACTTCGCTCCAAACCCTAATGCGGGCCTAATGCCTAATGCGGGCCTAATGCGGGCCACTGCCGGGCCATCGCCGTGTGCCAAGTGTGTGCTTTTGCCGTCCGTCAACGATACGGCAAGAACCATATCGCTGACGGAGCTTGTTTCAGCTAAAAAAAAACTAATGCGGGGCGGGCCAAATGCGGGCCACTGCCGGGCCACTGCCGGACTGGATTTGCGTTCGAGCATGTGTCAGAAACTAACACCAGCTCCAAATCTCTCCGTCAATCCCGGGGCACTTGTGCGTCGAATGCGCTCCGAACGCGTTTTTTCTTCCGGAACACGTATCGCGAGTGCGATACCAGCTCCGGACTTCCAGAGCAACCAAAAACGTGTCCGCCAATCCTGCGCTGGGCACAGGATTGCTGCAGGGAAGGACCTGGCCACGCGCGTGGCCCGCAAGGGCGGGCAGTGCCGAGGACGTGGAGAAGCAGCCGGCGCCGACAAGTTCCAGCACAACAAGGACCTCACGGAAGGGCGCATCAAGGCCGTGGAGGACGCAGGCTTTCCGAGCGCCCACGAACGCGGCGAGGAGCTTCAACCCGCAGCACGGCAACGTGCAGCGGCTGCAGGCCGTGGACTCCATGACCGTCCGGAGCACCGAGGGCCACGAGACCCTGCTGGCCCTGCTGAAGCTGGCCCTGCCGGCGCCGCAGGGCAGCGGCAACGCCGCGGGCCGGCTGACGAGGCGCGGCAGGCCCGAGGCAGCTGGACGACTTCCTGGGCAGCCCAGGCGGCCCAGAAGCGATTCGGGCCGCTGACCTTCTTGAGCAGACTTGACGGAAGCAACATGCCTTAGCTTGTGGAAAGTTTAGCCCAAACACGACTTTGCGAATCTCGACCTTAGAGCGATCCCTGGACCCCGCCAAAACGGCCATTCAGTTTGTGGATGCAAGCCTGACACCCATGGAACATGTGAAGCCTCTTGTGACCTTAAGTCCGCCCTGCTCCCACCTGCTAGCGCGATTTTGTACACTCACAAAAGTTTCAGCACGTCCAGCTGCGCAATGATAGTCTCGCAACTCATGAGAGAGTATTTCTTCTCCTCCTGACGTCTGGCCCATGTCTTGTTTGTAAAGGACTGCCAGCCTTCAGACTCACTGCAAATCTGCTGCATGTCCTCAAAGTTGTCCTTCTTCGCCTTGCCCTGCAACTTCAGGCCGCCTGCATCCTTTTTCTCTCCATAACGACATTGCGCTGCAATGAACTCGAGCTTACCAGTTGCCTTGCATCTCACAGGGATCAAAAGATCGTGGTGAGCCGTTGCAAAACTCCGGTTGGACTTGATGGCCTTCCCAACGTCACTCATGACAGTTGCTTCATTGCCTTGGCCGCTTGGATATTCCACACCATCACTCCAGCAAACTTTGAACGGCTCCAAAACAGTTCGCAAATGTGGATCCTCCGTAGGGTAGATCTCCAAAAAAGGGACCCAGGTGACTTCAGCACTCAGGTTTCTTGCTACGCAGTGAAGGCGGAACCGCACTGCCAGGGAATTTGCAACCAGCTCTTCCCACTTCTCCCCCCTTTCAGTGGCACCCCTTTTTGGGCTGTTGAGCAACTGCAAGGAATCTGGCAGGAGCCCCTCCAGGTCAATGTTCAGCTGTTTCAAATCGTTTCGGATGGCGTCTTTGATATTGGTACTCTCACCACCACAGCCGTGGAACCAGTACGGACTTGTTGTTTGGAAATGCTGCTCCTGCCCTGAAGATGTCTGACCACCTCAGTAAGGTTCCGGGCACAAGCTGGTGGCCTTCTGCAGGCCATCGAACCGCCGAGCAAAGAACCAACGCCAAAGCCACTTCTGGCTGATTGAAGTAGGGGGCTGCATCCGCAAACGAGCTTCTGAACTCCTGCCACATGGCATTGAGTGCAACCTGAGCAGTTGATGCCAACTCACCCCAGGTCTGGAAAGCCGCCTCCAGAAGCCGGCATACCCCAGCCGAGAAGAGGGGAATGTTGTCGAATTCCTCCTTCTTGTACTGCGTGCCTCCCCACTCTGCCATGGCCCGTCTGGCGGCTTGCAGTGACAACGGCGGTAGAGCCAGTACTTCCTGGACCTTAAGCACGGTGTAATCCTCCGATGGCCTATCGATCAAGATATTCACCGTGCCTGCCAAAAACATGCCCATCTTCTGCGAGAACTTGCTGAATATCTCGGTGAAAGCTGACTTCTGTCCACCCGACTGGCTCCGTCCCTCCACCTGTTCTTTCACAAGCAGCTCGGCCTGATCAAGGAAAATCAAACAAGCGCAGTCCGTCACCAACAGCCACTGCTCGAAGACATCCTCCCTGTGTCGACAAGATGAGCGAAGCCAAACTTCAAAGCTGTTGCGCCCCTCATTTGGTGCCGATGCACGCTTGAGGGCCTCCAGCACTGCAATCAACTCCACTCGCTGAAAACTCACCACCCGCCCACTCACTTCGATGCTGTAGCCGTGCAACAACTGTGACAGGTGCCACACGACGATAGCAGAAGCAATCCTACTGGGAGCTTCCTGCAATGCTTACCCTGCAATCTCTCCAGCATCAAGAACCAAAAGCCGTCCACATCTTCGGCTTGCTGCAAAGCTCGGGTCCTTCCGAGTGTCGGATGAGCGATGTCTTGCCCGTTCCCCGCGGGCTCCACAAGGTCACCACAGTCGGCTTGTTGGTCCCGTTCCTTTGGATCTTTTCTAGTTGCTTCACAACACTCTCAACAACCGCCTCCCTTTCCAGAAACGGCCTCTGGTTGAGCTCACTGCATCAAAGGCAATATTCACAGAATGCACTTTTGCCTTCAGCAGCAAGGACCCCAATGGGTGCAAAGACATCAGAGTTTGCCTTCCCTCTCCCCGACGGCAGAAGGGCGGGTCTTGCTCTTCAAAAAACAGGCTGGGGGCAATTACAGAGAAGAAGAAGAAGAAGAAGAAGAAGAAGAAGAAGAAGAGGAAGAAGAAGCAACAGAAGAAGAAGAAGAAGAAGAAACAGAAGCAGGAGCAGGAGCAGCTACAAACGCAACACAATGCATGAACGATTCGCCTTTCATGGCAGGGTGGCATGAGCGAGAATCAAGGACCTATGCTGCAACAACTACCAACATTCAGGCAGACAGAGATTAAACCAGCACACAAGCTGCTACTACCAGTCAACCTCAACCCATCCCGACTCGCTTTTTTGACATCTTCAACAGCGTGCACCTGGCTCTCACCTTGGTCTGGACAGAGTGAAATTCCTCAAAGCCGCCAATAGCAAGCCTGTTTGGCTCGGCAAGCAATTAAATAATAGTTCCTCATAGTCAGCTCTATTTCTCGAAGTGAAATGCGCATTCGCATTGCGCAACATCTCTAAGTATGTGCACCACCTCATGTCCAACCGACACGGTTTGTTTTGCTTTGTTCTGTTCAACTGACGCTCTCGTATGCTGACGTTTACACCGCTATTCGACCAATTCAGCAGTTGTTGAAAATATGGCTCCCCTTCCTCTGGATGCCAGCCATGTTGCCTCCCATGCCTCCTGCAAATGCTCTCCACGCGCCAGCGTAGCTTTTTCTGGTCGCCGCTCAGTGGGCTGTTTGCCGAAGGGAACCATCGCCGCAGCGTGCCTTTCACAAGCTCACCAACCCGCGCAAGTTGCTGCAGTCTTTGCTCGTTCTGGCACCATTGCAGAACCGGAAAATTGCTTTGGTTCAGCAGTGTCCCGCTCGCATCTAGGCAGTATGCTACGCAAACAGTCCACGGGTTGCTTGCAAAGGAAAACTTGCCGTCTGCCTCATAAATATATGGCTTGAAGAAGCAGTCGTACACGGTCTCATCAAAAAAGTCTGCTGGGTCAGAGGTTGCCTGACCAATGGCCAAGTCTCGGATGTACTGCAAACGTTGTGGATTGGACCAACTTGGGTCCCCCAGCAAAGGGGTCATCTCCGTCACAAACTCATCTCTCAACTTCATGTTTACTCGTTTTTGCGTGTCAATCTTGGACTGTTCGTCCTTCCACACTGCTGCTGTGTATGCCATCAATGGCACAGATCGGATCTCGCCAAGCAAGTCTGTCAGTTCATCTTTTTCGGTGTCATCGACTGCAGTGGCCAGGAATTTCTGTCGGGCATAGTCCAGCTCATGGACGGGGTTTTGCCACGGGAGGGAAACCCTGCGACAAGCACCAGCAAATGTAAATCCATTGGGAGTCATCCTGACAAAGTGTTGCCACGCTAGGGCCATGTCTGAACCAGTGATGGCAAAGTGCAGGTTGGAGTCTTCCCTGTTGACTCGGAGGAATCCCTTGAGAATGTCCCATGTTGGGATAATTCCTTCCTGAACCTGGAAGAATCTCTGAACTTCGTCAATGAGGAAAAAAACTGTACGCCCAGACCTGTCCAAGTTGTCCATCAACTCATCCAAGTGCAACATGTCACCTGGGCCCACATGGAACCCAGCGCTTGTTGCCCAAGCTGCAACTCTCTTCAGCAATCCCTCCTCCATTGCTCCAGGCTCGAAGCCCGCATTGAGAAAAGAGGAAAAGTCCAGGAAGCAAATCTCGGCATTTGGAAACTTTGTCAAGATGATCTGTGGCAGAAGGTGAGTCAACACGGTAGTTTTTCCCAACTTTACCATGCCATTGATGGCGCAGATGCCTCGTTGCGAAGAGACACGGTCCTCCACCCACGCAGTCAACCGCTGCATCAGTTCGCTGGACACAATGGCAAATCTAGTCGAATCTTTGAAATCGCAGACCAGCAGCTTCTGGCCGTCAATGTGCTTCTCTCTCAGGTCATACTTGGGGGCGAGGTATCGTTGCAAGCGGCTTGTGCCCTGCAGAAAAGGGGCAAGAAAACACAAGCGCGACTGGAACAGAAGCAGGCTCTTCAATAATTGCGGGGTTCCCCCTCAACTGTTTGATGGTTTCGCGCGCCACTAACCACTCACTACAAAGCAGGCCCACCTGCGGAGGCTCGAACACTAGAAGGGGATGGCAGGACAACGGGCCAAACCATCGAACAAGAACTCTGCCCGTGGATGCAAAGCCGGGAATGTATGGTTGAGCTCACTGCATCAAAGAGAACATTCACACAATGCACTTGTGCCTTCAGCAGCCAGGACCCCAATGGGTGCAGAGACATAAAGACATCAGAGTTTGCCTTCCCTCCCCCCGACGGCAGAAGGGCAGGTCTTGCTCTTTGAAAAGCAGGCTGAAGGCAATTACAAAATCACTCACAACGATCAACGGCACGGGAATGACCGACCTCCCCCAATGGCAAGGAAAGGCAACCATCCGTTCATGGGGGCTCCATACCGAGCCTGCCAACGACACGAACCGCCGCAATCTGCAAAAATGCTATCTTGGGATTTCCTGGTTCTCTGGATGCGATCAGGGCAGCCCCACCAAAACCATGTGCGGGCCGCCGGGGAATTTCAGAACCGCACGCAACGATCAGAGTCCCAGAACGCAGCCGGCCGGCGGAAGCGACCGACTCCGCCCGCCTCGGACTCCTTCGTCCGGCCGCTTGCCTTCGCCTCCTTGACCTCCTTCTTCGCCCTCTCCACCTCCTTCTTCGCCTCCTGAACCTCCTTCTTCGCCTCCTGGACCTCCTTCTTCGCCTCCTGGACCTCCTTCTTCGCCCTCTCCACCTTCCTCTCCGCCGACTGCACCTTTTTCGCATCGCCCGATTCCTCCGCCCGAGCGAGACGCCTCACCGCCATTGCTTCCTGCTCCTGGGCTGTCGCGACCTGCGCCTGGGCCGTCTCTTGCTGCGCCAGAGCAAATTGCAGCGCCAGGAGCAGGTCCTGCCCAGCAAGACTCACACGCCGAAGCAGCGCGCACAAACAGACGGCCTTCTCCAATGCCCTTTTGGCTGCTTTGGCGGAAAAAGAAAATGCCGCGAAATGTGGATCTCACCTTTAGGCAAAGGAAGCAAACAGCCCTGCCTCTTCCACGAACTCGGCCCGCATTCTCTGGTCTGCCGCCTCCTCGAGATCGCGCCGGTCCTGACAACCAACAAGCCCAACGTTCAAGCCCGATGCACGTGTCCCCCAGGCCTGGCCACTGTTGTCCTGGCGGCAACCGGCAAAAGATGCGAACAGGCTTCGGGTCGGAGGAGTCCTCTTGCGCAGCCCCGGCGCGCCGAGCGACTCCGGCATGCAACGGGTGCCGTTTTGCCTGAAAGAGCCAAAGTGCAATCTGCTTGCGCCTGCGGGCAACTCTGAGAACTGGGCCAATATGCTGTCCTGGCACTCAGCACGAAACAAGAACATCCAAAGGAGGGACTTCATGCTCCTTCAGCCCAGGAACTCCTCGAGCAAAGTCCTGGGCGGCGGCGACAAGGGACTCCTGAAACCCGAAAACCTTCGAAAAAAATGTGTCCCAAGACCCAGGCCGTGCTCGGCTGCACGAGCAGCGCCAATGCAATCCCGAGAAGGCAGAGGCACATACCTGGCCGCTGCCTACCGCGGGCACGGTAGCGTCACAAGCTTGCCAGCCTCGGCTTTTGGTCCTGGTCCGCATCATCGCCATGGCTATTCGAAAAGCGCTTGAGCGGCCTGCGATTCCTCAAGCACTGGCACTAGACCCATCGGGCAACCATTGCGAGCTGTTGTTGTGTCAGTGTTGATGAGTACCCTCGAGCCAAGTTTCCAGAGCAAACACAAGATTGACTGGCTTCTTTGGCAACACCAACGCACGGGTTTGGATGCTCCTCCTCCTTTTCACTCGCGGCCTGAAGGTCGGTCGGGCCAAGCCTTGCAAGGCTTCGCGCCGTCCATCCGTCAACTGGCTGACCCACATCCTGCCGCTGCATCAAAGTCCAAGCGAGATACCAAACTGGCCTGCCTGCAAAACAAGCAGCCGAAATCGGCACTGGGCCGCCAGGGGCTGAAGGGCGGGGGTTTCTGGGGTCCCTGGGGATCACTGGGGCCTCTGGGGTCCCTGGGTCCCTGGGGTCCCTAGAGTCCTTGGGGTCCCTGCACACGTGTGCATCAGACGTCTCGCCAAGGCCCCAGAGTGCGCTCATCCCTGTCAACGCACGGCGGGTTCAGGGACCTTAGGGACCTTAGGGACCTTAGGGACCTTAGGGACCTTAGGGACCTTAGGGACCTTAGGGACCTTAGGGACCCTAGCAACCCTAGGGACCCTAGGGATTGCGAGGACTTCAGGGACCCAGCGACCCAGGGACTTCAAGAGATCCTTGGTGGCCCCAAGGATTTTGGGGCTTGAAGGGATCTTGGCAAGAACTTCACGCCGGGTACCACTCAGCCTGGGCATTCTCCAGCATCATAGGGTCATGCAAAAACACAAAATGCCGAAGCCAAGACACACACACACACACATTGCAAATGGGCCACAACACCACAACATCATCTCCCAACTACAAACACGGATGTAGAAAACACCATGTAGAGCCATACCAACATAAAGGCACAAAGACATATATAAAGATATACAGATATAAAGAGAAATGTATAAAGATATAAAGGTATAAAGATATGAA
This sequence comes from Effrenium voratum, assembly GCA_963377175.1. Classification (NCBI taxonomy): domain Eukaryota; class Dinophyceae; order Suessiales; family Symbiodiniaceae; genus Effrenium; species Effrenium voratum. Next base: position 6,149 of record CAUJNA010003697.1, on the reverse strand, counting down.
CTTGTAGAAATACAAAGATACACATATATGAAAATTAATAAAGACATACAAATACGTAGAGATATGAAGATACACATGTGTGAAAATAAATAGATATGAGTACACGAAGATAAATAGATGTATGTAAAGTTGCTCAAATGGAAAAAAAACAGAAGCTTTGCCCTTCCGCGCGTCTTTGTGTCCCCTTGTGTGGCAAGCTGCAACCAACCGAAGCTTGAGAGATGACTTCACACTTCACAGGATCTCTTGCCCCCAAGACCCAGGGTCCCTGGGCTCCTAAGGTCCCTGAAGTCCCTAAGATTCCGCAAGGTTTCTGGGGTTTGTCCGTAAGGTTTCTGGGCCCCTAAAATCCCTGAAAACGCCGTGTGTTGACAAGCGGGACCCCAGAAAATCCAGGGACCCTCTCAGAAAATCTAAGGATTCCAGAGGCTTACTGGGTCAAAGATCAAGGGGCTGAACCTCTCTCTTTAGAGGAGGTTTCCCAAATGGATTCTATTCCACCTGGTAGGCTCCTGACAGGTGGCTTTGAGCTCAGTGCAGTTCACGTCGTTGCACAGCAGCTGGTCGCCCACGTTGCCCTGCGCGGTGAGCCCGTCCAGCGTGGCCAAGCCCGTGAGGGCCAGCAAGTCGGCCAGCAGGTCCGTCACGGACCGACTCTCCCTCGAAGGCGCTGGCACCAAGTACTCGTCCGTCCAGGAAACGACCTTGTCCTGCGAAGGATTCGAAATCTAAAATGCTGCGTGCAGGCGTGTGGCTGCAACATAACGGCCCCTAGATATGCTTGCAACTTGCCTCGTAGCTGCGTTTCTGCAAGGAAAGCTAAAAAAACTAGACCACGGTTGGCCCGAAAGCAGGACATCGCAAGCGAGGTCGGCCCAACCCTGCAGGATGCGTTCTTTTTCCCTACACGAAGCATTCCTGAAGCAAGCGCGAGACAGCACCAGGCAAGGTGCTCTGCGCAAACTGGTCGGTGCAAGTTGGTCTGCGCAAGTTGCTCTACTCAAGTTGCACTGTGCAAGTTGCTCTGCGCAAGTTGCTCCGCGCAAGTTGCTCCGGCAAGTTGGTCCCTGCAAGTGGCTCCCTGCAAGTTGCTCTGTGCAAATTGCGCTCCCTGCAAGTTGCTCTGCGCAAGCTGCTCTGTGCAAGTTGCTGCGCAAGTTGCTCTGCGTAAGTTGCTCTGCGCAAGTTGCTCTAGGCAAGGCGCTCTGCGCAAACTGGTCGGCGCAAGTTGGTCTGCGCAAGTTGCTCTGTGCAACTTGCTCTGCGCAAGTTGCTCTGCGCAAGTTGCTTTAAAATGCAAGTTGCATCTTGCGACGCCCGCCCGCGGACCCGCGACCCGCCGGTTCCGGGAGCAGGCGCGCGAACCACGAGACAACTCCCGAGGACCAGTTCGAACAACAAAATTCGCAAAAACCTCGAGTTTTTGCACCTCCACCACGCCGATTCCCGCAGAGGGTTGCGAGCACCGTAGAAATCGCAAAAAAAAACTCTAGTTTTTGCACCTCGGGCACTTGACTCCTTGCAATTGCAACTTGCACTTGACTCCATGCACTTGCAACTTGCACTTGACTCCATGCACTTGCAACTTGCACTTGACTCCATGCACTTGGCTCCTTGCACTTGGCTCCTTGCACTTGCAAATCTCCTTGCAATGACTCCTTGCTATGACTCCTTGCAATGACTCCTTGCAATGACTCCTTGCAATGACTCCTTGCAATGACTCCTTGCAATGACTCCTTGCAATGACTCCTTGCAATGACTCCTTGCAATGACTCCTTGCAATGACTCCTTGCAATGACTCCTTGCAATGACTCCTTGCCATGACTCCTTGCAATGACTCCTTGCCATGACTCCTTGCAATGACTCCCTGCAATGACTCCTTGCAATGACTCCTTGCACTGACTCCTTGCCATGACTCCTTGCCATAACTCCTTGCAACGACTCCTTGCCATGACTCCTTGCCATGACTCCAGACGCTGAAGAAGGACCTGGCCACAAGGGCGGGCAGTGGAGCGACCACTTCGAGCGGGCGGCCGGGGCCTACAACGCACGGCCGCACGAGACGGCGCACGGCGCACCCGAGGACGTGGAGAAGCAGCCGGCCACCGAGCCGGCTGCTGCAGGACAACGCCGACAAGTTCCAGCACAACAAGGACCTCACGGGCCGGCGCATGAAGGCCGTGGAGCTTCAACCCCCAGTACGGCGACGCGCAGCAGCTGCGCTCCATGACCGTCCGCAGCATGGAGGGCCGGGAGCCCTGCTGAAGCTGGCGCTGCCGGCGCCGCAGGGCAGCGGCAACGCAGCGGGAGACGGGGCAGGCCGGCGGCTGTGAGGCAGCTGGGTCCGAGGCCCAGGACCCTCGACTAGCCTTCTTAGAAAAATACTAAATTTTTTGGGCACGCTCAGGCCTCCTTGTTCTAGAGGAATTTTGGGACCCTTTTTTGGTGCAAAAACCGTTTGATCAGGCTCCGTCGGAATTGACGGACCTGCTGACGGACCTGCTCAAGCCTTGGTGCTCGGGAAACCAACGGGTTGGGCGAACCAGTATCAAACCAGTGGGGCTGGCATGGGCAAACCGTGCAAAACCGTTCAAATGCTATTAGTCTAGTCTCTAGATTGATATGGGTAGTAAACTAATTGCACTTTGCAGCGCAACCGCGCAAAACCGTGCAAAAGCTATTCTTCTAGGGTGTATATTTATACGGCCTAGAAGAATAGCATTTTGTAGCCCAAAACCTGTGCAAAACCGTGCAAAAGAAGGGACTGCCCGGAGTCTTTTTTTTCCTGTCAGGCTGCCGCGCGTGTGAGGCCTGGCGAAGAAGCGCGACTCCGGGGGCGAGCAGGCGCAGTGCCGGGCAGGCACCGTAGGAGTGCCGAACAGGCACAGCGCCGAGCAGGCACTGTGGGCTAGGCAGTGCCGAGCGGGCACAGCGCCGAGCAGGCACAGGCTGAGCAGGCACAGCGCCGAGCAGGCACAGCGCCGAGCAGGCGCAAAGACAGCTGGGACAGGCCTGAGACACCTGAAACACCTGAGACACCCACTAAACCATGCAGGTGTGTCTCACCTGTCTCAATCTTCAATTGGCTGCCTTGTCATTGCTGAGACAGGTCTGAGACACGTTTGAGACACTCCTGTTTGTGTTTTAGTGGGTGTCTCAGGTGTCTCAAATGTCTCAGCTGTCCCAACCCTCGGCTGGCTGGGCGTGTCTCTGCGTCTGTCACCAGACCCGTTGGGCGAAGTACTTCCAGACCCACTGGGCGAACTACTGAAAAAAATCTGAAACCCCTCCAGACCCGTTGGGCGAACTACTGAAAAAAATGAAACCCCTCCAGACGTGTTGGGCAGACCAGTACTTGAAAAAATCGTAACCCCTCCAAACCCGTTGGGCCAACTACTGAAAAAAAATTGAAACCCCTCCAGACCCGTTGGGCGAACTACTGAAAAAAATCTGAAAACCCGTTGGGCAGACCAGTACTTGAAAAAAAAACCGCTCCGGGCGTAGACGAAGTCCCAAACCGTGCCTCCCTCGTAGGCGAAGGCCTGAGAGAAGTCCGCGCCCGCCCCGTCCACGCAGCGTTTTAGGTTTCGAATCCGGGTGGAGGCCCGGGGTAGGTAACGAGCTGTGGCAGGAAAAGGCCCCTGGTCGGAAACGGCCTTGCGCAAGAAAAGGCTCTTGCACGGAAACATCCTTCAAAACACAAAACTGTCTTCCGGTAGGAAGCTCCTTTAAGTGGGGAAAAGCATTTGGTTGGAAACGGCTCTGGGCAGGAAGCGGCCTTTGGTGTGGGAAACGGCCTTTAGCGGGAAATGGCATGGACAAGCACCCTTGGCGTGACATCCTCAACACACACAACAATTTGGGCGTGCCATCCACCAAACAAACTTCACCTCACCATCCCAAATCGCCAACTCGCTGCATTTTTTCGCGCATCCAAAGCTAATGTCGCTGCGGTAAGAGCTCGCAGCACATGATTGGCAAATGTCCCAATCACATTTGCCGCAACGCCATGTGGCAGACTGCACATGCTGCAAGCACTTGTCACACACAATGCGGTCTGTGGTGGCCATTGCCACCCGGCAGATGGCTGGCTTGGAGCGGTCCTCCAACAAGCTCTCGAACTCCTTCTTCGCATCCGTAGGATCTCGAGTTTCCGTCGGGGGAGGGCACGCGATGAATGAAGAGCACCTTTTCTGCCACTCTTCAATCTTAGAAAGCAAATTCCGCCAGGGCTCCACGCTAGAAGCAGAGCAACCTGAGCGACACAGACTTCGTGCGCGGAGACACTTTTAAACAAAATGTGAAAAAACAAAAGGCAAAGGCATCCAACACCTTGTTAAATTGGTTCCAACAAAAAATCCCTCCAGTAAACGCAGAAAACACATGCAAACCCCTTCCAAAAATTGAAACAAGTCTGAAACATGACACTTGTCCACGCAGATGATGTTTCTTGCCAGATGCAATGGAAATTTCCCCCTACCAGCTGTTTTCCACCAAGGCCTTGAAAATTTCCCAGATGGTCTTGGTCCGTAAACCCCTTCAAAAAATCAAAACAAGTCTGAAACATGACACTTGTCCATGCAGATCATGTTTCTTGCTAGATGCAATGGAAATTTCCCCGCAAAAGGTGCTCGGGCCCCCCCGTCCCGACTCGACGTGGAGGAGCTTGTCAGTAAGTGGTGGGAGCTGTAGAGACACAGAGAAAGGCGGAACTACACCTCTCTCTCCTTCTCTCCTTCAGAGGTTTTCCAAACGATTCTCTACTTGACAGCTCTGGCACTTGTCCGTCCAGAAACCGTCCTGGAAGAATTTCGAGGGTTAATCTTCCTGAAGTTGGAAACGGCCTTTTGCGGGAAACTTTGCAACACTGAACAAAAAACAGTAGTAGGACATACAACGCCACCAAAAGCAAAGCAGAAGAAGAAGGAAGCGACAGCACGTCAAGAACGTTTGGATCCACGCCATGCGGCCTGCACCCACAAGCAGCTGCCCAAGCTCTTTCCGCTGATGGCCTCAAAGGCACGTTCTCTCTCTGTCTCTGTAGAGGGGGTTTCCCAAACGCATTTTAACGCAGCTACAGAGCTTCTCGGAATGCTCAAAAACGACCCCTCCAAGACGCTTGCAATTTGCCGCCTCGTTGCGTTTCTGCAATCCTTGCTTTGAGGGTTCCCAAAAAAAACAAAACAAAAAAATGAACGGTGCAAGAAAATGAACGGTGCAAAAAAAAAAAAAGGAAAAGTGCAAAAAAAAGGGAAAGGGTTCCTTTGGCAAAGCTTGGCTTGCAGAAACGCAACGAGGCATCAAATTGCTGCGCATCTTGGAGGGGTCGTTTTTGGAGCATTCCCCAGCTGTCCTGTAGCGTTTTGAGCTCTCAGAAATCTGGTCGAGGTCGTTTCCTGGTCTGATGAATGTGAGAAGCTCTGCAGCTGCGTTAAAATGCGTTTGGGAAACCCCCTCTACAGAGAGAGTTTTGGATTGCCCTCCGGCCATCTCCGTTTACCTCGAAGGCCCCCCCAAAAGGGGCCTTCTTGCTAAGCCTCTGATGGCCGTCCGGTTCATCTTGGTGAGGCTCACTCTGCTGCTCAGAGTACAGGGGTCGTCCAAAAGATTGGATATCGACTTGTCGTGTGTGTCCGCTATTGCATCTCACGTAGAACTCCATGTCGGGAGAAGTCGCGTTTTTTTTTGGCAGGCGAAGCCGGGCTCAGACAGTCAGACGCACCCCTTTTGCACCTTTTGCACACCTTTTGCATCCCTTTTGCACCCCTTTTACACCCCTTTTGCACCCTCTTTGCACCCTCTTTGCACCCTATTTGCACCCCCTTTGCACCCTCTTTGCACCCCCTTTGCACCCTCTTTGCACCCTCTTCTCTTTCGTCTTTGCACCCCTTTTGCACCCCTTTTGCACCCCTTTTGCACCCTCTCTGCACCATCTTTGCACCCTCTTTGACCCTCTTTGCACCCTCTTTGCACCCCTTTTACACCTCTGCACCCTCTTTGCACCCTCTTTGCACCCTCTTTGCACCCTCTTCTTTTTCCTCTTTGCACCCTCTTTGCACCCCTTTTACACCCCTTTTGCACCCTCTTTGCACCCTCTTTGCACCCTATTTGCACCCCCTTTGCACCCTCTTTGCACCCTCTTTGCACCC
>CAUJNA010003696.1:378670-451038 GCA_963377175.1 Effrenium voratum | reverse complement strand
TCTCGGGGAATTTCCTATTCCCAGGAGATGGAAAGATCCGTCTCGAAAATTTCTTGCTCCCAGAAAAGCCGGTCACCGGGCTGGAGGTGGAAAGATCCGTCTCGGACCTTGGAATAAAAGCCCCCTAGGTGGCGGTCACCGGGCTGGAGGCGGGAAGATCCGTCTCGGGGAATTTCCTACTCCCAGGAGATGGAAAGATCCGTCTCGAAAATTTCTTGTTCCCAGGAGAGGCGCTCACCGGGCTGGAGGTGGGAAGATCCGTCTCGGGGATCCTTCTCGGGTAGAGGGAGGAAAATGAATTCCCAAAAGGCACTCGCCTGCGAAAATGATCCGCGCCCGGGAGGAATCGAGCCTGCGGTCTCCAGGCTTCGGAGCTGCAGAGCCTCTACCAATTGAGCTAGGGACCCTTACTAGTCAAGCACGGAGACTCCCGTGCCAGAGAGCGTCACCAGCTGATAGGCTATCAGGTGGATGAACACGTCCGTCATCGTGCCGTCGAGCGCCTTGAAAGTGAACCGAGCCAGGTCGCCCGAACGAGTGCTGACGCCGCTGAGGGGCATCTTGGGCACTCGCTCCGTCGGGAAGCCCGCGATGAAGCTGTGGCGCAGGTAGCCAGCGCGGTCGATGTCGATGTTGCGGACCGTGTCATCGTGGGTCCCCGCAAGGACCGAGAGGAAGTGGAAGTGCTCCGAGGCTCCCTTCATTGGGTTGTGCGGGTACTGCAGGCTGCCCAGCTGCATCTGCGACTCCAGGAGACTGTCTTCCTGCCTGGCCGCGCCGATGGGGGCCACGTCCTGCCCCGGGTTGGCCAGCAAGTGGATCTTGGAGCCCGCGTCGTTGTCCCAAAAGGTCACGAACGCTCCCATGAGTTACGTGAAGGCGCGCGCCACGGTGACGTTGTGCTCCGCCACGCCCGGAGGCACCGTGGACTGCTGCGTGTGCACCGTGGGGTAGCTGAACACGAGCGACCTTCCTGAGAGGAGCACCCGGTTGAAGGACTCTACCAGCGCAGAGTCCAGGACGACCGGGGAGGCCAGAACTCGGACGTTCTGGATCTCGAAATCGGTGCTCAGCGTGGCTCCCGCCGGGTGCGCCCCGGCGTTCTCGGACCACAGCGCTGTCGTCGCGTCCGCGAACTCGATCTCTATCAACAGGTTCAGCTGCGGCGGCAGCATCTTCCCGCAGCGCAGGATGCCCACCATGGTGGGGCGCAGCAGCACGTCCGCGTAGCCGCTCTGGTGCACCGCGCGGGGCGTCCGGGGGTCGTTCACCTCGTCGAAGCCCTCCACGGCCTTGTTCTGGTTGTACTCGCGGCCCTTCAGCAGGTCGTGCACGGCCACGGTGCGACCGTAGTAGTTAATGTCATCGCAGCGCTGCCCGTTGGCGAAGATCTGGATCCTCTGGATGAAACAGGCTGGGTTCGGAGTGGCAGGCGCCAGCGGGTTGGTGGCGTCCGTGTTTCTGACTCTGAAGGCGATCTTGATCGACTAAGGTGCCGCTTGTCAGCGGAATGCGGCAGACCCTCGAGGTGGCGGGGGAGAAGGAGCTCAGCGAGCTGGGGAAATACTGCACGTCGTGGCGTGCGGTCACGTAGTTGGTGTTGCTGGTTTTCAGCTTGTAGTCCAAGCTCTGCATCAGTTCATCCTGTGCTCCGGCTGTGACTACCTCCATGCTTCTTTACATGTAGCGCAACACTCATTTTTGTTCGTACGGCGAAGGAGAGTCTAGGCCGCCTCGATGTCTCGGGCCAGCTGGTCGTAGCTCGGCGGAGGCAGGCGGCTCTGGCGCGACTGCCCCGAGCTGCGGGAGCTTGCCCGCAGGTCGTAGCTCGGATACGTCTTTCGAAACCACCGGAGCATCTGCGGCTCGTTGCGAGGTTCCAGGGACATCATCTTTGCTCTTTACACCAGTACGCTAGCTCCCGCCGTCAGCCGGTCGTACGCCGACTGCCTCTCCAGCATGCGCATGGCGCGCTCGCTCGGACGAGGCGCTTCCATGGGCTCGGGCCGTACCTCTCTGTGTACCTCGGGCTCGGGCTGTACCTCGGGCTCGGGCTGTACCTCGGGCTCTAACTGCTCGGGCGCGGGCGCTGCCTTGGGCGCAGCCTTGGGCTTGGGTGCTGCCTTGGGCTTGGGAGCTGGCGCGGCAACTGCCTTGGGTGCTGCCTTGGGTGCTGCCTTGGGCACGGGCGCTGCCTTGGGTGCTGCCTTGGGCGGTGCCTTGGGTGTTGCCTTGGCCGCGGGCGCTGCCTTGGCCACGGGTGCTGCCTTGGGTGCAGCCTTGGGAGCCGTCTTGGGCTTTGTGGGAAATCTCACCCTCTTGGGACGGAAGGGGGAGTCCGCCTCATAGGCCGGCTCCGTGGGCAGGTCGTCGATCATTTTTTCTCTCCTCGCCAGGTCGTCGATCATTTTTTTGCCCTTCGGCAGGGGCAGCTCGGGCGGCTTCGGCTTGTTTTTACTACCCGGAGGTCTGCCTCTAGGCCTTGGCGCCGGTTGCGCTTGCTACATCGGTTTTTTAATAGTAAATATTTTTTTAAAAGACCTTCGGGGAATTAGACGTGATCCAAAAACAGCACGAAGGACAAGGACGAGCCCCGCAGTCGGACGACTTGGCCTTCCAGGTCTGTCAGCCGGAAGCGCAGGTGTCACAGGGTGATGGGGCCCCTAACGGCCATGAAGTGCCCGTCATCGGAGCCGGTCTCCACGATGGTGCCCACGCCGCTCTTCAGCGTTATCTTGGACAGGATGTCTTCCCCCAGATTGCCCAGCACGCGGCTGGCGTTGGCCAGCTGGGGGCAGCGCAGGTAGACCTCGTTGTATGCCATCATGCGCACGAACTCGAAGACCTGCTGCCCGCCAGAGACGAAGCTCGGGCCGAGCATGTGGTCGATGCTGAAGGGCTTGGATGGCGAGGCGGCCGGCGAGGTGGGGTAGTCCACACCGTTAGGGAACTGCTGCTGCAGCTCCAGATCGTTCAGAATGAGGCGGTTGCCGTCGTAGGCTACGCTCAGGCTGTTAGTGGTTTCGCTGTAGGTAGCAGTAGCGAAGTTGGAGCTGATCCAGGCTGCCAGCCGGGAGCCCGTGTAGGCGCCCTCCGGAAGGAGCGCCCAATTCAGCGTGCCGAGCGCGGCGTCTACCCAGTAGAGGTAGCGGCCCCGGTCTGTCGACAAAAAGCTGTCGGCGATTCTGATCTTATAGACGGCCAGCCTGGCGTCGCTCTGCATGTGCAGGGACTCTCCCAGGTCTACCTCAAAGTCGCTGTCCGAGCCGGCTACCCTCTTGCGGCTGTCCACGTAGATCGTTGTCATTCATTTCTTTAGGAAGCCACCTGTTCGGCGAACGATGGGCGGCTGGACTGCTGCGACGGAGGTGCAGCAGGAGATATTCTCGCACCTCGCATTGATGAGCGTAGAGCTAGCGAACAGCTTCTGGCCCTGGAAGCTGAGCGCCGCTCCCATCGGCTTCTTTTTCCAGAGCGAAGCGCTCTTCGAAGCGCAAGTAGAACATCTCATTCTTTGGCTTGAGGTAGTAGACGAAGAGGAAGCTGTAGGGCTCTCGGGTCGCCTGCACGTAGATCCTGTGCAGCTTGTCCTTCGGCAGCAGGGCGCTGAGCTCTTCGATGACGGCCTCCAGCTCGTGCTGGTTGCGCAGCCTCCAGCAGCAGAGGAATTGCTGATTGACCCGCACGGCTGCGCTGATTAGTCTCAGCTTCTGTGAGCTGACCCAGGTGCTGATTTGGAGGTGCCGACCCCTGATGAAGAGCGTGTCCAGGGCGCCGTGGGCCTTGTGCAGCTGTGGGCTATCTGCGAAGTCGTCGCAGATTATCAGCACCTGATACAGCTTCTTCATCTCCAACTTCTTGGATGTCTCGGTGATCTTGCGCTGCCTCTGGATGATGTCCCGCAGCGCTGCCTCGTCCCACTCGTCGTAGAAGGCCCTCTCCCGTTCGGTATTCACCCCCAGGTCCTCCTCTATGTACTTCTTGACGGGGATCCAGCCGTCGTCGATATTGATGGACGGACTGAAGATATAGATTTTCTCGAAGACTCCGCGGTATTGCTCCAGAATCATGCTGATCAGCGCCACGGTTTTGCCGGACTTGCTGGGGCCGAGGAAGATACCTGTACATGGTACCTGGGGCACCACGGGGTCCGAGGGCTGTTTGCTGCCATACTCTGCCGTAGGAAACAGCTTGATCTTCCCCATCTCCTTTGCCTTACTTCCCAAATTCGACGCGGGGAAGCCGGGCAGTGAGACCGGGATGAATCTAAAGGCTGGCGTGCGGCTGAAGTACATGGGAAGCAAATCGTGGTTGGCCCCACACGTGGACCGGCTGCTGGGGGACGTCGCTGTGCTTCACTCTCCCTTCTTCGGCTCTGGAAAGCTGGAGTACTACCTCGCAGCCCGGCGTCCGGCCCTGGAGGTGCGTGACGCCTTCGAGCCCGTCGCAAACCTGCACCGCTGTTACTTAAAGCAAGACCCGGTCTTCCTGCGCTCCTTGCTGCGCCTGGCGGGGCGCAAGATAGACAGGCGCTTCTACTTCAGTCGCCTCCTGCCGGGCACTCAGAGAGGCCGCGCCGGGCGCCGGGCCGCCTGCTCGTACGTCCTGCTGCGCAACAGCTTCTCGGGAAAGTGGGGCTCCTTCGCACAGCAGCGGCCACTGGCGCTGAGCAGCGTGCGGCGTCTGCAGCGGCCGCCCACAAACGTGACCGTGCGATGCCAGGACGCGCTGGCCCATCTACGCGCTCTGCCCAGCCAAGCGCCGCGGCATTGTATCTATGCCGACCCTCCCTACATCTTCCCAGGCCGCAGCATGAACTACTATGGCACGAGAAGGCGGGGGCATGACCTGGCCTTCCACTCAGAGCTCCGAGACGCGCTCTTCGCAAGCGGCCTGCCCTTCCTCCTGAGCATAAACGACGTGCCTGAAGCCTGGGAGCTCTACAGCAGGGCCGGCTCCATCACAAGGCTGTGCTCGGGCAAGAACAGCTCCAAGCCTGAGCTGCTGGTGCTGCATCAGGGCAATCCTGCTGTGGCGACAGGATTGAGTAAAGCAATCCTGGGCTGACGACAGGATTGAAGCAGCAATCCTGTGCCCAACGCAGGATTGCCGCACCAGGCCCGCACCAGGCCCCAATCCGACTTCGGTATGGAGCGAGGTCGGATTTCCGACTTCGCTTTTCCAAGCCTTTTGCGCACTTTTCGGCCCCAAAGAGAGCGGTGACGAAGCGGTGACATCGCAGTGAGACCGTTTTGGGCCAAAAAGCGCCGTTTTGGACAGGTAGCGAGAGCCCATGGTGAGATGGTTTAGGCGTTGCTCTCCGTAGCGACGTTTCGGAGGTTCGATTCCTCCCCGGGACCTCGGCGGGCTGACGTGTTAGAGACCGGTGACATCGGCGGTGACGAGTTCAGCGGGCTGACGCGTTACGTGGAAGAACCTCGGCGGGCTGACGTGTTACTCGGGAGCACCTCGGCGGGCTGCCGCGTCAGACACTGGCTGACTCTGGGCTGTGCCTCGGCGGGCTGACGTGTTAGAGGTGACTTCGGCGGTGACAAGCTCAGCGGGCTGGAATTCGCAGGTTTTTCGAGGCAGAATACGGATTTCGGAGCACGGCGAACACCTGGAGCCGGTTTTCGAAGGAAAACGAGCGAATTTGGAGCCCCAGGCAGCACTTTTGACGCAGGACACGAAAAACGCACTTTTCGGAGTTCGCCGTTTTCAGCGCTTTTTGCACCCAAAACGGAGTGGTGACAAAGACCGGTGACATCGGAAAAACGTTCAGCGGGTTGAAGAATTTGGCTGTTTTGCAGGGTTTTGGGACCCAAATCCGAAAATTAATAGGGTAGTATAGGCAGTCTTTCCTTACTACTCCTGATAAACAGCCAGTCAGCGACCAATGCACCCGAAGATCCACCATGACAACCACGCGCCTACCTGAGTAGTTCCGCAGCCTGTCCCTGACGTACCACCTCATCGTCAGGCGCCGTAATCGGGACTACACCTCCTATGCGCAATGGATTGGTACTCGTCCGGGGCAGCGCACTGGCGCTTTTTCGCTTGCCAGGTGCCCCACAAAGCCTTCCTTTTTTGTGGACCTTGTGTGTGCACTCTTCCAAGATAGCGCACCGGTATGTTTGCCTTGTGGTGCTTTTCTTTTGCCCATTGCGGCGCCAATTTCATGGAAAAAGGTGCAATTCCAAAACAGCCTTGTTTGTGCGGCTGGGAGATCAACTTCTCCCACAACACCATTCAGCTTGTGTCCGCAAAGCTGACAAAGCTGGACGCCTTGATCAGACCGACGGGTACTCCGCAAAACACTCGAGCAGTGCATAGCCATTTGGGCCACCAGCGCACATATTCGGACCTTAACAGCCCCCAGGCTCGATGCACCGTACCGCACCATGCACTGCCCTTGGGACATCCCACGGGTGCGGCAAACCCCGTGGGTGCGCATCGCGGACCCCAATAACCGATACTGCCTAAGTCAACCAGCAATGCCTACATGGCGGCGTTGTGCTTTTAGCTTGGCACCACTGCAAGCAACCCACAGCACATTGGGGTGCACTAGCATCCTCACGACACGTTACTTGACGCAGGGCGTCAGAGCGAGGGCCAGCTGTCCTGCTGTGACGCGCGTGCCGTCAGTCACCTCTCCGTTGTCCAGGACCTCCGGGATGTTGCCCGTGACAGATCCTTCAAACATGTTTTCTTAGGAGTAGTCGTTACGTGTTTGTAACACTGGGGTGTTGTACTTTCGCGACGCGCCCTCACTTGAGTCGCTATGGGTCATTCGGGGCCTTCGTAGCGCAGGGTGTGTTATATATCAACAGCCCCTACCAGTACGCGAAGTGTGGAATGACGCAGTGTCCGATGGCGTCGGACACTGGGCATGAAGCGAGGTCCTTCATGACGAGACCGGCGAAGGACACTTGTCTCAGCCAACCTTGCCCATTCATGAACCAACCTTTGCCCATTCATAACCAACCTTGCCCATTCATGAGCCATTGATGAATCATCCGGTTCCATTATTGACTCAAACTTGCCAAGAACCGTGTCCTCTCGGGAACTGGGGCGCTTTTGCGCACTTTTCGGCCCCAAAGAGAGCGGTGACGAAGCGGTGACATCGTGGTGAGAGCGTTTTTGGGCCAAAAAGCGCCGTTTTGGGATGGTAACAAAAGCCGATGGTGAGATGGCTTAGGCGTTGGTCTCCGGAGCGACGTCTGGGAGGTTCGACTCCACCCCGGTACCTCGGCGCTGACGTGTTAGACACCGGTGACATCGGCGGTGACTAATTCAGCAGGCTGACGTGTTACGTGGAGAACCTCGGCTGGCTGTCGGGCTCCGAGCCAGGTCCTCGGCGGGCTGCCGGGCCGCGAAAAACCCTGCGGAGAAGGAGCTCGGGAATTGGGGCCGCTTTTGCGCACTTTTGCACCCAAAAAGCGAGCGGTGACAAAGCGGTGACAAGCGGCGACGAGCTCAGCGGGCTGGAATTCGCAGGCTTTTCGGGCCAGAAAACGGATTTCGGAGCACGGCGAACGCCTGGAGCCGGTTTTCAGAGGAAAACGAGCGAATTTGGAGGCCCAGGCACCACTTTTGACGCCGGACACGAAAAAACGCACTTTTCGGAGTTCGCCGTTTTCAGCGCTTTTTGCACCAAAAACGGAGCGGCAACGAAGCGGTGACATCGCTGGTGACAAGCGTTTTTCGGGCGAAAAAAGGCCGTTTTGGAGCGTTTTTGGCCCAAAAATCACAAATAATTAGGGGTGTATAAGCTGTCTTTCCTTACTACTTTGCTCATTGCAGAGGCGCGGAGAACATGTCTCTCCCACACCGCTGCGCACTCCTTAAGTAGTGTAAGTGAGAGGGGATGCAAACTGGTGGAGGATACTCCCAGGTTTGCAGAATTCAAATATTTTTCAGGTACGCATGGTCACTTAATGCCCGGGATGTCGCGCAACTGCCTTTGTGGGTTTGCTCCACCGCTGACGGCCGTAGTGTCCAGCTGTTTGCGGATGCATGCGAGCAGTTAAATCCTATCAGTAAATGGCACGCTCCACCCGTGATATGACGGGCTCCTCAGCGCGGAAGGAGCATCACCGCCTCCGCACCGCGCCAACCATTGGAGAACGGGCGCAAACCTATCGGCCGCAACCCGAGACATAGCCTATCGGCTATCGTCACGTCTCCTCCGGTCACGTCCGCCCCGCGCGACCCCTCTCGGATCTCCTACGATCATCTCGCCTTCGATCACGTTCTCGATCAAGCGAATCATCACCACGACAATCCCGAACATCGTTTCTCCTTCGGTCTCGATCTTCGTCACGCCGCGGTCGATGCCTGCGCCTCCTTGATTCTCGCGAATCCCTGGTGTCAAGATTTCTAACGGACCTCCGAGAGGGACTTCCAAATCCCGACGCGTACGCCCGATGCGAGAGTTCGCCACTATCTGGTTGAGAACCTCCAGCACTGAAGCATTCTCGCCATTCCTGATGAAATCTCAAACCTGCCTATTTAGCACCCTCGTCAGGAATGCATCCACCACTGAAATCTCCGGCAACGCCAGGAAACAACCTTCCGCTGGACCCGCAGCAGCTCGCTCTGCCGACTGCAACCTGACCTCACTCCCTTCAGGCTCGCCTTGGATGCCGTCAAGGGCGCTACTGCGTCCTTTGCCGAAGACCACCAAGCGCGGAGTGAGGATCATCTCCACTTGCCTCTCTCGCCGCCGCACCTGGCTTGTTGTCAACATCAGGTCTCTTTGATGCCGACTCCTCAACGGGATTTCCTTTCTCTCTTCTGCCCTTCAGCCGAGCCCCGACTCTCGCCGGGAGCGTCTTACCTTCTCTTCGCCTCAGGAACTGAACTTCCTTCGGTTCGTGGGACTGGAGTCGTCTTAGCCTTTGCACTTGGCCGGTCTCCTTCCGCTATCGCGATTGTCCCTTGCTCGGGCCTTGGGGCCTCCGTGTTGATTTTTGGAGAGAGGCAACTGTACATAACCTGGCATATTTTTTGGATTCTGTCACGTGTTGCTTTGGACTTCTGACGCGTAAAGGGGAAGAACTGATTTGAATCTTTTTGGCGACGTTGCTTGGCTTGTTGTGCGACTTCATCGTGCGCCGGAATGATTTTTCTGAGACCGCCTGGGAGCCGAGGTGTTTGACGTTCGGTTGAAAACATCCACTGGCCTTGGATGTGATCGAATGCAATCTGCATTTGACGGTTGTTTGTAGGCATTTGTGTTGACTAGTCCATGTTGATGATCTCCGGTGTGCATCAGGACATCACTGCCTGCGCCGGCATGCTTGAGCCGTTTCGATTATTTTCCATTGTAGGCCGAAATAACGTAGTGCACCATTTTCCATGTGTTGGTGTTTTACAGCAATCAGTCTTGTAGCAAACATGTTCCATGCGGGAGTGTTGCAAGCAAATTCAGTGCATCGTGTTTTGCCCAATATTTTTCGTTGCGCGAGAGTCTTTGAATCCAAACGTAAATGTGGTGGACTCCAATAACAAACGTCAAAGTTCAACCATATCCTGCTGCCTGCTATTTTTTGCTCAATCATTCTGATGTTGTGTCTCACTAAAAGTAACATTTGCCATAAACTGTTCACATTGTGTTTTGGTTGAACCAGATGGTACTTCTGGTCTCCTGCACGCTGCAGGTGTTTGTAGCCAAGTGCATGATTCAGCAAGAAGCACCCCCATCCAACCGCTTGCTCCTGTTTCTTTGTGTGCAAAACCTCAACTCAAGTGCACATTCGGCATTCCGCTTGGGCCCTGAAGTGGCAAAGAAGTTGAAGGATTGACCGGCAAAAAAAGGAAGAACAAAAAACAGCCGAGCCCGTGGGTACCGCGGTTGCCTCTTGTTCTTCCGGCGCTCCAGCCGCGTTTTGTGCTTCTCTCTGCCATGGGGGCGGGTGCCAGCGTGGGCAACATGGTGGCCTCCTTGAGGACGCTCCGAGCCGTTTGGAGCGCGCGCCGCTGGACGTCGCTCGACCCGAAGCCGGGTCAGCTTTTTAAAGGGCAGCTGCTGGTGGTTTGCGATTTCGCCCTCCAGTCTTTGAAGTCTTTGTGGCTCTTGCCGCTCTTGGCTTTCATTTTCCATCAAGGATTCAATAGGACCCGAAGGATCCAGGTGAATCGTTTGGCAGGGTGCGTGCCTGAGATGCGAACAGGATGGCCTCCATGAGCAAGGCGGTTTCCTCTTTCAGCCGGTGGCCGGAGTCCTGGAGCCGGTCGCGAGGGAACTTTCTGGCAAGCGGGTAGCTTCAACCACAAAGATTTGATGCAAGGCGAGGCATGCGGGAGTTTTGATTTGTTTACCATCAAACTGCTCCTTAGTCCTTTTCTAGCTCGTCGATGCAGCTGTACTACAGGAACAATGCACGCATCGAGCAGCCCGACGAGTTGATCAAAGCACACGTCGAGGCATTTTGAAAATGTCACGTTTGTACTTGCTTGGACTGTTCTATTTTGAGATACGCCGGTACCTAGGCGCCAACAACCATCATTGATCTTACCGGCATTGAGAATCCCGGGTGCGCCTTTGCGGATGCGTGGTAGTGCATTGTTGCTTATTTTCTTGAACCTCAAGGCCCCAAACTGGTAGCGTTTTTCTTGAAGAGCGATGTTGGCAACCATGCGGGATGCCACCGATTTTGAGGCGATTCCTTCTTTCCGGACCAATCCAATGGCTTTTTGGAGGTACATAGCTGACGTGTACATGTTTGCAGACGGCCTTATCGGCCGCTCAAACAAAAACTTGGTGCCTTGCTTAGCTTGCGGTCGTTGTCTCAATTGGATGTCGCTTTTGCACCCTGGCTTTCTCAGATTCGACTCTCCACACACAAGCAAACTGGAATGGCTCGTGCAATCAAGCAGTTCGGCTCTCAGTTCCCCCTTAGTTCAATTGCACATTTTGCCAATCTTGTATTGTTTGTTGAGGTACACGCTAGGCTTCCCCGGCGTGGATGTGGAAGCTCTAAAAAAAGAGGCGGCGCTGCTTGTATCAGCCTGAACATTTGCAACGCCAATGTGTGAACATTTTGTTAGACTCATGATTGCATCAGCATTGTTCGCGACTAGTTCACCAAGTTGCAGCGAGGAATCATTTTCTATTCTCGCAGGTCATGCTTCTGAAAGATGTGCGGGCGCATCCCAACATCATCAGGCCAGCGATGCCCATCAAACTCTGCTATGGTCAACCTGCTGCCCTTCCTTTGCCATTTGGGTATGCCGCCAGCAATTGGACCGCAGGCTTTAGTCCTTGGCAAGCCATGTACCAGGGCTTACGCCATGTTGGGGTTACCAACTCTTTTCGAGCATACCCTTTTTGCCAATGGCGAGGATGCATGAGACCTTCAAGGGCAAGCTCCACTTCTATGTCATTTTCGAGTGCTGCCCTCGGTCGGTGGATGTGGCATGGGGCCCCAAAGGGGCGGGGCGGAAGTTTTTTGAAGGCTTTGCGATGGGGCACGCATCTTCGACTACATCATGGAGGCTGAAACTCACACCGAGCAGGACTCCATTTGTAGTTGGAGCAAAGTGTGAAGGGGCCCAAGGGCTGGTGCACTGAAGGAAACTGCATGTGTTGTGCAGCAGCTTGTACAGCGGGGCCCTTAGTAGCCTTGCATGCCACATTTGCAGATTTCTGACTGCAACCGAGAAAATGTCATCTGGCAAGGGCTGTGGACTACATGCACAGCCGGCTGATATGTCATCGAGACATAAAACCAGAACATGCACCTGGCTCAGAAGGTGTCCAGAGTCTCGACTTTACAAACATGTTGGCCCTCCTCTCCGCGGTGTGAGGATTCCCATAAATATACGCGCATCAGAAAACCACCCGCACGCAACATCTGCGAGCAATCGGATCTCGTGCATTTGCAAAGTCGCTGATCTGCGAACAGGTGATGCTGCAAGCCCAAAAGATCCGCCGGCTTGCGATTTGTGAAACGAGCACATCGAAACAGACAACCTTTAACTCACGAATGTCCACATGCATGCGTGAGCGTTGCTTCGCACTAAAAACACAAAGAATTCAGCACAGCAGGAACCCAGATACGAAAAAGCTTAGGAATGCTGGAACACCAGACAGAAATACAGGAAACACACGCAACTGTCACGAGACAAACGGCTATGTAGATTTAAAGGGAAGTGAGGATGTGCACAGACCCAAAGACACTACGATCGCTCACAGGCCAATGATGAGGACATGGAATCAACTACATGCAGTCGACATGTACGCGCGCGCACATGCAAGCGCACTTCCAAACAGCCATCACCACAACCATATGCGCACATACACACAGATGGACACGCACGGACGGCACACGCACACGCACACGCACACGCACACGCACACGCGCACGCGCACGTGCACGCGCACGCACGCACGCACGCACGCACACACACACACAGACACACCCCACACACCACACCACACCGCACCACACCGCACCGCACCGCACCGCACCGCACCGCACCGCACCGCTCCGCACCGCACCGCACCGCACCGCACCGCACCGCACCGCACCGCACCGCACCGCACGCACCGCACGCACCGCACACGCACCGCACCGCCGCACCGCACCGCACCGCGCCGCGCCGCGCCCGTCCGCACCGCACACGCACCGCACCGCACCGCATCCACACACGCACCGCACGCACCGCACGGCACGGCACTGCACGGCACGCACGGCACCGCACCGCACCGCACCGCACGGCCGGCACACGGCACCGCACGCACAGGCACGCACCGCACGGCACGGCACCGGCACCGCACCGCACCGCACCGCACCGCACCGCACCGCACCGCACCGCACCGCACCGCACCGCACCGCACCGCACCGCACCGCACCGCACCGCACCGCACCGCACCGCACCGCACCGCACCGCACCGCACCGCACCGCACCGCACCGCACCGCACCGCACCGCACCGCACCGCACCGCACCGCACCGCACCGCACCGCACCGCACCGCACCGCACCGCACCGCACCGCACCGCACCGCACCGCACCGCACCGCACCGCACCGCACCGCACCGCACCGCACCGCACCGCACCGCACCGCACCGCACCGCACCGCACCGCACCGCACCGCACCGCACCGCACCGCACCGCACCGCACCGCACCGCACCGCACCGCCGCAACGCACCGCAACGCACGTACGCACGCAAGCAACGCACACAACGCACATACACAAATACACAAGCTTACACATACACGTACATACAGTTGCATGCACACTAGTGAGCCAGGCAATGTATACTCTTTGTTTGTTCTGTTTGGAACTGTTTTGTTTCTTTGCAGCTATCACGTGCTTGGGGTGGGATCTCGAAATGTCAAGGGCCGGGCGGAAGTATCAGTGGGGCTTACACCAGGAGCAATGTGTACCAAACAATTGGCAAGGTTTCAGTCATCGCGGAGTGCTTCAAGACTTGGTATTGATTCTTTTATGAAACCAGCCGCCAATGCAAAGGCTAAACATGTGCGCACGGTGTCATCTATTGATGCCGGGTGTGCATGCGACAAGCTTGGGCACGAACCGGAGAAGGTGCAATGGCATACCCAGCTCCCGGCCGGGCACACCGGGACAGTAAATCCGCAACTCAGGGCGCTCTTCATGCTCCCTCACTCAAAGACCAGTGGATTTGGCTGTGCACCAGCGGCTTGTGAGGTGCTGCTCAAAGACAAAGGCAGTCTTGTAGAATGTCGCGCCAAGGCGCTGGGCTTTCTTTTTTTCTTCTGTTTCCCCCCCCCCCCCTTTTTTCTTTTTCTGTTTTTTCTTCTTATTTTTCTTCTTTTTCTTCCCCACCTTGCATTGCTCGAGAATATCAGGTATCCCTGAATTGGTGGTTTGGATTTGGATTCCCCCAGTAACCTTTGGAAGCCAAGGGTCCACCAGGCTCCAAACCACACTCAAGCACCACCAAATGGGGGGGTTTTGCCCCCAAAACGCCCAAAAAAACCGCCGGGCTCCAAAACACCGGTTCGTGTTGCAAGGTGGGATTCCCCGAAAATTCCAGGTGATTGACTTCAAGACTGCAACGGAGTTTTCAGCTCCTGGCCATGTTGGGTGCTTGGAGCATGCAGACTGACGGTGTCACAGGTGAGAGATATTGGTCTGTCTGTTTTTGAGGATACCTCCTTTTGGTTGGTTTTCAAGGGAAGCCAAAAGGAAACCAAAGCCATTTTGGGGGCTAAAAAAGACATACCCATATCATATGCCCAGAAAGAAAGGTCTTGGCTCTCACCAGGAACCAACAGATGAACATACGACACGTTCTATCTTCTTCCTCCATCTCTTGCCCTTCATAAGGTTTAGCTCGAGAAAGAGATGGTGAAAGAAGAGTTAGAGAAGGGGAAGTCCTTGCATTAGGCGGAGTTAGCCCTTCATATCATTTCTTGGTCCGATGTAGAATCCATCCCTTTTCCTTTTAATGCTTGCCTCTTCCCCGGCCATTATCTTAGAATGACAGGCTGAATAGATTTCATGGCTGTCAGAAGCTCCTGAGGTCTTCACAGAGAGAGTCGGAACCCCCTACTATGTCTCACCACAGGCCTGATGGTTGTGCTATGGTTGTGATCTCATGCTGTACATGCTCTCCAGGTATACCAGAGCAGATATACCGAGTCCTGTGACATGTGGTCAGATGCGCAGTCGCAACTTGGCTCAAACACACAGCTCCTAGCTCCTGTCACGCTGAGGGCGATTGGTGTTGTGGCTTATCTGCTGCTCCTGGGCTATCCGGAGGCGGACAGGAGGCATGCGTGCACAGTCGCCAGCTTCTGATAGAACAGTGGAGCCTAGCGCATGGCACTGCCCGGAGGCAATTGGAGTCCAAAGGTTCAACAAAGGGCAAGGATGTGTCCAGCTCTGAGTACTGGCTGTAGCGTTTCGGACAGCAAAGCCATGCGGGTGGCGTTGATGAAGCCTAGGCAATGATGATGTGATGATGATGATGATGATGATGATGATGATGATGATGATGATGATGATGATGACGATGACGATGATGCAGATGATGGTGATGGTGATGGTGATGGTGGTGGTGGTGATGGTGATGGTGATGGTGACGGTGACGGTGACGGTGATGATGATGATGATGATGATGATGATGATGATGATGATGATGATGATGATGATGATGATGATGATGATGATGATGATGATGATGATGATGATGATGAGGATGAGCATGAGGATGAGGATGAGGATGACGATGATGATGATGCTGATGACGATGACGATGACGCTGACGCTGACGGTAACGATGACGATGACGATGAAGATGACGATGATGTTGATGATGATGATGATGAGGATGAGGAGGATGAGGATGATGATGAGGATGAGGATGAGGAGGATGAGGATGAGGATGAGGATGAGGATGAGGATGAGGATGGTGAGGACGAGGACGAGGACGACGACAACGGCAACACCGACGACGACGATGAACATGACAATGATGACGCTGATGGTGGTTGTGGGGGTTGCGGTGGTTGTGGTAGATGATGAAGGATATGATTGAGGCGTGTATTGAGTCGATGCGTGTATCGCATTCAATCGTGCATTGCGCTGCATTCTGTTGCATTGCCTCGCCTTGTGCTGTAGTGTATGAGTGTGCTGCGTCTTGAAGACATTTTTTCATGTTTTTGTGAGACTGAAGCCGCTTCCTGCGAGTTGATTAAAGGTTGCCTTGTTGGACCATTGATTGCTCTGGAAGCCAGTACTCGTCTGTCGGCACATCCATTAGGGGATGATTTAGATGCACTGCATGAATGCATGGGATGCATGGGATGCATGTGATGCATGGGATGCATGGGATGCGTGGAATGCAGGGGTGCAGGGGATGCGGGGATGCTTGGGGGGATCAAAGGATGCAGACGGAGAAGATGCAGAGCTGTAAGGGTTGTGGGGGGCGGATGATGGATTGATGGATTGATGGATTGATTCATGGATGCACGGATGGGTGTATGGATGGATGCCTAAAAGTTTTTTTTTGTTTTTTTGCACTCGTGGTATTGCTTGCTCCGATGGATTTGTAGAGATATGACTGACAAAGGTTGGAGTTGCTGCCGCATAAGCTGGAGTTCAGCCAGTCGGTTACCGCCCAAGCAAAAGCACGAAGCACTCATTGTAATGCTTACTTTGCATTTCTACTCACGGAATGCACGCCAGTGTTTGACTCATGCCAGGATTGGGTGGATCTTTCAAGTGGTGTAAGTCAATTTCTTGGTCGACTTCTCACGGACCGGGCACTCGGGCACTCGGGCACTCGGGCACTCGGGCGGAAAGGGGCAATCGCCTTGCGGACTTCCGCCTGTTCGATTCTGTAGGTTCTGGGGATCGACATGGTAAAAAACGGGTTTTTGGTGGTGACTCACTTGTAGAGAGAGTGAATGTGGTAGTATCGGGTTTTTGTGGTGACTCATTGGTAGAGAGTGAATGTGGTAATCCCGGGTTTTTGTTGTGAAGGATTTGTAGAGAGTGAATGTCAAATCCAGACAAAGCCTGAATCCAACTGCAGACACATTGCATAGGACCGCGAGACCGAGCGCTGGCCTGCCAAAGCTGCGGTGAAGAGCGACTGGCTTCTTCGTCAGGCCCGCTGCTTTGATCTTAGACTTGTCAATCTGGCGACGCGATGTACGTGGGGATCTGGGTGAATTATAACGACCTCACACGACCTCACTCGACATGGTTGTTTATGTGGGGAATAGCCCCCGAACCACCTTATTTCAGGCTGGTGAAGTATTATAATTGATGGAAGCACGTAAAGTTGCATGTTGTGAACATTTGTAGCCATTCGGCCACCAAAAAGCAAGGAGATGTTCAGCATACATCAGCAAGCAATCAGCTGCTCCATCCAACTTTTTGCCACAGATTCCAAGCAACGCAACCATTGCCGCACTCGGCCACCTCGAACATCGAAACAGCGGGAGTTGTTCAAACACCGCCTCCCTCGATGCCGTTGTCGTCCGCGTTGTCTGCGATGCCTGCATCGCTGGCGGACAAGATGGGGATGCCAATGACAGCTGGGGGCATTCCCTTCATGTGCTACAAGGTGTGGTGGCTCCCAGCCATCCCCTTAGCTTTTTAGCCTTTTAGTGTTTAATGGTAGTTTCCATTTAATCCACTAAAAGTTATTCACTTTTAGCGGGGGATCAGAAAACGGGCAGCCCAGAAGGTGCAGCGCATTGCGCGGCTTGCACAACCAGCCCCAGACGGCGGGCAACCGCTGCTTCTTAGCTTGCCACCAGGTCCCCCGGCAGGCGGAGTCGGCCTCAACGATGCTGTGGATGGTTCAGCGGCCCCCGGCAGCGCTTCGTACTACGGAGTTTGGCCAAGTTGCAGTCCAGCAGACGCGCAACTGGCCTTGGACATCCTGCGACTGCGACCGCGACAGATGGACAGCAAGTGCACCGGGCATTCCTTCCTGTGACTCGCGAGTTGAGCTTTGGACCTGCGGATCATGTGGGTGCTTTGGGCACATGCCGAGAGATGCGAGGCCGACAGATGCGAGGCCGTGTGACAAAAAGAGCACGAGCTCGATGGATGCTGCAAGATGGGCTCTGCAGTGTAGGCTCTCAGGTCTTCTGCTGCCATTGCAGGCGCCGCAGGCTGTTGGCACTCGAGTCCAAGTGGCCGGTCACAGTCTTGGATCGGGAAATTGAGGGGGGGGGGGGTATAGCAGTCAGATTGGCGCGCGTGAGCCTAGGCGATTCGATTGGCCTGGAAAAGCTGAGAACCTCCGAGTATGCAGCAAAGCTACAAAGGAGGCCGCATTTTCGAGTGTTCGCACGGAAGCAATTCCACATGGTTGTGGGTCAAAACCAAATGTACCATTTTGGGGTAGCTGCACCGCCCATTTTAGTCTATTTTAGTGGGGATTGGGATGTTCACCGGGGGTACGATTTGGATTTTGACCCATGGCCACATCACAGTCGCAAAGCCCATTCACGTTATATCAACGCGCTGGGCTTGTCCCCTTCTGGAGTCTGCTGTTTTCACTTGTCATTCTGGCATTGTTCAAGCGCCAGGGCAGGGACAAAAGACGACGAGGTGATTGAAGAGTTGATGAGCTCCAAAGTATCTTGGCCAAAACGCTGGCTGAAATTCTTCACTTTCAGGCGTCACTGGCGTCACTGCTCAGGTACTTCCCATGAAGACCTTCAAAGTGTGAAGGTGTACGTTGCAGGTTGACTGCACTCTTCTTTGTGGAGCAGGCCGAAGGCGTGTCACTGCGGTCGCACAGCATCTGCCAAGCAGATGTGCGCCGAGATTCAGCCTCAAAATAGACAAAGCTGGCGAGCGGTGTAGTTCTGTGGCATGTAACATCAAATGATTCCCTTAGCTTGTTGTTTGTTTTTCGACTTGTGAGACTACCATCAGTACCTTGTTCAGGACTTTGTCAACTTGTGCAGGACTTTGTCTGATCATGGAAGTGCATTCCATCTTGGAACAACTTTGGAGCATGCTAGCGTGCAGTTTACGTAACATGTACCGGGGCCAAGATATCGTAGCTTGTCGTCCATAGATCGCTGAAACCTATGGTCCTGATGGGTTTTGGGGAAGGTGAATTCGGGCACCTCTTTGATCCACCGGCACTTTAACACTCGCACTTGTCTCCCCCAGCAAGTCCCTACACCAACTCGGCAGCGCGGGCAAGCACTGCTCTTCAGTACTGGGACATCACCACTCCTCCCTCAAATGTACACTCTCATGCAGATTGAGCCAATGCTTTTGGCCTTCCATTTCTGGGTCTCTCTCTCTCTCTATATATATATATATACTGGTATATATACTGAATACATATGCATGTGTAGTTGGTCGAGCTGCAAAGACTAGCGGTGTATATTTACAGGAGCGCTGTGATGCAATGGGCGTTAGTTACGCCATATGTGTGCTGCTGCCAAACTCTTGCTTGCCACGACTATTTGCAGCATGAAGTGTTTTGAACATGCCCCACATTGCATTGGGAAATTCGCGGGTGTCAATCCTTGGCAGAGCTGAAGCTTCATCTGCGGCCACTTTGTCTCAGATTTGGCTCGCGTTGCGAGCCAGAGGCAAGCGAGGCCCGCCGGGAAGGAGCCTTGCGCTGGCTTTTGAGAGGAGGGTGAGCCCTGCGAAGGCGATGGCTGCGCATCAACCCAGCATCAATTCCGAGGCAGGGACCCGCTCTTTATACGACCCGCAGCCTTTTGTCAGCCAACTGGCTGAGCTGTTTTCAGTGCTGAACAGGATGAGCCGCCTCCGTCAAAGATCTTCCCCATTGAGCAAGACTCCCAGCATCGCGTTGAGCATATGCTTTGCTATTCGAACAGCTGAGGCCCTTTGTGTGCTGTCCGGGAACGGCAGGCTTCTCGAGCAACGGCATTCAGCAAGGTCTGCGAGGGTGTTTTAACAGTTTTCGTCTGCTTCAGAGTGGTGCTCATTTCTAGTCACTGAACCATTCGCTTGGCCTTTGCTCAAGCTTGCTCGCTCAGCGTTCTCAGTGTTGTCAGCTTTCTGCGACGGGTCCTGAAACACACCCAGAGTGTGTTGACATGGCGCCGACTAGCTCTCCAAAACCCTCCTCAGCGACGAGGGGAGCTCCGAAGCGTCATCCCGGTGCCTCCGCGGATGCTGTGGCAGGACACATCGCCCATTTGAAGGAGCGAAGCATTCGATGTTTCTCATGTTTGCACTAGGGTGCTTGCTTTTTTCAATACATGTTGCACGCACATGGTAGCAAATTGCACTTACCCTGCAACCTTGTGTGCAGGACATGGGCTTTTGTGAGAAACAAGCAAGGAAGGCCTTAGCGGAGTGTGTGTGGGATGTCAACAGAGCAATCGACCTGCTGGTTTCGAGGGGGGAGATAGCAATGGCACCTACACTTCCAAAGAGCGTGGTTCGAGACAATGATTGCTCGGAAAGCATTCTTACCAGCAAGTCCAGAGACTTCGACAATTCAACCACAGCATCTACGGTGTCAACACCTAGATTCCAGGCCGCGATGAACCTTCCAGTGGAATCTGGATCCTCAGCAGACACGCTGGGAGAGAGCAAGGATGTATCCCACAAGGCAATTCGACGGGTATGCAGGAATGTGATATCGCAGGATGCGATGCAGCTTGCTGCGGCAGTGGGGGACTTCGTTCGTGTAGCTTGACCCAGAAAAAACAAACACGTTTTCAGTTTCCACGCGCGCCTTTTGCCTGTTTTTGTTGTTGTTTGTTATTTGGTTGTGGGTCAAAACCAATGGTACCATTTTTGGGTAGGTGCACCACCTATTTTGGTCTATGTTAGTTGGGATTGGGATGTTCACTGGGGGTACGCGCTTTTGACCCATGGCCATTTTCATCGCAGTGCTTGATGCAAGGCATGGCCTCACTCTGAAACTGAGCTGGGGTGGATTTATGCCGAAGATCCAGCAGACGCTTCCAGGGCTGGTTGGCTGCCCAGCGCGGCGCTCGAGCAGACGGAAGCGGGGCATCGCTGGATGCGGGTGCAGAAGACCATGCCGGCTGTTCATGAGACTTGCCCAAAGCCGACCTTTTGACCTTTTGGTTTTCTCATTTTGGTACCCACTTTTAGTAACGGTCCCAAAAGTTGATCACTTTTTATTTCCAGGTCTTTTGGGCAAGTGAGGAGAACCAGTTGGACGTGGAAGAGGGGGACGTTCTGAAAGTGAACTTTCCATCGCGCACGCCTGAAGGCTGGGCGTATGCGGAGGCGTCCCAAGGCAAGACCCAGGCAGGCTGGGTGCCTGTGATGAGCTTGTTGTGGGAAGACTCGCAGTGAGTAGAATTCGAAGCTGGCACAGCCAGTGGCAGTCAAACAATCCGGGCATCTGTAATACATGTGGCTGGCATCTGACACATGGCACATTCCGTTTGCCACTGCACCTAATCGCAAAGCTGTTGTTTTGCAAATTTGTTTGCCAGTCCGACCCATTTCCTGGCCCGGAATCTTTGAAAGGCTGCTCTTGTCCGTCATGCTGCATGGCGGAAGCATTCATTCAGTCTGAGTTTGTACACGCTTTCGAGCGTGTATGCTCCTGCCTGCCCGCATGGACTCGGATATGCGTGGTGACGGCATGCAAACGGTGTTCACAAAAAGTGCGGGGCATGGCAGAGTTGAGAGGAGTTGAGAGTACTGACGCTTTGGCTGAGGTGAAGGCCCTTCTCCCAAATACCTGGCTGAAGATACAGGACCTCATGAATTGGCCTGCGCGAAGTTTGCTTTCCGCAAGTGCGGCAGGACTGGACACATTTGATTCTTGTCGCCGGGATCCCAGCAAAAGGCCACCGTACAAAGATGAATCTAGGATTTAGTTTGCACGTGCCTGATGAGCTGTCCGAAGGTTGGCACCATCGCGTGTACCGTCGAGGCTGTGCAGACAGGGTGTTCGCTCATCATGCTTGGTTATGGTATCCAACTAGACGTGAGCAGAATTGAACAGCAGAAAAGTCAATTCGCTGCTGTTGGGCTCACATGGCTTTTGGGTCAAAACCAATGGTACCATTTTGGGGTTGGTGAATTCACCAGCCATTTTCGAGTCTATTTTAGTGGAACTTGGGAACTTGGGGGTACAAGTTGGATTTTGACGCACATGTCAGGATTTAGATCCTTTTTTTTTTTTTTTTTTTTTTTTTTTTTTTTTCGCCAGATGGTGCGCACACTTGCTGAGCTCATCGAGGCGAAATGTGCGGACCTGTCGGACTTGCGCCGTCGGAGGGGTGTGCAACGTGCGTGCCAATGAGGTCTCGGTCACGGATGCGTGAAGGAGATCCTGTCCTTAGCCTTGGCCTCGTTGGCTTTTGGCTTTGGCTGGCTTTGGTGCGTTGAATTTGCCCGACATGCGACATGGAGTATTCCAGCCAAGTTTGATGGCCATCCTGAATCTCCAGCCAGGTTTTCATATCCCCGTGCATATGGTACATCCTGAGCATCATTAGCCAGTACGACGACAGATTGCAGGCCAAGCAGCGAGCAGCAAAGATGGAGAAGGACAGCTGCACTTTGAGTCTGGTGGCTCGAGCATGGATCATTTCGGGCAGGAAAATCTGGCGCGCTCCTACAATGACTTGCTCTCCGACATGGACGGCCTCCTTTCGAAGTCAGCAGAGCTCGCTCCTCAACTCGGGGTGCCTGACAGGCTGCGTTTGGGATGTGCCTAAAGCGCGACAAAGCAAGTGCATCGCCTTTCCCTGCTGGTGCGATAAGCAGGTAATGAGAAATGAACTGACCCTTATAACTTATAACTTATACACCATCCAACTGGTGGTTTCCTTTGTTCAGGCATCCCCAAAAAGTTCATTCCCAGATTCGACATCGGTGAGGTCCTCGGCTGGGCTGGCGGAGCGAACCTTCGAGTCGAAACGCCGGGACTTCCAGCGCTTCTTGGAACGAGTGAAGCCGGGCACCCAAGTTCGACACCCGTGGCTTTGGATCGATAGGGGCCAGGGGTTGCGTTTGAAGGAAAACATCACCAGTTGGAGGTTTGTTTTTGGGGGGTCATTCCCTGGTTCCCTGCTGAGCACTAGCAAGTATGCTCTGCGTTCGGGTAAATGTCTGACCGCTGACTTGTGGAATCTGAGGGAGAAGCACAAGGTCAACACAAAGGCCAGGGGCTTCTGTGAGGTGGACCTCCTTTTGAACTTCCCGCAACTTAATGTAGAACTTCTAGAGCTTTTCAATTTGAAGTAAAGTTTTTTGTGAAACGGGATGCAGATTGCACAATGGACACGAACGCACACGCACCCAAGCACCCCAAGCATCCACGCACACATGCACTCACGCACCTGCCCACCCACCCAGACAGCTGCAGACGCAGACACAGAACAAAAGCACGGGGACAAAAACAAACAAGTAGAAACAAGCGCGAGCAAAGACTCCGACCCAAACGCATTTCCACGCGCACTTGC
Source organism: Effrenium voratum (assembly GCA_963377175.1). Taxonomy (NCBI): domain Eukaryota; class Dinophyceae; order Suessiales; family Symbiodiniaceae; genus Effrenium; species Effrenium voratum. Next base: position 428,120 of record CAUJNA010003696.1, on the reverse strand, counting down.
AAGTGTCATCCGGGATGTTGCGTTAGCGACTTACCGGTGACATTTGGCTCAAGTTTGCGATCCGTCGCGGCCTCGGATGAGCGTCGCCGGGTCCTCACGTCGATCATGTTCGTGTCGGTGGAGAAAGAGACATCGACCCGGGTCAGGTTGGTGGGGTTTGTCCGTGTGGTTCATCGTCGGCTCAGGCTGCGGGTATCGATTGCCTTTTTACTTGGTTTGTTACTTTCATGTTGGTTTGCTGGTATGTTGGAACCCCTCATGTTTGGCCCGGGGATTGGTTGGTTAGGGGCCTTACTTATGGCCTTTTACCCGTAAAACTCACAGGTGACTCTCCTACGTCCGGCATCTGCTCGTCCGGCATCTTCGGTAACCAGAAAAACGCTGTCGTGTGTCGCCCACGTGCCCTGCATCAAACTCCTCACACGTGAAGTTGGGAAAGTCCTCTCCGGCGCTCCTCGCGCTCCGTGGAGCGCGAAGTAGTTGTCATTGATATCGAAATCGTAGGGCGCTAGCGTGATGCAGGTGCGTTGGACTTCATGGGCATGATGGTGGACTCGGCGCGGGTAGGTAGAGGAGCGTTGAAACCCATGCCGACACGAAGTCCTCATGCTCTTTGGGCTGGTGGTCCTGCACCTATGGAGGTAGACGCAGGTGAGGGGACTGAGCCGAAGATGGACTGCTTGACGGCGGGCATCCAGGGGGTCACGGAGAGATGATGATAACCGTGATCGTCAGCGAGAAGATCGGTTTGGCAGCGTCGCATGGCAGTTGGCCGTTAGGCCGCTCGGGGTGCTGAGGTGCGGTGGCAATGTTCTCCGCGGACCGTTGCTGGGCAGCTGGCGTACATTGTTTTGAAGCTGGTCGAGTCAGAGGGAGCAGCGATTACGGGTAGTGGTTAATGACTGGTATGCAATGTTTAAGTGCTTCAGGGGCGAATCTGAGTACCTGAGGCCGTCGCTCATCCGAGGCCCACGAGCCGAATGTCGGCGGTAAGTTGCTAACGCAACATTTCGGATGACACTTGCAACACATGGCTAATAACACCCCCCGCACAAGGAGTGCGTCTGCAACAGGTGGAGAGTTTCAAAACTGATAGGAAATAAAGCTCACATCCGTCCGTAAAGAGCAGGACAAGGCCGCGATCAGCGGTGGAGCAACTCCAAAGACACGTCGATACACGACATCCCAGGCAGGAAATTCCCGCCGCCACCCCAAATTAATTGGGGCAACGTGAACCAACGCCCAATGGAACAGTCCGCATGACAGCACCAAGCCACTACTGTTTGCATCAGACATGCGAGTTTTGTTCGTATCAGTCGCCATGTGAGTAATGAGGGTCTTCGTTGCACCGTCAGCCTAACACGTCGATGGTCGCAGGTATCCATTGCCTTGTTACTTGGTTTGTTACTTTCCTGCTGTTGTGGTTTGCTGGTATGTTCGACGCCCTATATTTTTGGGACCGGGGATTGGTTGGTTAGGGGCCTTGCTTGTGGCTTGTTTACCCGTAAAACCACTTGCCTGGGCGCAAGGCTCGTGCCCAAATCACACGGGCTGTCGCTGGCGTAGTTGGATGTCGGGTCAGTTTCCCATTCATAGCTTGGCAAAGGCTATGAAATCAAGGGCAGATACCAGAACTTGGGTAAGATTACGTCGGAAAGTCACGCGTTTTCACAGTGGCAGGCGTCGGGCTTTCCGCGAAAGTTGGGATGACCAAGCGAGAGAAACTGGCGCCAGCTTCTTTGGCCAACTCAAACGCACGGGGCCGCAAAACGGGGTTCATCGCAAGATGGAATTGACCTTGTTGTCAAACTGAATTACATTCTGTTTCTGCACTGATGGCAGAGCAAGAAAACATGATGAGTTTAGCCCTCCAAATCTAGACCTTCGAGACATTTCAGCGACGACGCCAAGCATTTAACCCCTGAAATCATTAAATGTGCCAGCAGGTCGTTTAGGTTTTGATTCCTGAAAACATTGCGAAGGGTTCTTCCGTCTGGAGCCCGGGGGCCAACTTTCGCAACTTTGCGCAGAGCGATTTGCGCTGAGCAACTTGCGCGTAGAAACTTAAATAGAACAACTTGACAAGAATAGCTTGCGCAGAACAACTTGCACAAAGCAGCCTGCCCAGAGAGACTTGGCAGAGATTGAGTGGTTCTCAGGGCATGTTCTGCGGGATATGGGTTCCGTGCGTGCGCATGATACCCCCTGGTGGTGAGAGCCCAAAGCATTGGGAGACAATGCTTTTGGACCAATCAGCCTCTAGTCACTTCTTTGTATGGCTTGGCCCAAACAGCATCAACAGATTTTCACGACCAGAAACAAATGCCGCAGCCAGCCCAATGCGAAAACCGATTGTCGCCAGAAGCAGGAGCCACAGCACAGTCCGCCACCAGCATTAGAGATGAACATTTGGCAGGAAATCAGAGCCGCCTGGAACCACAAAAAACTTCTTCAGATGCTTGCCCACAGTTGGGGTTGAGTTGGGATGACTGTGTGCGCAGGATTCTGATCAACTACTGCGGCAGCTCGCGCCCCAGCAAAGTCTGACGGATGAGCGGTGGGAAGTCCATTGTTTAATTGTACCTGTGGCCGAGGTTCAAGCGTTTCGCATCCAACTGGCTGCACGTCTTCGAGGTCTCGGCTTCACTCGACGGATTCACTCATTGACTGATGCGACAGGAGTGCTCCATCGACCCCATAAACTATCCCAAGAAGGTCATAGCTCCGAAGGCCGTGGCGAAGTCAAACAACCGGGGGCTTTTTCAACATGGCGCTGGCACCCTGGTAAGTGGAAACCATGGAAACCAAAACCTGCGGTTAACCCGTCCGATTGTGGAATATTTTGAGCCACATCCAATTGATTGCCACGCGAGTTCTGTTATCCTGCTGCAATCTGGCCATTTTTTGCATTCTTGCCGGGCTGTTGGGATGTTGCCAGGACTTAGAGGATTGCAGCTCCATCGGGGAGGTGTGGTTTTCGTCGCGTGTATGTTTCGCCAGTCGGCGAATTCTGCTGGTTGTCGGCCAGGTGGCCGACTTGTGTCTTGACCGGCTGAAAAAGACCGAGGCCTGTGGCAGGGTTCAAGCGAATTCTGCCCTCTTGGCAACCCCTGTGACACGAACTGAAAGTTGATGGCAAAATGTCACTTGGAAGCAACTCTGGAGCAACTCTGGAGCAACTCTGGAGCAACTCTGGAGATGAAATCATGAGGTGAGATTTATCAGCACGCAGCGTGACCAGGACTGCTAGCTCGCCAGGGAAGGGCCCCACTTTCGCCCCATTTTGACAAACTAGTGATGCTGAAAGGGCTTCCCTTGAATTCCAGGACGCACAGCTGCTGAGGAAGAACAAGAATGAGTACCGAAGAATGACACAAGCGGAGCGACACTCCAGGCTGTGCGAAGCTTAGGCGTAGTCTTGGTGACTCAGGAGACCTTGTTTCTCATGGGCACTGTGAATTGGGAGTGGGGACATGCTAGCCCAGCTTTCACTGATGCTATAGGGAAGTGGCAGCACCTATGATTTCGGGTCAAGAAGAGAGGCCGCTGCAAAACCGAGATTGGAGCTGCCAGCGCCAGCTGCATCCTCCAGTAATTTGCCTGCAGGCTCGTTGCTTGCCTTGCACTTTGGCAATGTGCTTCACTGTCGTTGAGAGGATCTCGCCGCAAGAGGGGGATGTCATGGATTCAGCTTGGTGGGCACGGTGCTGAGGATGTAGATGTCTGCCTAATATTTGCTCGATGCGAGATAGCATGGCGTTGAGCAAGCAATCGACACGAATATATACATATATATATATATATATATATATATATAATGTCTTTTCATTGCAAGCCTCGCTCATGAAGACCTTGGCTGACATCTACAGCATAGTATGTGTGGGTGAGCAGTATGTCAAGCATCCTCTTTGAAGGGCAATTTTATGGATGTGGCTGTGGGTCAAAACGAATGGGATCCCATTTTGGGGTAGGCGCACCCGATTTTGGAGCCTATTTAAGTAGGGATCGGGATGTTCACTGCGGGTACGATGTGGATTTTGGCCCATGGGCATAATGCAAGTGGAAGACGTCCAATGTGTTTAAGTTTTTTTTTTTTTTTTTAATGCTTGTCTGTTGGTTTTACGGGGAATGGATTTCACGACCGGACGTAGAACTCCTAGCGTCCAGCGTCGAATGCGTTGGGATCCAGGCCCCGGCAGTTCTACGTCAGGAGCCCTCCGACCAAGGCCGCGCGTGAGTCGTTCCTGCATGCGGGTGAAAAATACTGTGGATGGACAAAATCCATTTCGCACCAGTTGGAATCCATGGTTGAAACCACTGTTTGTTGGTATTTACAGGGGAGGCATCCCTCCAGGCCCTTTTAGGTGGTGCAGGATTTCGTCCATCCACAGTAGGGTTCCAAAATCGAACCCCGAGAAGTGGAGAAGCAGATTAAAACTTGCGTAGCCCCGGGGTCTTGATTTTTGAGCCACACCCATTTGTGCCAGTCATGTTTATGCATGGTTCGCTTTTCTTTCTTTTTTGCGTGAGCCCATTGCAGGATACCTACCCAAAGGAGATTCGCTTTGGCTGCGGTCACGTGGTCGTGCTTTCACTTGAGCATGCCAATTGCCGAGATTTGTGCTGAGAGACAGAGAGAGAGGGACAGACATGGAGCATTGTGGCGGTGAACAAGTCACGAAGAAAGATGTTTGACTGGCAATTCATTTGGCAAGCCTGAGGCCAAACTGCTGGTTGGCGTTGTGGCGGGATTTGTGCTGATGATGTGCCCTTCAAACTAGTGGCCGTGCAGAGCTAGCTGTAGACTTCTGTTTTTGTGATTGCCAGCTGCGATGCCAGGTATGATATTTTCATCATGGCAACAGCCGACAGGCCTTATGCTCAGCTTTTGGTGTTGCATAGAGCAAAGAAGGCAGAGAACCAACAGCCTTGAAGAGTACAAGTCAAGGCGACATGAAATGGCTGTGGGTCAAAACCAATGGTATCATTTTGGGGTAGGTCACCACGCATTTTAGAACCTATTTTAGTGGGGATTGGGATGCTCACTGGGGGTATGGCCAAATGACTCTGCCATCAAAAGTGCGCAGCTTTTGATTCTGCCATCCTTCGCGCAGTGGCGCCCTGGCCGTCTTCGTCAGCGTAGCGGACCTGATCGTGGCCGAGGCTTTGGCTTTGGATTCACAACTTTGGTCTCGGGCATGGTGCGTCAGGTTTGCCTCATTGTCATGCTGATGAGATTCGAGGACAAGATCTCTGAGAGCCGTCCCTCCTTATTTGTTTGCTTCTTAGGCTTTTTTTTTTCGGTTTTAGTGGGGGGTTTCCATTTAACCTGCTAGAAGTTTCGACTTTTTGCAGGGGGATCAGAAAATGGAGAGCCCAGCATGACATCGGACAGGAGCTAGACCTCATCCAGCAGTTAGAGCGCGAGGTCAAGGAGCGCTGCAACTTAGAGGCTGCAGGCTGGCCAAATTTCTTGCTGGTGGGATAGGCAGGGAATGAGCAATGGAATGACCTCGAGATGAACTATCCATTTCCGATTTGGTTTCTTTTGGGGGAATCCCTACAACCGGTTCATTCAACCAACCCGGAAGGGTCATCACAGTCATCACCAACCTAGCGCACCAGCAAGTTTTGCGGTAGAACTCGAGCAAGGCTTGGAATTTCCAGGAGTTGGCGCGCCAGAACGAACAAGTGGGCAAGCAGCGGGAAGACATGACCAAGTTTTGGAGGCTGGACTCGTGACCCAGCCACAGGGCCTCATCCGTCGATTTTTGGCTGTGGGGCTACAAGACCTGATCGAGTCGTTGCCATTCTCTAAATGAGCCACAATCAAAACCCGGGTAGATGAAGGTTAGTAAGGGGCAGTCTCAGCCAGAAGTAGTTGCGGCCGCCTCCTTAATTCTTTGCATGGTTCTGGGTAGACCATTTTTGTACCGGGTTTTGATTGTGGCTCAAATGTCGTTTCCAACTATTTGCCTGCCGCTGTGCTTTGCGGAAGCGCCAAGCCCCGACTTTTTTTTCAGCTTCGACCGCCCAAACGCGGAGAGTTTTGGACTAACCCTGAGCAACCTGACCCTCAGCAGCCCAAGTACATCTAGAGTCGACGGCCAACTTGGCCATCACCAGTAAGGCAGGTTAGGCAACTCAAAAGCAGCCGTCTTCGTCTTGGCTCCTGAGATGTCGAAAAATCTCCGGACCAAACTGTGTTCTGCAATTGCCACAAATTGGGATTACAATAGGAGGGCGAAAGGGCAAACTTGACATTGATTCACAATGGGGGCTGGATTGGGTTGGAGTTTGGCTTCGCTTGGTTTTGGATTGCCTCTGTGTTTCACTTTGTTTTTGTGGGGTGATTGCAAGGTTACTGTTCTGACATTCCAATGGTGTCTGATGAGGGCTCTAGGGAATGAGAAAAAGAGACACCATTTGAAAAACATGTTCTTATATGTTTGAAATTTCCGCCAACTGGATTCGCCGGCTCTGGTAAACATGTAGATGCAGCATGTTCCTTTGCCAACTTCATGCTCGGCGTGTTCTCTTTCCATTTCTCTTTCTCCTTCTCTTTTTCTCTCTTTCTTCTTCTTTTTCCTCGTCTTTCTTCTTCTCTTGTTCTTTCTCTTTCTCTTCCCTTTGTGTCTTTTTCTTTTTTTCTTATTTTTCTCCCTCTCTTTCTTTCTTATTCTTTCTTCCTCGCTTTCTCTTCTCTGTACTTTTCTCTTTATCTATCTATCTACCTACCTATCTGTCCCTGTAGCTATCTATTCATCCATCTATCTATCAGTCTATCCATCTATTCATCTATCTATTTGTCTGGCTATTTGTCTATCTATTTGCCTGGCTGTCGGTCCATCTACCTATTTTTCTATCTCTCTCTGTCTCTCTCTCTCTCTTTTTATCTATCTACCTACCTACCTATCTATCTATCTACCTATCTATCTATCTATCCATCCATCCATCCATCCATCCATCTATCTATATTTCTATATTTCTATCATTCTATCATTCTATCATTCTATCATTCTATCATTTCTATATATCTATCCATCTATATAATACATATTTTTATGTCTTTCTTTCTCCTTTTCTTTCTTTCTGGACATTTTCATTCATAACTTTCTATCTATCTCTACATCTGCTCTACCTATCGATTCTTTCCCTGTCTATCTATCAATCTATCAATCTATCAATCTATCTATCTGTCTGTTTGTCTGTCTGTCTGTCTGTCTATCTGTCTGTCTATCTATCTATCTATTTGTCTATCCGTCAATCTAATTATATATCTTGTGAAAGTGCGGCGCTTGACCTTGCGAAAGTGAGGCGCCTGCCACACAACTGGATTTGCAACACGTTTGTGCCAGCATTGTCAAAATGCCGCCTGTTACACAATCTGCGCCTGAGTCTGCAAAAGCGATGTGTGTGCCACGAATCTACCTCAGGCTGGAAAAGTGCTGCGAGTGCAACGCAATCTGATCGCCAATGCAACAAAGTGCCGTGCCCGCCAAGTGATTTGTACCTTAGCCTGCCAAAGTTCTGAGCCTGTCACGCAAACTAACGTGGCGAAAAGAAGTGTGCGCATCTTTCAATTATCACATTCTTGGCTGAAAATGCATATACATATATATATATATATATATATACAAATATATATATATATATATAAACATTTATAGGTGCACATATATATATATATATATATATATATATGTCTATATATTCTCCCGCCCCAAATGCGTGCTTTTTCTGCCTGTGAGTGTTTTCAGCGCCTTTGCTTCAAGATCTCGGCTGGTAGACTTTTCCTTTCAAAGCGCCTTTTGAACGACTTTAATTTCAATCTTTTGCTTCAAGATCTGACATGTAGACTTTTCCTACTTGCTTCCAGCGGCGTGGTAGATGTTTGCTTTCAACGCTTTTCAACCACAATCAAAATCAAGCCTGAGCATTCAATTTAAATGCTTTTGTTCCAAATGTGGATTGATAGACTTTTCTTTCAACGCCCGGTCTAAACCAGTGTGAAATTCAAAGTTGTTGCTTCCAGATCTGGACTGGTAGACTTTCCTTTCTAGACTTTCCTTTCAAAGCTACTTTTAAGAAGAGCCAACTTCAAAGTGTTACCTTCAGAGGAGTGGTAGACTTTTCCTTTCAAACTTTCTTTCACCAAGTTTCTGCGACCTATCAACCTGAATCTGCAATCCAGCAGCGCTCCTACTCAAGGGCAAAGCGGCTTTGAAGCCCTTTTAGCTTCAAGGTCCTCGGGAGTCTCGCTCTGAATTTGTCCAATTCAGGGCAAGCAGAAAGGAAACCGCGGGCTTTAAGTCCAGGGTTGTGAGCCTCGAGCTGAGGGAAGTAAGTGTTGATTAGCATCCGACTCATAGCCAGGCCAATCTGGCTGGGGATTGCGGTACTCTTATGTTCACCCTTTGAGACCTCCCAAAAGTAGGGAGAATGCATTTGTGCGTCCATGCATGGGCAAAACGCTCTGCTCACTTCCGGATTCTGCACATGATTGTCAGGACTCTAGTTCGAAATCTTAAGTCCAAGCCGTGTACAGGACGCAAAGGGATGTAAAGCGCTTGAAAACAATCTTATTTGGAGCTTGGCTGGATTCAAGATTTACAATGCGAGCGCTAAGAATCTCGAATCTTGGATCCGAACAAGCTTGAAAGCCGCTTTTAAGCCCTTTACTTGTAACCCTACTGGATTTGATGTTCAAAATGAGAGTCCTAAGACTATTGAATCTTGAATTCAAAAGGGCTTCAGTTCCGCTTGAAGATTCAATCGCCTAGGGTTTTCCCATAACTTTTGCATTTAGTGGTAATGTCAGCTCCTTTTAGTGGAAGTATCAGTCAGAGTCACTGTGAGTCAGAGTTGCGTTAGGGTCGCTTACAGGCCCTACCAGGGGGGAACCGTTTGACCTGGTAGGTAACGCCACTCGCCGTACTCCAACATCCAACTCCAATCAACTCTTTTTAGTAGGCTTTCCAATAACCTTTTTGTTTATGTTTTTTCATTTAGTGGTTGTAGCACTCTTTTCCGTGTGTTTGTCGATAACATTTTTATTTTAGTGGTTGCAATATCAGCTCCTTTTAGTGGGTTTTGCAACAACTTGTTTCATTCAGTGGTTAAACTATCAAATCCGTTTAGTCTTTCCAAGCAATGGACAACTTTTGCTAACTTTTCCCATGTGCTTGACACATCATCATATCTTTTTTGTTGGGTTTCCTCCACATTTCAACCTTGTTTTTTTGTGGGCTTCATCAAGTTTTCACGTGGTTCACATGTCGAACCTCTTTTTCGTGGGTTTCATGTGTGGTTTCCATACGGGATCCGCGCCTGCAGTAACGCGCAGCAGCTCACGGAGTTGTGGCTCTACCGCACAGTGCCACGCTTAGATCTCTACAAGGCAGGGGCCTTTTTGCGCGAATGTGTTGACTTTCCTAAAAACCAAATGGCTGTGGCTCAAAAAACCGGTACAAAAATGGAACCCTGGTAAGTGGAACCATGGCCCAAAACCTGCGTAACCCCTCCTGTTTAATTGTGAGCCACACCCAAATGTTGGAGGGACATCCCAAAAACTAAACCCAAAAAACATCCCATGGTTGGTATTTCCAGGATCATCCTTCCAGGGTCCATTTCGGTGGTGCGAAAGGGATGCGCAACCATCCGCAGTATGAATCAACCTCAGTTTATCAGTATGGGGGCGCTTCTCCGATTCAGACCACTTCTGAAGGCCCCCCCCCAACCCCCATATCAGAAAACAGGGGTGGATGAATCCGGGCTTCACACTCTGCCAAGGATGTGCCGACACGGAAGTACGCCCTAGGAAGATTGCCTAACATAGCCCCCAAATAAGACCAAAATAACCAGGTTTTTTCTGGACATGGGCTAGACTAGGGTGATTCAGAGGGCGTAATTGTAAACGCTTCGCGTTGCCCGCCTCGGCCCAGCCTAGTTTGAGGGAAGGGTCAGGAACACCGAAATCCAGTGTTGGGAAGGTCCGAATCCTACTGAAAGCTTGTGACCGCACCAGTTCGCCCGTGCTAGCTCGATGTTCGGAAGCCGTCCTGCTCGGAAGGTTTGAAATCCAAAACCAAGACTATCTCAGCTGCTCAGTGCCCTTGCTCTGGGGAGGAACATTTTTAGTGGGGCTTGGCCTCCATAAAAAGGGGAACAATAATTGGTGTCACTGAACAACCAAGACCAACTTTTGACATACATTTCTTGCTCGGTTGCTCAGCCCAAGACAGGTACATGGTGGGAATACAAACCTCCATTTGCTTAAGTACCCCGGAAAAATATTTTTAATAGACACGCCAGCAGGCGGGCTGAGGGACTGGGCCTGAGGCTAGTCTCAGGCTGGCATACCTTGAGACGCCCTGGGGCCAGACACGAGCAGGAGGTCAAGGCCTGGTCAGCCTGGGCTGAGCTGCTTGGGCAGCCGAACTGGGGGGCTGGGGCACGTCAGACAGCTTGGTGGCTGGCGTAGCTTGAGACCAGTCTCAGACACGTGAGACTGGTCGTTGGCCTGAGGGCAGTCTCAGACACGTTAGACAAACCTGACCTTGGCACGCTGAGATGCGCCGGGCCTTGGCTGGGCAGGCTGGGCTGAGGTGGGAAGCTAGTCTCAGCCACGAGGCTGCGAAGCCATGGGTGGGTTGCTGCCGGGCAGCCGGACGGGCTGGGCGGGCTGGGCTGAGCTGTGCTTGGGCGGGTTGCTGGATGGGCAAGGCCGGCTGGGCTGGGCTGAGGCCAGTCGCAGACACGTAAGACACGCCAGCTGAGGGACTGGGCCTGAGGCTAGTCTCAGGCTGGCATACTTTGAGACCAGTCTCAGACTGCGCCAGGGGCTGGGGCTGCTGGATGACTTGGGGCCAGACGCGAGCAGGAGGTGAAGGCCAGCGTCAGACAGGCTTAGTGCTGGCATAGCTTGAGACCAGTCTCAGACACGTGTTGGCCTGAGGCTTGACCTGCTGGTGGGCTGGGAGCTGGGGGCCGGCCTAGTGGCTGGCATGCCTGAGATGCGCCGGGGCCTGGGCTGGGCAGGGTGGGTTGCTGGCTGCCAGACAGCCGGACTACGGGCTGGGCTGAGCTGTGCTTGGCCTGTTTCATGCACACTGGGCCTGAGGCTGGGTGGCGAGTTGCTGGCTGGGCTGGGCCTGAGGCCAGTTGCAGACACGTAAGACACGCCAGCAGGCGGGGCTCAGGCTGGCATACTTTGAGACCAGTCTCAGACTGCGCCGAAGAAACTGGGCCTGCTGGATGAGTTGGGGCCAGACGCGAGCAGGAGGTCGGGGCTGCGCTGCTTAGCCGGACTGAGGGGCTGGGGCACGTCAGACAGGCTTAAGACCAGTCTCAGACACGTGAGACTGGTCGTTGGCCTGAGGCCAGTCTCAGACACGTGAGACAAACCTGACCTTGGCACGCTGGGCTGTGCTGGTGGGCTGGGAGCTGGGGGCCGGCCTAGTGGGCCTGAGCTGGGCTGGGCTTGCTGGATGACTTGGGGGCCGTGCGCGGGTTGCTGGTTGGGCTGGGCCTGTTTCAGACAAGCTTGGGCCTGAGGCTGGGTGGGCTGGGCTGACAGGCCTGGCCAGCAGGCGGGTTGCTGGTTGGGCTGGGCCTGAGCCTAGTCTCAGACACGTCAGACAGGCCTGGCCAGCAGGAGGTCATGCTTTTCAGGACAAAAAAGCAATTTTTTGTGATTTTGGGCGTTTGGGGTCGGCGCCGCGTAGCTGGGCCAGGAAGTGCATAACCAGCTCGAGGATTCGGGGAAGGAGGACAAAGAAAGATGTGGCTGTGGGGGCAAAATCAGCTCCTCAAACGGCTTGCCCACGGACACATGGACGAAACTTTACTCTGCAATTCCGAATTCCGGGTGGTTTGATTTTGACCCATGCCCAGAATGTAGTGCTCAAGACCTTGTTTTTTTCCCCCCCCCCCCCCGATTTTTGCTGCCGCGAGTTTTGCCGCAGGACCTGCTGAATCATATGGCAGGTGCCAATCAGCAGCTGGAGGAGCCAGAAGCCATTGATAGCGCTTGACTTGACGAAGTAGTTTGAACCACGGCGTGTTGACCTTGGCTTCGCCGCTCTCGGCGTTTTTGTTTTCTGTTTTGTGGTTCTGGTGTTGTGTTCCTTTTTGTTTCGGGCTGCAAGAAACAGTCAGCTTTTTTTTTGCAACCGACTTGTTTCGTTGAAATCTAACGGATGTTGGCCCAACCTTGGAAATGATGTGCCTGTGCTTGCCCGTGAGTGTCCTATTCTGGGCTGCAGCTTGACCTTGGAGCGGTTGGAACTTCATCTCTAGGTTGACTACTGAAGCCTTGAAATAGATGTTTTTCGGCTGTCGCAGATGTTGGTGGAGCCCCAAGGTGCTGACATTCTTCATGGAGGCATAGCTATTTGGCCATGGTTCAAAACCGTTTTGGGATTTCATGTTGGTTGATTTTCTTTGAATTCACCAGCCAGTTTAGAACCACGTCCCATTTTAGTGGTTGGATTTGTTAGTCTATGAAAAGTGGTTGGATCACCCATTTTAGCCTGAAAAGTGGTAGGATTGGGTCCCGTTCACTGCGGGCTAACCGATTTGGGTTTTGACAACCACAGCCAGCCCTGCCGCACGGCCATTTCTGTCGCCAGGACTTGGAGCGAAGCCTCGGCCAGCTCAAGGCGCGCACAGCCCTGGTTTTTTCCAACCCACTTTAAGAGGGCTCCTCAAGAGATACATTCTGCAACCACTTGAACCATGTTGCTTTTTCCATCAAAGTCAAGGGACACCCACCATTTACAAGGCAATGTTCAGGTGTATCATGTAAGGATCCCTGTTTTATAAGGGGTTCTATACCTACCCCTTTTGGGGAGAGGGGTATGAACATCGGCCGGCCTGGGTTCATTTTGGTCGGGGTATGAGCTCTGTGTGAAGGACTGGAAGCAAGACGGGCAGATTAGCCCGGAGATCAAGAAGGCCGTGGGCAAGGCCATCAACGAGATCTCCAAGGCGCCCGCTACGAAACGCCGCGACAATTTGACGAGTCATGGCCCCCCGGAACGAAAAGCCGCCGCGGAAATGGGAGTCAGAGAGAGCACTGAACCGGGGTGGTTGGAATTCAACTATGGCCGTGAAGCAACTCAGGCTTTTGTGAGGTGCTCTTTGCCGATTCTCTGGCGAGAACTGCTAAGCAGACTCACCCACCTACCTCACCCCACCCCAACCTCACCCACCCCAAGCCAGCCCCACCCCATCCCATCCCATCCCGCCCCGCCCCGCCCCATCCCATCCCATCCCATCCTATCCCTACAGTCGCAAACAGAGACATCGGGAGAAGTTGGCGCACGTCCTCTTGATTGATGCATTTTTCTGCTTGACCTTCAGGAGAATGACCTGGACAAGATGCTTGAGAAATTGGAGGAGGTGCTTCGCCCGGGCTAAGGTAAGCATGTCCAGCACCATGCAATCCATAAAACACTAGTTGAAAGGAGCGTATGAATGGAGACTAGCTGATTCTATGATGTAGCCTTCCTCCTAAGAACAAAAGGCATTTGTGGGGAGGGTACCTGGAAGCTCATATATGGGTATCGGTCAAAATTAAACCACCAGGAATTGGACCGCAGGTCGTAGTCCATGTTTCCATTTACCAGGGCTTACGCCATTTTGGGGGGTTACCAACTCTTTGTGACAAACCACGGCCATATTTCCTCTTGGGGACCCTCTGAAAGACGGTGTTCCATGGGACGCATGTTTGTTGAGGCCAATCGAAAACCCATCGACGTACGTGTGGAGTGCTTCGTCTGAGGCGGTTTCCTCAAAGCTGAAGGCCCTCGGCAACTGAGCGGGTTCTCTTGAACCAAATGGGTCGGTGTCAAGATTGAGTCACCAGGAAATGGACCGCAGGTTTTGGTCATGGTCCTTTCCATTTCGCCGGTTGAAATTTGTCCTTTCCGTGAACATTACCATGGCGTTTGCCAGCTTGGGTAATTACCCTGTTTTTTGACCTCCACAGCCAAATGGAGACGAGCAAAATACCATGGCCACTGGCATTAGTGGGTTTTCTCCAATCGCTGTTATATGTAGAAAGCCAACAACAGGCAGTGCAAAGGCGGACACTGCCCTCAAGGTGTTTCACGCGTATGTGCTATCAACCAGCCATGCTGAGAGATAGCTGTGTGTTCAATTTCAAGCATGACGAACAAAGCAATTAAGAGTGCTTCGGTCGCTCGTTGAGCGTATCTGAAAGCAGCTGTGTGTTGATGAACCCTGGCGTTCTTCCACAACTTAGGTCAAGCGAGTCAGGTCCGATGCGCGATGCAGTGTTGAGTCACAAGAGAAAAACTCGGTAATTGGAGGGTAAGGGATACTGTAATCCCCTTGCCATAAATGGGTTAAGCCTGCTTTTTGAGTCTTATTCTGGGTAGACCATGTTAACACCAGGTTTTGATTGTGACTCACTTGATGCATTTCATTGCTGCCAGTCCAACATTTTCATTTTTGCCGCTCCGCTGTTTTGGTTCCGAAAACAGGTAGCAAGAGGCGAGCAGGGCAGGACAGGGTCCTGAAGCTGTAGCGATGTCGAAGCTGAACGTGGACAATCTCAAGAAGGGCCGTTGCCCCAGGGCTTTCGATTTGCAATCCGCTCGTACTGTGGATGGACAAAATCCTGCACCAGTTGGAAACCATGGGAAACCACTGTTTGTTGGTATTTACAAGGGAATCATCTCTCCAGGGCCTCTTCGCTGGTGCGAAATGGATTCCATCCATCCATAGTGCGAAACACAGCGAGGCATCCAGCAGATCCTGGAAGGCAGCAAGGAGGGATCGGTTGATTTGAATGCCGCGCGACCGACCATTTTCTGGTGCTTCGCGAGGCTCGTCAACTCTTTAAATCAGGTTTGTACAGCCCTGGCAAGGGAACTGTGAACATCGCCCAGAAAGAAACTTTGGCCAAGGTATCATGTAGGAGTTGGCTTTCAGGAGAAGCAGCGTAAGTTTCTGGAGACTGTGGAGTTGCAGATTGGTCTGAAGGACCGACCATCAGATGCCAAACCTTGTGGGGGCTCGGACCACCCTGTGGAAGGACTACGATACCCAGCGAGACAAGCGATTCGCACTGACCTCATGCAGCAAGATGCGCATAGTCCAGTTCCACAGTCGAACGCAGCTTGAGTTGCTCGAGCTTGATCAGAGGCTGGTACAATCAAGCTTCCTCATGTTCCTCGTCCGAGATTGAAGGCGCTCAAGCAGTTCTAGCTGCAGGAAATGCGGGCATTTGCGCAGGTGTGCGTGCTTGGCGACGCAGTTCACTGCGAGCAGGCACTGAAGGGTTGGCTGTTGCATGGCAGTAGGTTCAGTAAATGGACAATTTCTACTTGCTGACTCGATTAGAATCATGGCGGCTGCTGACTGGACTGCTGCAGCTTGGGTAGCGCAGTTGTGATAGGCGCAGCGTGCAAATATTCCGTTCAAGAGTGTGGAGGACAGGCGTTGCAGTTGAAGATTGCTTGATCCCGCTTGTTTGGCAGTGACCGGAGAGCCCAGGATGTCATGTTTTGGCAGCATGTTGAAAGCAGGTTTCCATTTTTGACTACCCCAAGGTAGGCTAACACCCAAGGGTCGTTGGTTTCCCCAAAAGGGGACCCCCTGGGTTTCATACTACCTTGTCAAGAAACGGAGCATGTAAGGACCTGAAGAAGCTGAACAAGAACAAGAAGATGGTGAAGAAGCTTGCGGACTCCTTCGATGCATTCGTTGCATCCCAGGCTCGGGTCGCCGACTTTCCAGCGTGCAGCGATCGGCGCCGGCAAGCGACCGTCGCGAAGCGACCGCGCCAGGTCTTGATTCCTCAGATTCCTCGTCTCTTGGGGCCTGGTTTGAACAAGGCTCGGCCTTCTGCTTTTGGTGTGGCAGGGGACACTAGTAGCTAAGAAAGCCTGTGAAGGTGTGCTTGAGCGGTCTTGAAGCACGAGTATTAGCATGTATGCCAACAGAAAGATTTGCCTCTGGCACTCGGTGGGTTCCCAGCCATTGTCTTAAGTTTCTAGTTTTTTCCTTATCCATTAAACCCACAAGTGAGTCACAATCAAAACTCGGGTAGATGCAGGTTAGTAAGGGTTGATCCCAACCAGAAATAGCTGCGGCCGACTGCTAAATTCTGTACATGGTTCTGGGTGGACCAGTTTAATACCGGGTTTGGATTGTGACGCTTTTTTTTTTGGCAGGGGATCCATTCCAGGGCACGCATCATGGCATTGCTTGCACTTGAGGCAGGCAAGTTCCCGACGCTTGTGCAGCACGCCGACAACTTGGAGACCAAGGCTGTGGGCTTAGTAAGGATGTGGGTCAAAATGAAACCAGGAATTGGACCGCAGGTTGAAATGTCCATGTTTCCATTTAAATTTACCAGGCCTTACGCCATTTTGGGGTTACCCTTTTTTGGACCCACAGCCACAATTTGGAGATGTTACAGGCCGAAGCTCGTACTTGTGGCTTGGGAGTGACCAGATCTGACCTGCATTCGTGAGGTGACAGAGGTCCGCAGCCAGGTGAAGTTCCAGCTGAAGAAGGTTTGACAAGCTTTGTGTAGACTTTGAGTGCATTCGACGGTGCCAATCAGAAAGCTTGCGGCAGAGCAGTGCCAGGTGTTGTGCATGGGCGTTGCAGTGGGAAACGTGGGCATGAACCCGGACGAGCTGAGGCCCAGCAACTCGATTCAGATTTTTTGCGCGGTGTATGTGCCCTTCACTCGCAATGGCCAGGCAAAACTGCTTGATGGCCATCAACTTCTTGGTCTCGCTCTTGAAGAAGAATTGGAACAACGTGAAGCCGCGTCCTCAATGTGAAGCATGCTTGGAATCAACATTCTCTGACACTGTGGCTGTTATTTGGCGGATATAGGTTTTTCAAAGATTGCTTGCACGGCGGAGGCGCCTGCACATCAAGAGCACCATGGGGACTGCCGTGCACCAGTCAGTGTATAGCAGAACCTGCAAAGCAAGTAATTTAGCAAGCGTACCTGAGACTGCCAGGAAGCCTTTCACGATCTACGGCTGATTCGTCGTCCGACTTGTACAGATGTTGCCTTCGCTTGCTGCAAAATTTGCATGCTGCTCAATGGTCGGTGACTTGATAGATTCTTGAAAGTTGGCTGGCATCGTCTTGTGAAGTTGAAGTGTTGTCTCCAATGCGCGTGGTTTGTAGATTCAACGACAAGCATGTAAGCATGAACTTGCACCTTGTTTTTTTTTTCTTCCTCTCTCTCTCTCACACACACACACGCACACGCACACACCAACACACAGACACACACACACACACCCACACACTTGCAATCAACGAAGCAACTTGGCAGCCCACGATACAGCTCCGTGGAAATTCCTTGGCTCACTTGACTGCATGGAAAGATGCAAGCATACAGCAGGCTTAGCACCATGAGCCAAATCCGGAAAACCGGGTAGACGAAAGTTTTTAGGGAACAGCGAAGCCAGAAATAGGCAGACAAAGGTTCACCCCTTGGCCACTAGTGTAACCTTAGATCTGTATTTTGAGTGGTCTCCTTGGATAAATAGTCAGCTTTGACTCTTCCTGTCTTTCACCGGTGCTTGATGCCACTGGTCCTGGCGGAGGAGGTGGGCCCTGCTCTGCATGAACAACCGGGTGGTGCCACAGATATGGCTGTGGTCAAAACCGTTTTGGGGATCCCATTTTGGTTGGTTTTCGGTGAATTCACCACCCATTTTAGAACCGCTTCCTTCCTATTTTAGTGGTTGGATTGGGATGTTCACTGGGGGATAACCGGGATTTTGACCCATGGCCATATGTCAGCAAGGGGAAGTCCTGTTTGCATCTCATGTGAGCCATTATCAAAACCCGGGGATTGATGAAGGTTAGTAAGGGACAATCCCAACTATGATTGTGACTCATGTGTTGTTGTTTGTCCCATTGGGCTGGATCCAAGCCTGAAGCATCTGATGCGTGCATGCCGCCCTGCAGGGCAAGGTGACCAGCGCAGTGAAACGGAAAGAGCGCCGCACTGATGCCGGAAAAAATCGCCTGGCAAGATCAAGACTGGTGGAAGCCCTTCATTTTTGAGCTTCCCCTCGATTTTCGGGCGGCTTGGAGCCCGGCGGCTTGGTGAACCGGGGTGGCTTCCCCCGGGCGGATTTGACAAATCCAAGCCACCGGGCTCCAAACCACTTCGGGGGGGAAGCTGAAGATGGCACCTTGGGAAAGGGCGCCAAACACTGTCGCTTGCGGTTTGTAGCTTTTTTATTCTGAGCCCCAAATGAATGCTGCCACAAGTGAGTACTGCTCTGCAATGTTGCGCATGTTCCGTGCGGAATGAGGTGCTGGGCAGCCCGTGACGCTTTCTTTGCCTGCTTAGATCGTGGCGATGGACAAATGACTCCGGAGGATGGGCGGGATTTCGTTGGGATTCCGTCGGGAATGCAGAAAGGCTGGTGAAACTGATGGTAACAGGCCGAGCGGCGATGCTCAGCTGAATGGCGAGATTTCCAGGCCATTCAGCGCACGTTGCGTGACACCATGCTTCGCAGCATTGCCACCCCTTGAATCCGATGATTCTGGCAGAAGCGATGTTTACCTTCTTGGGTCAAGCACTTCGTTATGCAGAGGACAGCGGCGAACATGAGATGACATGACTGGCGTCCAATAGCGCATTTGAGCCACCATCAACACCCTAAGGGACAATCCCAGCCATAAATAGCATGTCTCATTTTCGGCATGTGCTTTCCGTAGCGCGTTTCAGGAATCTTGGACAACTGCCTGCTCAGTCTCCGTCCAAAGACTGAGGGCTCAGACCAAAACAAATGCGAGCGTCTATGTTTGCAAGCTGAAACAGAGTGCTTGCTGGATGTCGGATTGGCGCATTTGAGCATGAAATGGTTGCCGCGAGTTTAGCAGTACAGCAGAAGCCACCATGGTCACTATTCCTACAAGCAAAACTTGCTTGGATCGTAGTAGAGCCACGTGAAGCCTGAAAGGGCTTATGCAAGCAACTACTGCGGAATATTGGTTAGATCATGCACCAGGTAATAGATCAAGCAGATCGCATTGCAAAGAGCTCCACAATGATTTGATTTGCTTCCTTGTTGACAGCCACAAGCCTCCTTCAACAGATGTCAGCAAGTGGACTTGATCATTGGGGCTTCGGCCTAGATAATGCAATGGCAGTCAACCCCGAGATGCCCAGATGACTTTCAGAAGTCCCGAGAGGACAGCAGCCCAGAGTCATGAGCGCTGTTAGGAGCCCAAACCATTGCCACCGTCCTCGTTGCTTCAGTGCTGAAAGCAGAACATGACAAAGACATGCTGGTCATGCCCCACTGCCAAGTGCATGACACACTGAGCTCCTAGACCGACCTTACGCTGCCCACAAATGAATTGCTGTATGCCATCGGATAAACAGAACTGGTGGCCCAGCTTGACGGAAAGCAACTAAGGCGAGCATTTGGGACAGATCTTGACCAGATCCGAGTTTGACTGTGCCAACTCGTTTTTGTTTCTTCTTTCTTTTTTTCTTCTTCTGCGTCTCCCGCCAAAGAAACATATCCATGATGCAACTATGTTTCGACCCAGAATCAGGCGTGTCCAGAACCTAGCTGCCAATGCTGATATACTCCAACTTGCATTCGAAGGACTTCCACAGTTGGGCGTGGGTCAAAATTGTCAACCCCATTTTGGGATGGCAAAATATTGAACATGACCATTGTTGTGGAATCATTGGTACCCCATGTTTGACTCATACTGAGTTTGCCAGCTTTCACTGTAGTCTATTTCAGCTGCTCTCTGGATGGCTTGCTTGGGATCCGGGCTGATTGAGTTGCAACAGGTCCACTGCACCACCGGTGCTTCTCTCAAGTGGCAGCAGAGTGCCAGGAACATGAAGCCAGTGATCTACAGATTATGAGTGGTGCCACCCTTTTGATCGGCTGTTTGCCAAAACTGGAAGCATGCCAAGTGAATGTGACCTACGCAACTACATGCCAGGCTCAGTTTTCACATCACCACATAATCTCCAGTCCGGCTCCATTCTCATTTTGGCAGTGAGGGTTGTGTACCTACATCACCGTATAAAGTCTGAGACTGTCTCATGAAGCGCGAGAGTTTGTCAAAGCTGGTTGACTTCTCAAAGATGTGTTGCTTGAAAAAGTTCACCTCGTGGTTTGAGACAGAGCCATAAGGCTGTGGCTCAAAAAACCGGTACCAACATAAAATGGAACCCTGGTAAGTGGAAACATGGACCAAGACCTGCGGTTTGCCCCTCCTGTTTAATTTTGAGCCACACCCATAAAGCAATCATTACCCTCCCATCCACTAGCATGGCACCAGGGGAGCCCTCCAATCTTCGAGGTACCCTTCCTCGGGGTGTGGCTTGTGCGCTTCTTGTTGTTGCCACTGGTTCGTTAAGAACCGCCGGAGTTCACGGGCAAGAGTTGCAGATGCATCAATATTCTTAGTGGACAGCCCGTACATGGACCAGGGCAAAAAAAAAAGCGGCTGGCTTGCATCGAGTCAGGCAGCTTGGGACTTCTTGGACCTGTTTGGGAATCCCACAGCCAGAACACGCACAGCGTACAGACCAGCACAACCAACATGACACGGACGATAAAGCAACAGACACACAACTGGGGGCCCGATTATAACACAACGATAGAACCAACCTTAGCACAGAATACAGGCGCTCGAGGGCACTCGAAGCAAAAGGAGCACGACTAGCACAGGCTCGAGTCGTCAAACTGGACGAAATCAGCTAAACATGTCTAGCATGCACCTTAACTACACCACGATTAGCAAACCAGCAATCTGGCTGAAGGGAACAAGGCAACCGCATCAGTTTGCGTTATGTGCCTGTCAGGATGCCCACATGGCAACTTGGCTGCACGCGTTTTTTTGGCTAGCCACCGAACTAGCCTCTCAGACCGGGGGCCAAGGTTCACTCCGTCGGCGGTCCGAAGCTTGGAACTGATTCAGAGACATCCGATCAGCCTCGCACTTTGCGATGACTTTCTCCGGCTTGGACTGGATTGCGGCTCAGAAACACGAGTGAGGAAATGTCAGCTTTACATGAGCACCGGCGCCTTTGTCATTCGCATTCTATTCTCAATCTGAAAAGCCTATATTGCGATGACACTTTGCATCAGCAGTTGCCCCTGTGTGTGCACTAGCGACGAACGAGACTAGACAAGGACAGTGAATGATAGAGACAGCAAACTACGGCGTCGCATGGCTGTGACTTAACCAGTGCAGGCAGGACATGGATTCTTTACAACGTTGTCGCAGCGTTTGGCCAGGCAGTCGTCCATGGACGCTCGTTTCTTGGCTGCAAAAAGTCAATCAGCGGCGGAAGTGAGAAGATCCGTTTTTGGGAGCTTGAGAGGTGCGCGGTTCGCGCTGAAGACTGCGGAGGTGCGGCGTTAGATCCTGTACCCTCTCTCCCCTGTAGCCTCTCCCAGCATGGCAGCTTACAGGGGGTCCATTCAAAAGGACCGCAGGTGCCATGTTAGGAAGGGTACTCTTGGCATTGCCGAGCATTTGAGCAGGCCGAGTGGGCTGAATCAGTGAGTTCAGCCCGCAGCTTCGTGCAGTCCCTTCACGAGCAGCTGGCGCGATTGGAGCGGCAGCAGCTGAGCTGAGTTGGCTGTGGCTCAAAAATAGGTGCCCTCATGGAACCTGGCAAATGTAACCAAGGAGTAAAACCTGCGGTCCCCTTGTGGTTTAATTTTGACCTATGCATGGCCATCTTGGCAAATGGAACCAAAGACCAAGACCTGCGGTTTGCCCTGGCTCTTTCATTCTGAGCCACACCCAGTTGGGCTTAACCGAAAGAGCCCAGCCGCTTCCAAGTTGGCTGGAGGCAAAGACGGCTGCTGGAAGAGCTACGGCCGAAGGAAGAGACGCACGAGGATGTTCCCGACCCATGCGTGGCTTTGGAGCCGGTGTGCCAAATGGAGTCAGAGGCGCGGCCGGAGAAGTTAGAAGTTGCATGCACCGAGCGCCATTCCGTGTAAGAGGGCGGTGAGGCACCGAGCACCATTCCGTGTAGGGCGGTGTTTTTGCGGCATCAGAAGCAGTGCTGGAGCTCATTGGTGTTCGAAGCTGATCTGAAGGTGCCTTCCGCGGGTTCCCGCGACGCATCTGAGCTGCCAATTGGCGAGCCTGAATTTTTGGTCCAGCTGAGTCGCAAGCAAAACCGATCGGTACAAAAGTGGTCGTAATCCCGGAGCCAGGCTTCAAGAGTTAAGAAGGCGGATATCCGCGGCTATTTATGGCTGGGACCATCCCGTACTAGCCTTCATCAATCCCCGGGTTTTGATTGTGGCTCTAAGTAGCGGCTCCGGGTAGCTGTGAAGCGGCTTCCTGAGGCAAAGCCGGCTGACTTGCAAGGCACCAGCAGCGAGAAGAAGTGGAAGCGTCTTAGCTGATTGATCAATGGGTTCCCTTCGGGCACCCACGTGGATATTTCTTTGCCCATGTGGTTGAAATGGCCGGGCATAACCTATGGCTCCATGGGGTGGATGAACATCCATTTGCCACCTTTGATGTTCACCAGTACATATTTTGTGACCCACAGCCAAATTATCGCATTTCTTAGTGGCTTCCAACCCCACGTTTTACGGATCTTTGGATCAACCCCCCCGTCCCTGGCTCGCAGAGGTATGCGGCCAAGAAGGCCAGATCTGCTGGCATTACAAAGGACCATGACATCGAGGCAATGCGACGCAGGCGGAATGCGGGTTTGCGGGGACATTGGGTTTTTATGAACCGCATGAATCAAACAAAAACACAGAGCAAAACCTTGACAGTGGGAACGGAGGGGGCCCCGCCTATGTTTTCCTGGCTAAAGATGTCGATTGGACTGATGCAGGCTGCGGGCGTTCAACGAGAGCGCTTCGCGAATCTTGGGCGGCCGTTGGGAGATGAACTGCGACAAAGGAGTCTCCATGGTGTGCATGGTGTCTTCGCCCTTCTTCGATGCCGTGGCTGTGACCTGGCATTAGATGTGTGGAGGCGTTGAGGCCGTTGAGCCAGGGGCTCTGAAGGGTATGGTTGACTTCCCCCCGTGTTTGTTCCCTTCCAAGGATCGCACCTTGGGTATGGTTGACTTCCCCAGATCTCAAATCCTTTTTCCGGATCGCCGTTCGCATGATTTATGCGAATGACTTCTCTGTTCAGTGTCCCTCTAACTGGTGGTTTGGATTGGTGGTTTAGTAGCTAAGGAGAGGTTGCCTCTGAACAAAGGGACGGGCTCCAAACCACATTGAGGGTAACTAACCTGAGCTAATATCCGAGAGGATTTGCAAACAAAACCACCAACAAACTTTTGGTTCAACACTCCGATGGCGTCCCCAAAACGAGTTCTCGCTGAGACACCTTAAACGTTTTCGAGAACCACCCATGAAACCTTTGGCTTTGCACGCTCCAACACGGCGTTCCCAAAAACGAAAAAGAACGGCGGCGTAAGCGCCGTACGCCGTCCCCAGGAAGGTGAGAGAAGGACGTGTGAAGCAGCGGATTTGGGTGTGGCTCAAAATTAAACGATCGGAAGGGCAAACCGCAGGTTTTGGTCTATGTTTCCACTTACCAGGGTTCCATTTTGGTACCGGATTTTTGAGCCACAGCCATTTCCTTTTGGATTGGAGTCCGAGGCCTTTCTGATCCTCTTTAACTCCTTCATCGTGGGCTGGGAAGTTGAGTGGAGCACCTCCAGCACCGCGGAGAACCCCGTGATCGAGGCGCTTCATTTGCTTCCGACGCCTCGTTTTCCTCGGTCCGCTTTTCTTCCTTTTTGGCTGGCTGGCGGGTTGGTTCGGTAGAGGAATCGGAATGGAGCCCCGAGAAAAAAACCGCGCCCCGAGTTTTTTTTTGCCTCAAGGGAATCCATAGATTCCAGTTCCCATGCCCAGATCCGGTTTCCTTAGGCCCCGAAGGGTTTTTTGTTTTTCCCAACACCTCCCCCCACTTGGGCGTGCTCTGCCTATCGCACCAGCGAGCTTGTCGTGAGAGCTCGAACCTCCGAAATTTTGGGCCCGAGCGCGCGAGCGCGCGAGCGCCCGAGCGCGCGCGGCGAGGCGCTCTCGTCCTTCTGCAACTTGGTCTTCCTCGTGGAGCTGATTCTTCGCTTGTATGCCTTCCGGATGGACTTCTTCTTCAATCGCGAACGAAGAGCTTGGAACATCTTTGCAGGGCACTCGGTGTTTTTTTTCTTCTTCTTCTTTTTTTGATGATGCAATCCTTTGATGGCCCGTAGCCAATGCGCGAAACGTCTTGGGTATCTCTTCGGAAGCTCGCAGGACTTCATCCTGGTTGTGCTCGCGGTGGTGGATGAAATCTCTGTTCTGGCTCTGGGGACAGAGGCAAGCACCGGAGCAGTGGGCAGCGTCAAGACTCTTGTGCCGCATGTTGTTTCGGCAAACAAGCATCTTGGATGCGCGATACACTTCGAGCCTTCTCGTCTGACAAGCCCAGGATGCTGAAGATGCTTCGCATTCTCAGATTCTTGCGCTTGTACAGATACCACAAGTGAGTTGCAAGCTTTTCCGCTGGGCGCTGGGCCACGCGGGCCCCACTCCAAGAGACTAGCTGAGGAATTTTCCGTGTCTTCCGCTTCTTCCGGCCGCTCGAGTCTCAGCTGTTTGATTCCAACGAGCTAAGATGCATGGTGATGCCTAGGCTAGCTCGACTGGCCCTGATGATCATAGATTCGATCAGATCTTTGCTGTGGGCCATGTTTATGTCCCATAGCTGCAAACTTGAGCGCGGGGGTACATTGTTCAATCCATCTTCATCAGCCTTCTCCACTCGCCGCATCTTGAACTCTGCATTTGTTGGGATGGGCCTGTCGAGGAAAGCTTTGTGAGGCAGCCAAACACTGTTCAAACTGTCAAGGCCTGGCCATCTTCGGTCGTAGAACAAAGGGAGCGGGCGAGAACGTCCTGAGCAAGGGGGGCATTTGAAACTTGGTGATCTCAAGACACGCGCCACTATCAGCAACTAATTATAACTTCTACTACCAGCAAGGACTTAAAACTTGGTGATCTCAAGACAAGAACTACGACAAGCAAGTACTCAAAGCTTCCACTACCAGCAAGGACTTAGAACTTGTTGATCTCAAGACAAGCACCACTACCAGCAAGTACTCAAAACTTCCACTACCAGCAAGGACTTAAAACTTGGTGATCTCAAGACAAGCACCACTGCCAGCAAGTACTCAAAACTTCCACTACCATCAAGGACTTTTATCTAAAGACAAGAAGAACTACGACCAGCAAGTACTCAAAGCTTCCACTACTAGCAAGGACTTAAAACTTGGTGATCTCAAGACAAGCACCACTACCAGCAAGTACTCAAAACTTTCAATACCAGCAAAGAATTAAAACTTGGTGATCTGAAAACAAAAGCACCACCACCAGCAAGGACTTAAAACTTGTTGATCTAAAGACAAGCACCACTACCCGCACGTCCTTAAAACTTCCATCACCAGCAAGGACTTGAAACTTGGTGATCTCAAGACAAGCACCACTACCAACAAGTACTCGAAACTTCCACTACCAGCAAGGACTGAACACTTGGTGATCTCAAGACAAGCACCACTACCAGCAAGTACTCAAAACTTCCACTACCATCAAGGACTTAAAACCTGGTGATCTAAAGACAAGCACCACTATCAGCAAGTACTCAAAACTTCCACTACCATCAAGGACTTCAAACTTGGTGTTCTAAAGACAAGCACCACTACCAGCAAGTACTTCTAACTTCCTCCACCAGCCAGGACCTAAAACTTGTTGATCTACAGACAAGCAAGTACCAGCAAGTACTCAAAACTTCCACTACCAGCAAGTACTTAAAACTTGGTGATCTAAAGACAAACACCACTACCTTCAAGTACTTAACACTTCCACTACCAGCAAGGACTTAAGACTTGGTGATCTCAAGACACACACCACTACTTGCAAGTACTTAATCTTACCGGCGGACCGAAATTCGCGCTCGCGTTTTGCCGCCTTTCTGAAAAACATCGCGTTTCACCTCAGCGAAACGCACATTGAGTCCGCTACAAACCTCCCAAAAAGAGGGCTCAGTTTTACAGGTGCTTTGCGTTTCGCTGAGGCGAAGCGCAAATTCACCCATTTTTTGCTTTCTCCTTTTTCACATCTTTGCGATCGCTACGACAGTTTGCTGCTCCACATCTCGCTGGCGCAAGACATCGCACCACTGCCAAGCCTTTACATACAAGAGGAGATGTGGGTGCGCGAAGGCAGCAAATTCGGGACATATGAGCCACGGACAAAACATACGAAGACCACTTTATCAAGGCGGGGTACGTTTTTGTAAAGCACATGCCAAAACCGTGGAAAACGATAAGGTCTGCCCCAAAAACGATAACCCTTAGCTATCACACGGCTCTATAATAACCCCTGCAGTTGCAACTTAGTGCGGACCCTTGCGCGGCCACCGTAAAACCATAGGCTGCCAAGGTGTGCTTCGTAAATACGACACTTGCACTGAGAAGTTGCGATTTTCGAGCTGGAGCTGGAGCAGTGTACTCTGCGTACTAGACTTGTAATATAAAGTTGCGATTTTCGAGCTGGAGCTGCGGAAGTCTACTTCGTGCGCTAGACTTGTGCTACAAAGTTGCGATTTTCGAGCTGGAGATGCGGAAGTGTACTTCCCGTACTAGACTTGTGCTACAAAGTTGCGATTTTCGAGCTGGAGCTGCGGAAGTGTACTTCGCGCACTTGTCTTGTACTACAAAGTTGCGATTTTCGAGCTGGAGCTGCGGAAGTGTGTTTCGCGTACTTGTCTTGTACTACAAAGTTGCGATTCTCGAGCTGGAGCTGCGGAAGTGTGTTTCGCGTACTTGTCTTGTACTACAAAGTTGCGATTTTCGATCTGCAGAAGTGTACTTCGCGTACTTGACTTGTACTACAAAGTTGCGATTTTCGAGCTGGAGATGCGGAAGTGTACTTCGCGTACTAGACTTGTACTACAAAGTTGCGATTTTCGAGCTGGAGCTGCGGAAGTGTACTTCGCGTACTTGTCTTGTACTACAAAGTTGCGACTTTCGAGCTGCAGAAGTGTACTTCGCGTACTTGTCTTGTACTACAAAGTTGCGATTTTCGATCCGGAGCTGCGGAAGTGGATTTCGCGTACTTGACTTGTACTACAAAGTTTCGATTTTCGAGCTGGAAATGCGGAAGTGTACTTCGCGTACTAGACTTGTACTACAAAGTTGCGACTTTTGAGCTGGAGCTGCGGAAGTGTACTTCGCGTACTAGACTTGTACTTCAAAGTCGCGACTTTCGAGCTGGAGCTGCGGAAGTCTACTTCGCGTACTGGACTTGTGCTACAACGTTGCGATTTTCGAGCTGGAGCTGCGGAAGTGTATTTCGCGATTTTCGATCTGGAGTTACGGAAGTGTATTTCGCGTACTAGACTTTTACTACAAAGTTGCGATTTCCGAGCCGGATGTGCCAAAGTTCGAAAACAGTGTAAAACGATGAGCTTGACCAGGTAGAGTCTATCGTGCCAGTGTGGCAGACGACCCCGAAAGACATCTTTGGTCAGGCGTGCTATACCGAAGCAGCCGAGCGGGTGCGCTTACCATGGTCAGGCGTGCGCGCAGTGTTATAACGAAGCAGTTGGGGCTGGTGTGCGTACCGTTGTCAGGCGTGCGCGCGGTGTTATAACGCAGCAGTTGGGCCGGGCACGGGCGTGCGCGCAGTGTTACAGTGCCGCAATTGGGCGGGTGCGCTTACCACGGGCGTGCGCGCAGTCTTAGAACGCAGCGGTCAGGCGGGTGCGCTTACCATGGATAGTCAGGCATGGGCGCAGTTTTGTAACGCAGCGGTCGGGCGGGTGTGCTTACCATGGTCAGGCAGGCGTGCGCTTAGTGTTATAACGAAGCAGTCGGGCGGGTGTGCTTACCATGGTCAGGCGTGTGCGCAGCGTTGTAGCGAAGCACCACCGTGGTCAGGCGTGCTATAACGAAGCAGTCGAGCGGGTGCGGCTATCATGGTCAGGCGCGCGCGCGCAGTGCCAGGGCGAAGCGGCGGTGCTACGCAGGAAAAAAGTGCGCGCCGTTGAGCGCGGTTTCTGGTCCGCTAGCGTAAAGTTCCGCTACCAGCAAGGACTGAACACTTGGTGATTTTAAGACAAGCACCACTGCCAGCAAGTGCTTAAAATTTCCACTACCAGCAAGTACTCAAAACTAGGGCAAACACGACTACCAGCAAGTACTTAAAACTTGGTGATTTCAAGACACGCACCAGCACCAGCACGACCAGCAAGGACTAAAACTTCCACCACCAGCAAGGACTTAGAACTTTATGATTTAAGAGAAGCGCCGCAACCAGCAAGGACTTATATCTTGGTGATGTAAAGGCAAGCGCCACTACCAGCAAGTACTGAAAAGCTTGGTGATCTAAAGACAAGCACCACTACAAGCAAGTACTTAAAACTTTCTGATGAAGACACGCACCGCTCCCAACAAGCACTTACAACTTGGCAACAAGCACTTTAAACCTTTTGATATAAAGGCAAGCGCCACTACCAGCAAGTACTTGAAACTTGCTGATCTAAAGACAAGCGCCACTGCCAGCAAGTACTTAAAACATGGTGATCTCAAGGCAAGCGCTACTCGCAACGAGCACTTAAAGCTTTGTGATCTAAAGACAACCATTACCAACAAGTAATTGGCACTTGGCCATCCAAGGCAAGCGCCACTATCGTCAAGAACTTAAAAACATGGTGATCCAAAGGCAAACACTACTACCAACAAGGACAAAAAAAACTTGGCGATCTAAAGGCAAGCGCCAGTATCTTAAAACATGGTGACCTAAAGGCAAACACCATTACCAACAAGGACATCTAAAGGCAAGCGCCACCCAACAAGTACTGAAACCTTGGTGATGAAAAGGCAAGCGCCACTCCCAACAAGTAGTTAAAACTTGGCGATCTAAAGACAAGCACCACTACCAGCAAGTATGAGCAAAGCCTCCCCTTTGAGCAGCTTGCCCTATTTGGCAATGTCATGTAGCCGAGGCTGGGGCTTATATCTTACGTGTTCGCGGTGACTTTGACCGGGCAGGCAGTCGCCTTTTCTTGTGACCAGAGCAGCGTCGTTTTGATTTTTTTCCCGGGCCGTGGGCACATTGCGTGCACATTGTGCGGTAGTTTTGCTTGTTTGCTTGTGGTCAAGGCGACGATGTGGCTGACGGAGCAGGCCCAGGCTTCAGCGTGTTGGTGCATGCAAAGTCTCCCGCGCAGGTCGACACCTCTCTGCCTGACTGGCAGCCGGGCTGCATGGATGTTGTGCACAGGCGGCAAAACCCCATGAAACGACAATACTGTGGATGGACGAAATCCTGCACCACTTTGAAATCATGGGAAACCATGGTTTGTTGGTATTTACAAAGGAATTCTCATTCCAGGGGTTCTTAAGTGGTGCAGGATTCGTCCATCCACAGTATTATTGCAATTTTTGTTAGGTTGCTTTGTGTGCTGTGTAGCCAAGGTATGACAGCCTTGCACACCACCAGGACATCAACGTGCGGCTCTCAAGTTGCTGAAGGTGGAGGATCAGTATGTTGGAACAGCATAACTTTGGGATATGGCTGTGGGTCAAAACCAATGGTACTATTTTATTTTGGGGTAGGTGCACTACCCATTTTAGAACCGACTTTAGTGGTTGGATTGAATCCCTGGGGGCTAACCGATTTGGATTTTGAAAAGCCCATGGCCTTTGCACGGTGAGGTGAGATTGATTTGGTCTTCATACGGCTGCCTGGGATGGACGGTGTATACTCTGGCTCAGACAGTGCTTGATGGCGCACCCTGACATGAACCGCTGCGAGTCTTTTTGTGTCTTTTTGCTGCGTCTTGATTCGTCGAGCTTGCCCAGGTGAGTTGGCATGAGGTTTTGGAGCCTTTGTTCAGCATTGGTTGGCTGCCTGTAAGCTTGTTGGAGGCTTAGCAGATGAATGATCTTTCCGTGCCAACGTTTTCATTGCATTGCTGCACGGCTCAGGCTGCTACTGTACATATCTTTCACCATGCTGGCGGTTTTAAATGTAATTACAGGCTCGAGGGTGTGGGAAGTTGTTGAGGGCAATTTGTCTTTAACTGTATCAGTATCAGAATCTTTGACAGGGCTCTGTCAAAACATGTGACACGTCGGTCATTGGAGCAGCCCGATGCAGGTGTGTTTGTTGACAATGCTTTTCGCTCTGCTGACAAGCAGCACATCGACATCATCCAGAGGGTGCGGCTTGGTTGTTGTGCCGCGCTTCAGTTGGCATTCTCCATGAACATGCACGAGCTTTGCCGTGTTTGCGATGCCTGAAGGAGATTGACAAGAAAGAGGAGTTGCTCGGCCTCATTTTCATGAATCAGTGCAGGGACTTGTTTTGCAGTTCAGGCACATGGTGTTCGCTCAGACTGGCATGCAATCGCATTGAGTGACAACACCATGCAAGGCCGCCATTTGTGAACACTTGTTTTGTGTGACACGTACCTCATAGCCATGATGCTAGAGATGAGCTTTGCATCACATCCTTATACAGAATGACAGCTATTCTTCTCGCGTAGCAGTTCGCTCATGAAGCACAGATTGCACATTCGACAGACTGTCAAGGCAGCTTTCAGCAGATTGAGTGTGACATGAAATGGCAACAAACTGTACTTTTTGGAGCCGTTCGTTTTGGTGCCTTTGGCCTGCCTGCCGCAGTGCCACGGTGCCACAATTTGCACAGCAGTTGCTGCTTGAGCATATGCGCGCCCTGACACATTCGGCTGTGTCGTGTCTTTCTTGTTTCAGTTTCTTGTTCAAAGCTGAGGTGTATGTCATTGATCGAGGCCTTCTTCAATGCAGTGGATGTCAATCAGACCGGAGAGATATCCATGGAGGAACTCGCTTGGTTCTTGGATGATGCCACTCGATCGGGATGCTGGTGGCGCCATTACCCGCATTTGGGAAGGATTGCGGGGGCTTCCAATTGGTTCAGGCCACTATGGATGCCTTCTTCCGGGTGCTTGGCTTTGACGTTTACGACAAGACGAGCTTCATGGAACTCCTGGAATCTCCACTGCGCATAGAGAGCTTAGTGCTTGACTGCACCAGCCTAGCGCTTGTAGCGCAACTGCATTGCTGACTGGAGCCAAGGACGCGGATGACAACGGAAATGTCAGTATCAGCCTAATCACTCACGTTTGCAAGAAGCTTTGATGTGAGGGCGAAGGTTTGGTTGGATTGTGGATATTGTCAAGTTCATTTGGGTGTGGCTCAAAATGAACCAGGAGGGGTTACGCAGGTTTTGGTCCATGTTTCCACTTACCGGGGTTCCATTTTGGTACCGGTTTTTTGAGCCACTGCCATTTGGATCCAACCAACAGCTTTCGGCGCGCGTCCAAGGTTACGACGAGTTCCGGGAAGGCTGCATGCGCTTCAGGCGGCAAAGCCTCCCCAGCCCTAACGACTAATGGCTGTGGTTGTCAAGAAGTGGGTCCAACCCCCAAATGGCGCGCTTGCCCTGGTAAATGGAAGCACTGACATTTCAAACTGTCCAATTGCTGGTGACTAGTTTTGACCCATATGCATATGGCTGTTTCTCGAAGTCGGTGACCCCTCCAGGGTGGTTTCTTATCGTTTTTTTCTTAAAACCCATTCAAGCAGGGCCCCCTATTTTAAGAAACTCTCATATGGCTGTGGGTCAAAAATGGGTACCCAAAATGGAACCCTGGTAAATGGAACCCATGACTAAAACAGGCGGTCCCCTGGTGGCTTAATTTTGACCCATACCCATAGGAGTTTTGCCACAGACTGTTGGCTTTGAGCCGACGTTTCACGCGCCAGGGGGGTGGCGCAGGGCTTGGACTTGCATCTGGTTCTCCGTCCAGTGCCCAGAATGCTCCGTGCGTTGCTCACCGTTTTCTTGCTCAGCAAGGAATGAGAAATGGAATGACCCCTATAAGTACCATCCTTTGTGGTTTCCTTTGATGGAATCCTCAAAGGGTTCATTCCATGCTTCATTCGCTACCTGTCGCAGCGATCGCAGGTTTTTGTCTGCACGAACCTGGCTGAGTATTGCGTTTTTGCTTGAACGGGACACCCTGGTCATCTTTATGGCATGGGAAGAGGCCAGCTTTTTGGGCAAGATCCGTTCGCACCGCTTGAGGCAACCATGGTGTGAAACCGTAACGTTTGTTGGCACAGGTGTCCTTTTTGGTTGATTTGGTTGAACAATAGAGAGCGATTCCTGGTTTACCTGGTGGTTCAATCAACTACCAGGAAAAAACCCATCTATTTTGTCCAAGAGGACACCTAGGCGTTTAAAAGTCGGGGAATCGAATCCCTGGGTTTCTGAACGGCGCGAAATGGATTTCGCCACCATCCAGGTGACCTGTGGCGCGCTTGGGCTGCAAGCTGCGAAAGCAAGACCTGGGTGTGGCTCATTTTTCAACTGGGGCAAGCCGCAGGTTTTGGCCTTTGTTCCACTTGCCATAGCATTTTGGTATATATTTTTTTCACCCACAGCCACCTGGTTCTTGCGAGTTGCGGAGGATTTTGGCAAGGCAAGTCATCGACACGCAACATGAAGTGCAGAGTGGCATCGGAGGCCTGCAAAGCTCAGTTGCCGAATTGAAGGATATTCAACAGACACCAGGACTGATTAAGGAAGGGCGTGTCTCCTTTTGGGATTTGGACCCCCCAAACAGGTGGGTTTCCGTTTGGTTTCCCTTTTAAACCCACAAAAAGGGGAACCCTGGAAAAACGACACACCACAAGCAATGCAGTTGCAGAGACCAGAATCATGCACCTGTCACCAGTGATGCGTTGACCAGCCATCACGCGTCAGCATGTCAAGTTCAGCTAAGGAACTCTTCGAAGAACCGTGTTACCACTGAAGCTCTGCCGACGCGCAAGAGTGAAGTCACTACTCTCTGAGAGCGGCGCTTTGGTCGAACATTCAGATCTTTTGCGCAGCCTGCACGGCCCAAAAAACGTTTTCAGCATGGAAGTAACACATGCAAGCGCGCACCGGTCTTGTTCAATCCAGACACACGTTTTTTTTCTTCTTTTTTTTTCCTTTTTTTGCGGGGGGGGGGGGGGGGGGCGTTACCCCCAAAAATGGGCCGCGAGCTAATAGTGCTACCCCTGGCCAAAAGGTGAGGGAGCCGAAGTTGTGCCGGAGTTTTCTTTTCGCAAAATGGCCGTGGGTCAAAAAGCGGGAAACCCCCCAATGGAACCCTGGCAAGTGGACACATGGACCCATACCCAATTGAACAGAGAGCCAGTGGTTGAAAACGGTTTCGGGGCAGATGAAAGCGAAGAAGGGAGACTCCCCTGGCCATTGTCTTGGTGCGGAAGGCCGAGCATTTTTCGATTTCTGGAAGCATGGGCCCAAATTTTTATGCCGGGTTTCGATTACTCATGAGGTGACCTCACGAAGTTGCCGCTTTGTGTCGTTCGTGTCATTGCCCGACACACGAGTCAAGGGCTCCCCCAACTGGGAGATAGAGACAAAACGGAGAGTCAGAGACAGAAGCACACCGAATCCGGCCACGTGTGACCAAGGAGCTGTTAATGGACCCGTTCAGGATTCTCCCAAGGAGAGTACCTGGCCGAATCCAGCATCGACCTGGATTGTCTGCTGCTGGTTTGTATGGATTACAGGAAGGCGCTTCTCAGTTGTAAGCTCACTGAGCACCAGAGAGAGTGCAATTGGAATTCATTCGACGAAGCTTGGAAGCACAGGCACTCAAAGCGGTTGCTTTAAGCATATGGTTCCGTTGGCACACAAAATCCGTTCTTGGTGGCTGCGAAATGTCTTTACCTGCCTGTAAAACAACCATTTTGAAGTGATGGCGCATTTCGTGCCCTAATCTTTTCATGTGCTGCTTGCACCTCTGCAAATGCAAGGTCGCAGCTTGTATTCACACTTGTACTTTGCAGCAAGTGCCTCTCCCTGAAAACAAAATGGACTGGGCTGAGGCAGCTTAGTGGGCAGATATCGGGTGTTCGACAAGAGCTTGCATGGTCACTTTCAACATAGTGCATGGCTCTGGGATCAGTAGAGATCAATTTGAAGCATGGTGCTCCCTCGCAATCAGTTTTACTTTGTACGAGAGTGAATGCATTTATGAATGCTCTACTAGCATTCTGTGGCTAAGGCCCGCATTCTCTGGATGGTAGAATGTCAAGGCAAGCTGACATGCAGAGGAATCTGGTGAAGAACAGAAGGGCATTATGCAAGCTGTCATCGGAAAGCAGCGTCATTGCCGATTCTTCAGATCCAGGGAAGGGGCAATGAGTTTGAACATGTCTGCAGATGACAACCGCAGCCTGGCAGGAATCCTGACTCCAAACGAAGCTGCAGTCTTAGAGAGATCGCATGAATTCTGCGACGTGACTTTGACGGTTGTTCCTGACGCGTGCTCTCTGAGACAGGCAAACCTAGAATCCCCCCCCCCCCCCCGCCTCCCTTCCCCCCCGCCCCTTCCGGGACAAGCGCAGCCCTCGAAACCTTCGCCTCTAAAAATGTCCCCTGAACCTTCCTCGTGGCGGGGGACCATTCTGGCGACACCAGGTGGCATGGGTTCGCTTAGGTCGGTCTCCCTGCCGGTGGCAGTACTCACAGGTCGCCCGTCCGCGCTCGTTGAGTGAGCGGTTCGGCGGTTCAGCGCTGCGCGGTTGGCAGGACTGTCGCCCGGAGCTTCCGGAGGTCTTCGAGATGGAGGGATTCCAGCCGCTGCCCAAAGCGAGAGGCAGTTGGAATTCTATGGGTCAATAAGAAAAAAACAGGAATTGGACGGCAGTTTTCCCATTTTTTTCTTGACCCGCATCCGTTTCAAAAGACAAGGAACAAGTTCTGGGATCTGAATTGCACTGCATTGCATTGCAGCGCAAATTTGGGAAGATTGGACCCGAGGATGAAGCGCTTCAACGTGACCTTCACTGCAAGGTGGAAGATCTTTGCTTTGTCCATCTCAATCAATTGGAGCATGTTTTCTTTTCATGCTTGACTTGTCCGTGTGAGTGACCGCCTTCTGCGTTTCCCCATGGATGTCATGTTTGATGCGAAGCTGCCAGCGCAGCTTTTGGTTGAAAAAGTAGACTCCTCGGACCTGGGGGCCGTCCGTTCATGGCATCCGACTCGAAGAAGGCCGCCCGGTCAAACCGCCTCCCGCTTTGCTTTCAGAGCGCCTCTGCGCGCAGGAAGGCGTCTCTGCCAAGGCGCAGGTGGGAAGAGACTGGTACATAGATAGGGCGGCCATGTGGGCATATCATTGTCAGTGATTCAGTGATTCAGCAGGCATGGAAGCCGTTCCCTTGGAACTACTTGCCCAACAAGGCCTCGTTAGACCGTTAGACACTCCACGCGGCTGCAGATAAGCTTCCATCAGCGCAGGTGGCGCTGATTTGGGGCTCTGCTGAAGTGGCCTTCATTTCCCCCTTGTTTGCAGCGCGGGGCTCAGGGGAGAAGCACAGCAGGCCAGAAAGCCTGTGGATGGTGGCGACCTCCCGTTCGCACCGTTCAGAAAGTCTGGAAGGATCCGATTCAACGTAAATACCAACGGTGGCTTCCCATGGTTCAAGAACGGTGCAGGATTTCGCCCATCCACAGTATGACTGGACGAAGGGCTTTCCCGGATTCCTGCATCACGCGCCAGAGAGTGACATGCAGCGGGATGCTTCGCTTTTTTCAGCCTCTCCTCTTGCCTATCGTTCCACTAGCAGGAATGACAGCTCTGAGTTGGCATGACCCTGACTTGCGAGGTGCTGATTGGAGTGAATGTCGCCTGGTTTAATGCGTGCATGTATGTTTGGCGGCTCAGCTGCAAGCAGTTGTTTGACCGGCTATCCTTCTGAACACTCCTCAAGGTCTGGGAGCGCGCGGGATTTCCTAGCAATTGAGGGGCCTGCTTTAGCGAGCCCATTGCAATGCCAGGGGGGATGTGAAGGGTTGGCCGCAAGGCTAATTGCAGGCCGTTTCTGTTTCTTCCTTCCTTCCTGCCTTCTGCTTCCTTCCCTCCTTCCCCCTCCTTCCCTGCCTTCCCTCCTTTCCTCCTTCCCTCCTTCCCTCCCTCCTTCCCTCCTTTCTGCCTTCCTGTATTCCTGCCTTCCTGCCTTCCTGCCTTCCTGCCTTGCTGCCTTCCTGCCTTCCTGCCCTCCTGCCTTCCTGCCTTCCTGCCTTCCTGCCTTCCTGCCTTCCTGCCTTCCTGCCTTGCTGCCCTCCTGCCTTCCTGCCCTCCTGCCTTCCTGCCTTCCTGCCTTCCTGCCTTCCCTCCTTCCCTCCTTCCCTCCTTCCCTCCTTCCCTCCTTCCTGCCTGCCTGCCTGCCTTCCTGCCTTCCTGCCTTCCTGCCTTCCTGCCTTCCTGCCTTCCTGCCTTCCTGCCTTCCTGCCTTCCTGCCTTCCTTCCTTCCTGCCTTCCTGCCTTCCTGCCTTCCTGCCTTCCTGCCTTCCTTCCTTCCTTCCTTCCTTCCTTCCTTCCTTCCTTCCTTCCTTCCTTCCTTCCTTCCTTCCTTCCTTCCTTCCTTCCTTCCTTCCTTCCTTCCTAGTAATTGCCCAACCTGCTAAGGCGCCATCCAAAGTTTGCCCGCTGCTCCAGCGCGATGCCGGAACTGATCCGCTCGGTGTCCAGGCCCCCGGGGCCTTTTTTCGAAGCAACGACTCATGGTTGCTGAAGCTTGGCATCCTTTTAAAGAACACTCACCCCCCCCAAAAAGCTCCCAAACCAACTAGAAAACCAAGAGACACACACAGAAGAACCAGAAAACCGGGGTCCATGAGGATGGTAAGAACGCGCCGCCGGGTTGTTACATTGTTTGTCCAGTCCCTGAGGCCACTAGGGCGCATTATGCTTCAAGATCCGCGCAATCACTCCTACTTGTCTCCAGCTCAGCTCGAGGCTCTTGCCGCCTTAGGTGACTGTTCCGGGTGGTTGAATGAATCGGTTTTGGGGGCTCTGAAAGAAAGCCATAAAACCATAGAACAGTTGGCTTTCTTTCGGTTTTGGTTTTGGTTGAAATGATCTGAAAGAAAGCCACAGATGGTTTCAATTTCGGGGGGTCTTTCTTCCCTTTCTCGAAGCCCAGAAAGTGGTCGGCTTGGAGCTCGCTTGGAGCTCGCTTGGAGCTCGGAGCGCTCTCTCAGGCCTTGGTTGGCTTTGATGTGCACCTCCACGCCGTTGCTTTTCTTTTATGCCATGTACCGCCATCATCACTATGGTGAGGGGCTTACTTGCAGCTTTTTCCGCTCGGCAAAAGAGAAGAGTTTTTCATGGCTGAATGGCTGAGGCTTGGAATTTTCCACTCTTGCTGCGGACTAAGCCGAAAATTCGCGGCAGTTCCGAACCACTCTTCACAACCGCAAGCAAGATAGATCGGCCGTTTGTGATGTGCCGAGTGCGTGGCCTTTGGGTTTGACACTTGACGTGACTGCAGGTCATGTACCATGTCTGCCGCGGTGGGCCACGCTTCCGATTCTTTGGGCATGCTCACACGCTTGTGCACAAGGAAGGTCATGAGCTTGGGCCGCACTTAGCCAACTCTCCGTCGGCCAAGATGGTTGAACTTATGGGCGTGTCTCAGAATTGGGGACCCCCCACAATGGTTGGTTTTCCTTCGGTCCCCCTTCAACACCAAAAGGGGTACCACTGAAAAAGGACACACTCATATGTTTCAAAGACTTCGCTATGTGTTTAAGCGCGCTCCAAGGCACACACCGGACATTTCAAAAAGCCCTTCCAGATCCTGAACTACCTGTGCTGGTCTTAACGCTTAGCTTCGAGGTCAACCTGGATGCCACACAAGATAAAACAAACCGATCTCAGCTTTTTGGGGCTGTGAGCCCTTGCCTGCAGATTGTCTTGGTCTCCCAGGTGCGAATGGTGGCTTGGACCATTCTACGGTGTGGTTCCGAGCTTTGCTTGCAGTCATGGTTTGTGTAATCTGCAGTGCCTCCGGTGACTTGACTCTTGGCAGTCTGCATTGTGTTGCACCCAGAGCAGGACGCTTTTCTCAGGAACAGTTACAGCGTCGCGCACATGAAGATTCATCACCGTTGGCACAATGATGTTGACGACGTGCACACCAATTTGGACCTGGACCGAACCAAGCTGTCGTCGCCAACTGACAG
This sequence comes from Effrenium voratum, assembly GCA_963377175.1. NCBI lineage: Eukaryota > Dinophyceae > Suessiales > Symbiodiniaceae > Effrenium > Effrenium voratum. The sequence goes on along the minus strand of CAUJNA010003696.1, from coordinate 389,979 downwards.
CCTGAGCGCACACCGCAGATAGTTTTCATTTTTGTCTGCTTTGTTTCAAGTTGCCCAATGCTGCGATCCCAGGTTCTTTGTCTATGTACCGCGCTTCAGCCTCTATTGGATGGGTATCAGCCCCGTTGCTTTCCTGGCAAAGCGAGGAGAGTCTCAGCTCAGACTCAGAAATCAACCAATCCCACTCGTTGTTTCCTCGAGCCTGTGCGGTGGCCTTGTCATCAGACTCACCTCAGGGTGCGGCCGGCGGTCGCAGCATGGGAAGATGCCCATGGGAGACCGAGTTTTGTGTTGCATAGTCCAAGGAATGGTATCTTGTGAGAAAGTTGCTGTATGGAATGTCGGCCTACTATGGCGTGACGCTTCCTGGTGGCACGGAAGCTTTCCATTTCAACCTGATTGCAAGAACTCATGACAAGGCTCTTGATGTTGCTCTGGAATCCGGTCTTTTGCATAGTCTATTGGATTTTCGCGCACCTCGAAGGCGGGTGGACTGTGTAGACTCTCTTAAGTGCTGGTTGATGAGCCTCCATGCGATCTCACATCTCACCATTGCCGTGGCAGAGCGGTGAGAGGGACGGGGCATCTCCATTTTGGTGCTTGCTGCTGGGAGGTATGATCCTCTTGTGTGCGATTTCATACTTGTGGCACGCTTTTGTGGAGGAGTCAGTGTTTGCCTTAGTTTGCAAGTGGCAGATTTGCCCGTAGCAATAGCTGTGCTGGCAGTGACTGGATGCCTCCACATCAATTCGCGGCCACGTGAGGATCCTGGCAATCAATATGTTAATTCGGTCACGATTCTTGATGGCCATGATAATACCTTTAACGAGGACACACTGATTCCGGCGGCGGCACCCATTGCACGTTATTGTCAACATAAAGACAAAGCTGATGCAGCGCATCCAGGACTACCACGTCGTTCATCATCATTCTCCATCGACGCACTGGACTGATGCTCCCGCACACTTTGAGAAGCACAAGCATGAGCAACCGATCTGTCATATTTTGAGCATGAACTTGAGAGGTAGGGCAAGCCAATAAAGCTAGCCAAATGAAGATGTAGGAATGAAAGGTCATTTACGCTGTCATGACTTCGAACATACTTCCAGACATTGCTTGGCGCATGATTGCAGACGTGAGCAGGACTACTCAGTGTCTCTGGTCAATCTGTTTGAGCAAAGGTATGCTGCCGTGACAGCAACTATCTTCCAAGACACAGAAGAGGGGGCACTATTGCAGATGTTGTTTGTCGCCTGGCATCATTCATTTTGCTGCAAGGAATGAGGGAATGACCCTTATAGACCATCCCTTGTGGTTTCCTTTAAGGACACCCCTGGGTTCGTTCCCTCATTCCCTACCTATCGCACCAGCAAGTTATCTGGAAATCCGGGTTCCACAGATCAGCTCCGAAATGCCAAGGAGAACGACTGGGACAGTATGGCGCGCCATTTTGCCCGCTTCTCAGAAGCTCTCCGCTTGCTTGTGGAAGACTGCCCTCATCTTGCGCTGGCTTGGAGAGCTTGGAGCCAGCTTACGGGGACAATTGCAACCTCATCTTGCACTGGAGAGGCGCGACAGTTTGGAGTCAGGTCGACCTGAACGGCAAGCTGAGTCATGAGGAGAAGAAGGCTCTTCTTGTGAGAAGGTGCCTTGGCGCAAGCGCCGGCGTTTTTTTTGGTGCATTCTGCTTAGAGAGCGGCGCGCATTTTTTGAGCCTGCTGCTCAGGCTCAAGTATACGGTGGGACAAGATGGACGTGATGGAGCGCGGATCAGCTGGCCTTGTCCTTTGCTTGTTCCAAAAGAATTACGTAGGGCATTCGCGGGATGAGCCTTGCCACTGGTCCAAGAGACACAGTTGCTCTCCTCTCGAAACATCACGGGGCTTGCCACAATTGTGAGCTGCTTGGCTTTCAGCCTGTGAAAGTTTGCCTGCAGGAAAGCGAATGGAATGGGGTTCCTCTGAGACCATTCGAGACTACGATGATTGAGCCTTCCATCCTGAAGATTGAGCCCTCATTGCCTCCGTTTTCGCTGGAGCCCACTCAATCTGGCGCTTCTCTACTTCTGTGGAGATGATGTGAAGTCAGCACAAGCAAGGGTTGTTGACAGCTTGTGTCGAGGCGGGCGCGCCGGCAGGTTTCAGGAGGCTGTTACCAAGATGGCAACCTCTGGGCCTTTTTTTGCGCAAGAGAAGCCACTAAGATGTACTAGAATCTACGCTACCTACATATGAGGCCTCGTATCATTTTGCTTCCTGTGGCGCCTTGCGGGCCATGCATGTCCCTGATCCGTTTGCTGGCTGCGAAGTGTCCAGATCTAGACACGGGCTTTTGCTGCCCTCGGCACGCTGAACATCTTGCCTCGCCGGGCTGTACCCCTCCTCCCACGTTGCCATGGCACCTAGAGGGTCCCTACAGGAAATGCATCTTCCAGGTACCCTCCCACAAATGCTACGCTAGTTGGTGGAAGGCCTCTCAAACTCGTTTGCCGCAACTTGGCTTTAGACATCCGTAGCCAGCTCTTCCCCGTAGCTCTGCAGATGGGAGGTCGACCCGACGCCTAAACGTCCGGTCCATGTGCGGGAGATTGAGGCATCCCATTTTGTGCTACAGTCACGGGAGCCCTCATACAGCCTTTGCTCATTGAAGTCATGAGACCTTCATCTCTGCTTTTGGCTTTTGGTTTCAGCAAAGACTTGGCAGAGCAGCGAAGTATGCTTTGCTATCGGCTATACTTTCGGTTGGTCTTGCGCCCGTCCGAACTCAGCAGCTTGCGTGTCGTGCTTTTCCATGAGAGGTGCAGCATCGCAAGGCTGGCACACGAACAATTTGTAAGCGGCAGCGATTGCCCCGTTGCATCCTCATCCAAGAAAGCTGGACATTGGTGCCTTGACCATTCTGTAGGATGATACAATTGATGGCCAACATCCTGCACCAAGTTTCTAACCATCGGTAGCCTGCGTTTATGCTCACTTGGGCAGCATCTTGTGATTTGGGTGGTTTGATGAATGATGCAGTGTTCCGGCCATCATTGATTGACGCTGCAGACTTTAGCCGTTTTTTCCCACGCGCAAAGCCGTACCCTAGTGCAAGCAGATATTGATTGTTGAGTGCTGCTGTGTGGAAAGACGCTGGGAGGTCGAACAACGAGACGCATGCTGTATAGATACGTCTGCATTTTGAGATGTGAAACGGGGCGGCGGAAACATCTCTGGAAGGTATAATATATATATATATGTATATATATATATGTATATAATATATATATATATATACATATATATATATATATATATATTCAGGTGATGTGTGAGTGATTCGACAGGCGAGATCTGCAAGTGAATGGGCTCCCAACATACTGGGATGAATGCGGACAGCTGTTCATCTATTGGCAGGCGCGGAGCCCGGAAACGCTGGCTGGCTTGATTGAGACGTAGGATGTACTAGCCTCATTATTGTACCATGGTCAAAGTAATCCCCGAAGTGGTGGGTTAACGGGAAACAACCCATTTTCTGACTTTGATAGCCCCCAGAACCGGCAAAATAATGACCCCAGATGTAATGAATGTGCAAGTCCAGAAGCTTGCTTGCTCCCGAGGTGAGTGGGAGCAGATGGGCAGTTTGTCCTCGAAGTGACGACAGCCGCAAGGCATATGTGTTGGCTCGTGGCATTCATTTGAATGAAACTGAACCAGGACCTGTTGAACAGCGTCCGCAGTGGAGGTGCGTTCGCCTTCAGCATGTTTTGGTTGGGGGACACATGCGAGAACGCTTTCCACAACGCCAACAGCCATGAAGATTCCGGCTTGAAGCCAGTTGCACCTATTGTAAATGCCCCTGATGTGCGGCGTGCCAGAAGCAGTCGGTATGGCATACGAGGAGGCCGGTGCGAGTCTCTCTGCATTTATGCGCTCTACAGCAAAAAGCGCGAACTGTGGCCACTGTACGGATTTTGAGTTCGGCCAAGCAAATCCTCGTGATGTCTAGAACCAACCCCAGAACCAACCCTAGAACCAACCCTGGAACCAACCCTAGAACCAACCCTGAATCAACCCCACCCTCAACATTCCACAGGGCACAGAGAAGGTGTGTGTACCATGACCATGGGTTGGAGGGAGGGGGACATACAGCACCCAACAAATAGGTCACACCCCTCACGGCGCCTGCCATGAATCAAGCGGCGCGAAAACGGATCAGACACAATTTCAGGTAAATTTCAGATAAGCGTAAGATAAATTTGAGCTGCGGCAGCCAAACGAGTCAGCATCAATCAGTAAAGGTTAACTGGTCAAAGGGGTCATCTTCAAGTGCGGATTATGGCAACATCCTGTTCGCCTCAGCCATAATCTCCAAGGTATTCTTGTGCCACCGTGGGCGCAACGGTTTTGGACGCGCGTGAGCGTGTTTATCATCACCGTGTGCCAGCATTAGTGCAGTCGTGGGCGTGAGCGTGTGAGAGCGTCGGTGCCGCGGTTGTGGGTGCCCGCGAGCGTGTCTAGTTGAGCTTGCTTATCACGTGTGCCAGCATGGGTGCAGCAGTGGATGCGTGCTTATTACCACTGGTGCCAGCATGGGTGCAGCGGTTGCGGACAAGCTTGAGCGTGTTTATTGTAAACGCTTGGTGTCGCCCGCCTCGGCCAGTCCGCTTTTGCCTGGCTTTGAAGTATATACCGTGTTTTAGTTTGCCTTGAAGTGTTGTGTCTGTTGGAGTGAGTGAGTCGGCGCCGAAATGCGTGAGCTGGTTTCCAAGCTAGAGGGTGCATAGAGCCGCAGAGAATGGCAGTGGGCGTGCGAAGTGGACCAGTTTTTAAAGGGGTTTGACAGGTTTCTAGACGGGAATCTGACCGGTTTGCTCGGTTTTTTAGAGAGGGTTGGACCGGATTTAAGTGGAACTTGGCCGGGATTTGACTGGTTTCTTTTCTACGGTTTTTAGACCGGTTTGGACCGGTTTTGAGGGGAAGCTGACCGCCCTTTCTCAAAGGGATCTGACGGCTGGCCGGCGCACTGGAGGCAGCTGGAGCAGGGATTTTGGCCGCGCGACATGGGGTGGGCGGGGGTCAATTTCCGAGCGAAGAGCTTGAAGGTCTGACGTTTCGCGTGCCAGCATGGGTGCAGCGGATGTGGATGCACGTGAGCGTGTTTATTGTCACGTGTGCCAACATGGGTGCATCAGTTGTGGATGCGTGTGAGCGTTTTTGTTTACCACTTGTGAGAGCGTCGGTGCAGCCGTTGTGCGTGCGCATGAGCGCTTTTTGAGCACAAAAGCAAGCACAAGCAAGATTATATGCGCAAGAACGTGCACCAGACACGCCCGGCTGAGCCGGATTCTACAGTGCCATGGTGCGGTTGCAATTGGCATCCGTTTGTAGAGGAGAGTCTGTCAGGCTGACACCCCTGGGCTTTGGTCCGAGTACACGGAGAGTGGCTTTGAGCCCACCACCGTTCGTCTCAGGCGTGGAGCATCACGGCCTGGAGCCTTTGTGTCATGAATCGTTATGGCATCCTTTTGATGACCGCAAGTCAAGGAGCATGATTTGGCAGCTCTTCGTGTGAACACGAATCGCAAGCTCATCCCCTTGATGTAGTTGACGAAGGATTGAACCCGAGGCGACCATGTGGTGTGGATTAATTAGATCCAGTTTGGCCAGTGCCGGAATCCCAAGCAATAGTGCCGGTTGAGCTATCAGCCAACAACGAGAAACAATCTGATCATTTGCAACGCGTCTGCTCGCGCATGTTCCGGTCTTTTTGAGCGCCAGTCGCCGAAAAAGATCTGAGCCATTCCGGCGGTTGGCGGTTGGATTTGCTCAGCAAGTCACCCTTTGCAAGCATGGTGTGCTTGACTATGAGAAGTTGAAACCCGGCGCCAGGCACTTGCGAGAGTCGGAAGGACCCAACTCACCACGTTTTGGCCCCAGTGCTTCTCAGGCTGCAGTGAATAGCAGCAGTGTGCGAGCCAGCGGAGCACCACGCTTGCAGGTGGTAAACGGATTTCCAGATGGCGCAAAGCTTCACTCTTATGGCAGCAGTCAAGACGCAGTGCTCTGAGGGTTTTTGTATTAAACCCTGGAATTACACCCTTGGGAAATGACCCAGAATGGTTCAACTTTTTTTTTTTCTTCTTCGGACATGTGTGATCCAAATGGGGTCAATACCCAGTGGGTGTCTTCCCAGGGTGTAATACAAAAACCCTTCGAAGTGCCCGCATGTCGACGGCTTGCCGCATGTCGACGGCTGAGGAGGCTCAGGAGCGAGCTGCCAACTCTCGCCCAGGGCTGAGAGCGAACTCCTCGGGAAGCAGGGCTCAAGGCTGTACCCTATGTCCCACCGAGTCTCGCGAGTTGGTTTCCAAAAGGCCAAAGACATCCATTGTCAGGCATGAACCTTTGAACGGCAAGGCTTGCGGAGAAACGAGGATGTCCAGGATGCTGGATGGGGAAGCTTGCTAAGGCAGTGGCAGCCAAATGCCAAAGTCCTTGGAGGAGAGCAAAGCAGAACACGGTCATTGGCATTGACAGTTGACCTGGCAAGAGGGCTTGTCTGCAGGACATGAAGCATTTGCTGGAGTCGAGAAGTGATGTAGAGGAGGCTTGAGCGAACAGATGCACAGAGATCAGAACAAGCCATATCAGCATAAAGGATCAGATGCAAGAGGCATGTCAAGATGGCCAAGCGATTCGGCAGGTCTTCGTGATACAAGGTCCGAAAGAAGCAGAGCTCGTCGTCTCCTTCCGCAGCCAAAGAACGGCCGAAGATGCCGTGGAGCTGGGTGCAGCCCTTGCCAGCCGCGATGTCGCGACACTCGCGTGCGAGTGGGCAAGGTCAAGGCTTGCTGGACGCTTATCCAGATGCCGCGTGCCAAGGGCAGTTGTGGTTTTCCTTTGACTAGAACATTCCGAAGACGCAACTCTGAAAGGCCTTGAGCCAATGAGGTGGTGAAAGACTTGACCAGCGAGGAGGTGGAGCGATTGCGCGATCGCAGTCAAGGCGCGTTGCCCAATGAGAGACTGAAAAGCCGCGTCAGGGGGTTTGGGGCTTTGTGAATCCACTTTAGTCTGTGCCATGTGGGCTTGGCTCAAAAGTTATCAACCCCTATTTTGGGATGGCCAGATATTGAATACGACCATTGTTGTGGTCGCATTGGTACCCCATGTTTGACCCGTGGTTTGACCCCGGCCGCCGCGCCAAAAATTTCGCCGCAGGCGGCTATCGCCCGTGCCCCGGCAGGCCATGCAGTTGGATTTGGGGGGATTTTCCATGCGGGCTGTGGGTGTCAAAAAAATTGGAAACCCCAAAATGGAACCTCAGTAAATGGAAACGATTTGACTAAAACCTGCGGTCCAATTCCTGGTGGATTATTTTTGACCCCCACCCTCATTTTTGGCGGGTTGCGAGTTTCACCAGGGGAGGGAGTCAGGGCATGAGCTGGCTGAAGTTGCGGGTGAGATGTTGGGACATGGTCCCTCCGAACCAAAAACTCACTCGAGTGCATGGACTTTTGTCACTTTTTGGGCGAACTTCCAGGTCAGAGCACGAGTTGCAACCTGCTGCTCGTCTCAATGGGGGAGTTGGACGCCTGGGTGTAGCCTCGCGACTGCTCTGTTCGGCTCTGCTTGTGTGGATGTAGGAAGCAAAAACACATAAAAAACAATGGGGATATCCAGCCGTCCTCGTGGGTGAACAAATCTGCCAACCTTAGCTCTGAATCCGTGTGCAAGTGTGCTCTCTCTCTCTCTCTCTCTCTCTCTCTCTCTCTCTCTCTCTCTCTCTCTCTCTCTCTCTCTCTCTCTCTCTCTCTCTCTCTCTCTCTCTCTCTTTTGTGTGTGTGTGTGTGTGCGTGTGTGGGCGCACAGCAATGCACTGTTTGCTGCCACACTTATGTTTGACGTATGCTGAATGCGGCAGCAGTGTCGCTGATACTTCTCCCAACAAATTCCAAGATCTTGAGCAAGGACATAGCATTCTCAACCCTGTGCTTTGCGAGGATGGCAACTGTCGCAAGCAGTATGTTGGTTATCTCCCCCAAGAGCTTCCAGAACTTTGACCGGGGCAGATTCTCGTTTGTCGTAAATTGTTCTGAGCAGCCGGTGCTTCTCTTTGGTGCTGTCTGAGGTGATGAGATCGGGCAATGTGCAGTCCACAGCTCGATCCAAAGCAAAAGCATCTCCGCAGAAATCTGGAGATGAAGCAGAGGCAGAGAAACCGCCTAACCGGAGAGCTGAGAGACCAGAGTTGGAGCAGTCAAACAGCTTGCAGCAGCTGACAGAGCTCGTCCAGTCGCTGAGCAAGCCGACCTCAGCTCCGGCTCTGCCTTCTCCACCCCCTGCTCAAAAGCCTGAGCCGCTCCAGCCGTCAACCGAGAAGGAGCTGCCTCCGCATCCGCGCGAGAGCGAGGGTCTGGAGGTTTGCGCGGAGAATGACCTGGACTTCGCGGGGCTGGACCTGCAAGAGCTGCTGTTGCAGCAGGAGTCCAACCAAAGCCAGGAGTTCGGCGACCCGCGGGAGGCGGAGGCGACGGCGGACGGGACCGGAAGCCTCAAGTCGGCCGACGCTCCGAGCAGGACAGCCGCAGAGGCCGTTTTTTTGTTTTTTGTTTTCTCTTTTTCTGGTGGGGTTGAAGGAAAACCCAATGCCTTTGTGGGGCCCCCCAAAAAAGGAGACCCATGTCCTTGGCGCATGGTCTTGCACCAGGACATCCCCCGCTTGGGAGGACTGGGCTGCGTCCACCAAGGAGGTTGCTGCACGTGACGCTTTAGTTCCGAATGGAAGTTTGCTCCGATAGGCCTTGAAGCAGCTGGAGGCCTTGGCATCCAGTCCAGAGGCAGGGGTATGGGGTTTAAAGTTTAGGGTTTAGGGTTAATTCCTGTTGCCAGGCCAGGCAAGTGCAGCGAGCGCAGCGAGCGCACAGAGCCCCACATGCGGCTCGGCTTCGTGGCTGTGCTCAGATGGCAAGGAAACCAAACCGATGGTAGGGTATGGAAGGTCCCTGCCACAAGTGGCTGTTGGCCCTTTTGAGTCTCTAATGTTTCTGGTAGACTCCTTTAATACCAGGTCTGATCATGGCTCATGTGGAGTTTGATATTGTTTCTTGCACAACAAATTGGTCCGATGTTTGGCAAGTTCCTCATACGGCCCACAGCAGCCGCCCTTAAAATCCTCCGCCTGGGAGGTCTGCATTGAGGAGCCCTTGCTAAGACTTGGCGAGCCTTGGGTAAAGCTTTTCCTAGCGGTTTCAAGGAGCAGAAGGGGGGAGGTACTGTAGGATTCTGTGCTCATTCTCTTCCTTCAGCCCTTGCGCTTAGCATGAGGCCATGCCCATCGAGACTCAAGGTGCCTGGATCTCAGAAGAAAGAAGTGAGCAAGGAACTGCAAAAAATTCTGCCGGACACCTAGGTTCCAAGGGGAGCACAGCCCAAAGCAAGAGCAGAGGTGGGTTTTCTTTGTGCACTGCTTGCTTCATCCACTGGCTGCTGAAGATTACTTCACACTCCAGGCCTCGCCGGGGCTCGGAGCTCAAGCAGCTCCAGCAGCTGAAGCAGCTGGAGCAGCTCAAGCAGCTCAAGCAGCTGAAGCAGCTGGAGCAGCTCAAGCAGCTCAAGCAGCTGAAGCGCCAGGCCGGGCGTGCGGCGAAGTGAGCCGTGCTCCGAGCTTCGCTCAGGTCCGGTTTCCAATGTCGAAACGGAGCCGCGGGCTTTGCGACCAGGATAACATGAGCCACAATCAAAACCCGGGGATTGATGAAGGTTAGTAAGTCCCAGCCAGAAATAGTTGCGGCCGCCTTCTTAATTCTTCACATGGTTCTGGGTCAGCCATTTTAGTACCGGGTTGTGATTGTGACTCACATGAGAGCCGCGAGCCTGTCACTTTAGGCCACCGGCAAAGCTCAAGAAAAGCAAGAAAGCAAAGAAGGACATTGGGCACATGTGGGTATGGCTCAAAATTAAACAGCAGGGGTTACGCAGGTTTTAGTCCATGTTTCCACTTACCAGGGTTCCATTGTGGTACCGGATTTTTGAGCACAGCCACATGTCAGGATGTGGATGTTTTTCGGTGGGCATTTCGCCGAGGACAAGAAAGCCAAGGATGCCAAGCTCGAGGACCTTGCAGACAGCCAGACAGACAGAGTCGCATCGTGCTTAGGCTGCTTAGGTGCTTGACATGAGGCAACAGTCGCATCGCGCTTTCTGGTGCTTGACATGGGGTGACCAATCTGCCTGGCCCCGAAATGACCATGGACCCGTAACTTTTAAATATCGTCTTTTTTAGTGGTTTTTCCAACCAATGGTCATCCCATAAGGACCTTTTGATCAACCCCCACATGCTGACCCAAGTGATGAGTGAGTGAATTCAGATGCCCGACGCCACATGTGTGCCGCAGCTCATCTGAGCTCCGACGTTTGCGGCGCGCCAGTTCCAATTCCCCTCTAGGGACAGCAGGTGCATGAGCTGCATGACATGACATGGGTGTGGCTCGAAATTAAACAGGAGGGGTTACGCAGGTCTTGGTCCATGTTTCCACTTACCAGGGTTCCATTTTAGTACCGGTTTTTTGAGCCACAGCCACATGTTGGTCTTTGGCTCACACGGAGTGAAGCAAAAGCCCCGCATGCTTTTGGAGGTGAACCTACCGTTCCTGGCAGTTCCCAGTTCACGCAATGGGCGTGAAGCTGAGCAATATCACTTGAGTTTTTTAGTTTTTTTTTTTTTTTTTTTTTTTTTTCCGCCTTGTTGTGTGTGTGTGTGTGGCTCTGTTTTGGATAGATTTTGGGGACCCCGCTTGTGTGTTTGAAGGCTATGTTTCCCTCGTGACAACTTGAGGCGGAGCAAAGAAAGGTGGCAAGGTTTCGGTGAACAAGATGGAGGCCCAGGCTGGAGCCTTTGCCACTGAAGAGTCCCAGCGCATTTTGATATTGTTTTGGGGCGCAGAGGGTAGGAAGAATTCGCAAAAGCACCCCACGTCATTTGCAGCTTGTACTTCCTACAGCACTTGGCCAATCCGCTGAGGTCTCAGCAAGCACAGCCAAGTCAACTGACACCAAGGACGGCATGTGCATTGCTGGTGCCACCGAACTCTTCCCGATGTCCTTCCTGTACGAGCACAGGAGAAGCCACGCCACACCTGCCTTCATTCGCAACTGCACAAGACCAAGTTCTGCCTGTGCCCTTTGAGAGGCATTTGGCACTTTTGACCGCTAGAAATTCCGCAGGTACCACCTGAAGGGGGCGTGCCAATTTGGATCCAACTGTTCGTTCGCTCACTCGTGTGCCGAGCTCCAGGCCACCCGCAAGTGAGACGTGCCTAAAGCGGT
>CAUJNA010003696.1:367500-370000 GCA_963377175.1 Effrenium voratum | reverse complement strand
GATGAATCAAGCTGCCCTCCGGCAGCAGCTGCTCAATCTGGTGCAGGCGGGAGAAAAAAAAGACGAGTCGAGTCGAGTCGAGCCAGTGCAGTCGAGTCGAGTCGAGTCGAGGGCCGGTGCTTTGCGCTTGTCCGTAGGCTCGCCAAGAGGAGACGGCTGGGGCCTTTGTGGCGTGAAGCACGTGTCGGGGTGGATGGGGCGGATGGCTCGTCTCGGAGGCCCTGCCGCTGCTCATGGCCTCGCGTCTTGGCCCGGGCCTTTGCTCCTTTTTTTTTTTAAAAAAAAAATAAATAAATAAAACAATCTTTTGTTTGTTTTCTTCTTTTTTCACCCCCCATTTTTTTGGTCAGGTTGAGACCGAGTGCGTTTTTGTAGACCTGCCCAGTTTCTTGGAGCCCGGAAAGGCTGCGTCCATCCCCCGCGGCAGCGAGAGACGACGGAGACTCAGGTCCCACGAACTTGGCGAATCTCAGTGTTCTCCTCGGAGGCGCGGTCGAAAGTTCCAAATTCGGGGGGGAGGCAAAATTCCCATGGCGACGTGCCACTTGGCTGTGAGGCTGTGGGTTAAAACCGTGGCTGTGGTGGTCAAGACCGTTTTGGAATTGATCCCATTTTGGGGGATCGGTGCATTCACCAGGTTCGGAACCTATTTTAGGTGGGGCAGTGGGGATGTTCACTGGGGGCTAACCGATTTGGGTTTTGACCCATGGCCACATGTTGCATGGGGTCTACGCAGCACTTTCAATCCAGAATCTTGGAATGTAGATGCCCCTTGCTTTTCCCTTTCCACGCTTTGACAAGTGAGCCCGACCCAAATGTTGCTCGACATGCTTTGATCTCAGGTCAGCCGTTCTGATTGGCTTCCTGGACAATGATCTGAAACATGGAGATGGGGGGAGTGGAGGGGCTGTGGGCACTGAATCGATACCACACATCCACTGGAAGTCTCGCCTCGGCGTTTTCCGGACGGATACTTTTAACCGGTGTCCATGAAGCTCCAATAAAAGAGTCGACGTTCAGCGTCTAGCTGAAGGGCAATGCAAAAAACGCCCTAGCTGTCGCCGCTTCAATTCGATTGGGTTGGTATCTCAAAGTCGGTCCTTGACAACAAATCATAGACATGTTACATCATTTGGTTAGAGCTTTCCAACCTGTGAAGTGACAAACAGGCGAACACGCCTGCATGCGCGGCTCGGTTTCGTACCAGCTGCGGAAGAAAACCTCGTCTTGCAGTCCTCTGCAAATCGACAAGTGTTTCCAAAATTGCCAGGTAGTAAGCACAAGAAGACGGCAGCAGTTCCAGTTGAGTGGAAGTTTGCTTTTCCATGGGGCAACCAAACCAGGTCATGTTGCACGAGGCCTTTTGACATGTTTTCCAGAGTCTTCTTGGCCTGGCCCAGAAGCATTGCACCCAGAAATGGCAATTCCTGACCTCCTTGGTCGTCGGTTGGGTGCCAGCGATAGGAACCGACTGCAAAAAACACGCGGCACTGTTAGTGGCGCGCTGTCTCGAATGCAGGCTTGCCGTCTCTGCACAGATTTGACTGCAATTCCTTGGAACGACTGCTGCCTCCAAGACTGCATGCCAAAGCCGAAAATAAATACAGAAACAAGAAGAAGAAAGAGACAAGGAGGTGCTGTTTTCCATCGAAGCGAATGGTCTTTTCCCGGGGAAGGTGCTTTTTCTAGCGAAGCGTTTGGCCAGTCCGGTGGGCGCAGCCTCCAAGAACCTGACTCGAGTTAGGTTGTTCAAAGAGATCGCTCTGCCTTGATGTTGCTGTAGCTGTGCAAATAGCTGCGCAGATATCGGCAGGCGGATAAAATTGTGTCTTGTGGGGGTGTTGCGAGGCCCGAGCGATTCAGGAAACACTTGAATGACTTTGTGTCAAGGGTCATGCGACACTGCTGCATTGTTTCCCCACCTGCCGGTGGGCATTCGTCCAGCCTCCGCAGTGAGGCCTTTTTGCACTCTGAGTTCTACATTGGTAGGTGTATGGATGGAAGGTGCTTCGGTGCTTCAATCTTTGACAAGAAGCCATACCCAAGCCCGTGTGTTTCCCATATGGCTCCCAGCTTGGTCAGACTGGTCATTGTGATGAAGTCAGCCAATCAGAGAGAGTAGCGACCTGCCTGACCTTGCTCCAGACTCAACAACTCGGCTTGAAGCCTACACAGTTTGACTCTTTGCTCTCAGGCTGAGATGTTCCGAAGTGGGCCGGACTTTTGTGGACCAACGAAAACAAGCGCATATTTGTTTTGGTCCACATTGGGCGCCCTGCTTCAGTGTTCCTGTCTGGACAGCGTATGACAATTGCGAGAAATAAGGCAATGGTGTTGTCGGTACTCCCAGTTGCGGAGATCGGCAATGCAGTGACGATGCAAAGTCTTGACAGCGCCAAGTTGCCCATGTCAATCTGGCATTTGCAAAGAGGCAACATACAGAGAAAGCACCAACCATCAGATTGTGATTTTGCAGCCTTGACCATTTTACTATCCCAAA
>CAUJNA010003696.1:142500-362500 GCA_963377175.1 Effrenium voratum | reverse complement strand
CAACCCATTGAACCAGCCATTCTGACCCACAGCCATTTGACCCACGAGTTAAGCACTTTTGGCTGATCTGTTTTCAGACTGCCAGGCTGGCGCCGAGGCTGCCAGGCGACCAGTGACTTTGCGCTACACAAAACTCGGGCGGCAGCGACTTGGAGCTTTGGGACATGTGGGTGTGGGTCAAAGTTAAAAAGCACTAGGATTTGGACCGCAGGTTTTAGTCCTTGGCTCCATTTACAAGGGCATTTTGGGTACCCATTTTTGACGCACAGCCATGCGGCAATGAATTCTAGTGGGGAACCCCCTCAAAAGTGATTGGTGGACACAAATCCCCTGAATGATGTCCACCAAGGGTTTGTAATTGAAATTCATACCCATGTGGCTGTGGGTCAAAAATCGGGAAACCCCATAACGGCTTGCCCTGGTAAATGGAAACATGAACTAAACCTGCACTGCAGTCTTCCGGCTCTTTAATTTTGACCCACACCCATGTGGGGGTTGATCAATATTCCGTTTGCCCACAAAATCAACATGGGTTATCTTTTTCCATGTGAAAAATATCATCTCTCTTTGTGGTTTCCCTAATGGTCATCCTATGTCAAGGACCTTTGGATCAACCCCCACGTGGTTGAGTGCACATCGCCTACGCCTGCGCAACAAGAAGTCGCGCACGAGTGCGTATGATCCCGCCGTTTCTGGCTCGAGACCTCAACGTTACTGCTGAACAACCAGCTCACGCGTGCGTATGATCCTGCCTTTTCTCCCCCAGACTAACATGGAAGCTCCCAGGACCCCTTTGGAAGACTTGGTCCCATTTACAGAGGCCTTCTGGGACCTTCCGGCTGTTAGTCTGAGGGAGTGTACACCTGCAGCAACGAACTTCTCGAAGAGCTTCCCCAGTGGCCTTCCCTGGTAACCGGAAACGATGACTAAAATCTGCGGCCCATTTCCTGGTGGTTTGATTTTGACCCATACCCATGTGGATGGCACCTTTGCCAAAAGCTTGACCTCGCGCTTTGCCGGGATGTGCATGAGGAGCTGGGTGCAGTCTGCGAAGAGAAAAGCATGCCGGCAAGGGTCAGGGGGCATGAAAGGACCTTCCGGGTTTTGAGAATGAACCATGAGATTACCTTGAAAGGACACCCTAGGGGATGGTTTTTCATTTATAGGGGTTGTTTGGTCGAAGCACCAAGCGCTTCTGCAGAGTGAAGGACAGATGGCAGAAGAAACATTTCGAGGCGTATGCCGCGAGGCGGATGAGATGGGTTGTTCAAGTGGCCAAGGTTTCAGCGGTTGATTCCCTTTCCATTCTTTTCAGCCATCATTCTTGTCAAAAATCAGCCATTTCCCCAAAATTTATGGTTCTGGAAAGAAGGATCCCTGGAAAGAATGGGGGAAGCTACCCCTAGAAATGTGCCGAGAGCAGAACTCGTGTACATTGGACGGGCGGGTTCTGGGCAGAACTCTGCCAACAAAGCCTTGCTTTGCTTCAGTCATGATTCACGCTTCACGCTTGCTGCAGAGTACTCCAGCACTGTGGACGTTTGTGAAGTGACGTTTTTCAATTAGTATTGCTCTGATGTGCATGTTCAAGTCTTGCTCGGTCTCTTTCTGAACATGCCGATCCCATTCACGCCTTAGGATGAACGTCGGGCCCGCCTTGGGTATGTCTGGCCGCCTGGCTATCACCTGCCAAAGCGCAATGCAGGCCTTGATGGCCAGCATCAACAGCAGCCACACGGTTTGCGTGGAGGCTTGCACTGTACAACCTTTGGTGCATCTTGCTTGGATGTTAGGACTTTAACTCTTTGCCAACTAGTGGGTTTTCCATTAAAGCACTAAAAGTTAAGCTTGTGGCAGGGGAGCGGAAAGCAACCGAGTTCAACGATTCCGCTGGCCGCACCTCTTGCTTGGAAGGACCTGCAGGGAGAAGTTTGTGCCATGCAGCTGAGCATAGGTCCCAGTCACTCTTGCCACATCGGGGTTGATCCACTTTTCCCATGCGGTGACTTTCTCATCTTTGGTTCTCCTACTGGTCACCCCAAAGGACCTTGTGATCAACCCCCACTTTTGGTCGTGTGGCATGGTGCCATGGCGCTCATTGATTCCTTGAGGTCAGAGCACCATGGAGCAGATCCTGAAAGAAGAAAAGCGTGGTGGTCCCTGAAATCGCTGCCTCGGAGCGGGCTGAATCGAAGCAAGTCGGAGCTGAGGCCGACTCGACTTTGGAAGGCGTGAGCGTGAGGCACGAATTTGAGTCAAATGCATCCCGATGTTTTGGTATGGGCCGGAGAGGCTGGCATCAATCTGCGTGTGGCACCTTTTCCGTGAGCTTGGCAGAATGTAGCTGGCTGCAAGTATGCGGCAGATATGTTTGACTTAAGGCCTGATGTGCTGGGAGATCAAACGCCACTTGTTGGTCTGAGCATCAGGACTTGCAAGCCGTTTGATGTGGCTCTGGGTCAAAAATAGGTAACCCATATGGCTTTCCCTGGTAAATGGAAAGAAGGACTAAAACCTGCGGTCCAATTGCTGGTGACCCATACCCATGTGGCCTTGCAAACAAGCAAAAAAATCGGCAGGACAGAGCCTGAGGAGCTGAAGAGGAGGCTGGAAGCGAGCAAGTCCTCAGTTCAAAGATCTTTGGGCCTTTTGGTTTTTCCATCTGGGCATGGCTCAAAGAAACGGTACTAAAATGGAACCCGGTAAGTGGAAACATGGACCAAAACCTGCGTAACCCTAGCTCTTTAATTTTCAGCCACTGCCATCTTGGCCCCTTTTTCCCATTTGGAGAGTGACTTTGCGCTACACGCAAAACAACTCGGGCGACAGCGACTTGGAGCTTTGGGACATGTGGGTATGGGTCAAAGTTAAAAAGCACTAGGAATTGGACCGCAGGTTTTAGTCCTTGGCTCCATTTACAAGGGCATTTTGAGTACCCATTTTTTGACGCACAGCCATGCGGCAATGAATTCTAGTGGGGAACCCCTCAAAAGTGATTGGTGGACACAACTCCCCACCTGAATGATGTCCACCAAAGGGTTTGTAATTAAAATTCATACCCATGTGGCTGTGGGTCAAAAATCGAGAAACCCCATAACGGCTTGCCCTGGTAAATGGAAACATGAACTAAACCTGCACTGCAGTCTTCCGGCTCTTTAATTTTGACCCACACCCATGTGGGGGTTGATCACCGTGATCACCTTTTAGTTCCAGGTCCCTAAGGGGCAGAGCTGAGAAGATCAATGCCGACATCTTCTGCAGGTCACCAGAACGTCGCCGGCGAAGAGAGCGTCGAGGTGGAGGTTTTTTTGGGGGTCAATCAATATTCCCTTCGGCCCCCAAATGACCATGGGTAACTTTTTCCATTCAGTGGGAACAATAAACATCGGATCTTCTTTCATTTTCCCCAATCCCTTTTGATCAACCCCCAGCCCCTGCCGGCGAGAATCAACGCGAAGCGTAGACAACATGCCACGATCATGTTCAGTGTTGTCAATCTTGCAAGACTGGTCTCTGACTCGAGGGCATCGAAGGCATCGGGGCTTGACAAGCCTTGATTTGCTCCAGTGACCGGCGAAGTACATGACCGGGTGGGTACGGAAAGACTTTCGCAGAAACGGGTTGGACCAATCTCTTCTAATTTTCTAGTGCAATTCTTGCTATTTGTGCGATTGAGCCTTATGCGCGTGCTGGAATATGATTGTTTTGCACACACACACACACAAAGCAGTCATGCTTTTCTATGAAATCTGTCCATGGTCCAGCCGACCAGATGAAGAGCTATCTGTGTGGGGAAGCCGAGGCTCGCGCAGTTGTTGGCTGAAGCATTGCCTCCCCTCTACAAGTTGGCTGATGTTTGCAGCACACTAAGATTCAATGCTGAAGTGCTTCTTTGCGCGAAATTGTCAGCATATTGTGTGGGACGTGAACCTTGAAATCATCGGTCAATCAACATGAGCTACTGGTCAAAAAGGGGTTTGGATGCCGGGTGTATGCTCATCATACTGCCGCTGGTACATGTGGTGTTTCTTGCCACCCGGGCCGCTGCATGCGAAGAATCAGTCCGTCATTGCTGCGTTTAGTTACAGGTGTGGTGTCAACACGGACTGAGAGTGCTGCATCCTTGCTCCCAGCACCGTCGTTGGCCGTTGCCCCGGAGTGTTTTGATGGAGTTGCGAGAGGAAACAGACCGGCTTCGCCTTTGGAACGGCAGAATCTTCGGATGGGTCGAGTCTTTCGAGGATCCCCCCAGCTTTTGGTGGTTTCAAAAGGACACCAAGAGGAAAGCCGAGGCCATGTTCGGGGTGACAAAGAGACACAGCCAAATGCTATGCCGATCCCCAGGCCCATCAGATGCCAATGCCAGGAGGCTCGCTTGCTCGCGCCCTTGGGCAGATTTCGTCTAGCTTGCTGGAGCGATAGGTAGGGAAGGCGGGAATGCACCCAGGCTTTTGGTCCCCTTAAAGGAAACCACCAGTTGGATGGTTTAGAAGGGTCATTCCCTCATTCCCTGCTGAGCAACAGCAAGTTATTTCAACCTTGTCACGGGAAGGTAGATTGCCGCAGGCTTCTTGCAAACATGCCTGTGTTGTATCCTTGCTTGTCTTGTGCTTGCCTTGCTGCTAGACAATCCATCCGTGTTCTTGCTGGAGGGCTTTCGGGTTCAGAACCTCAATCAGGCGCTGGGTTCAATTTCGTGTCTCAGTCATCCTAAGTTTTGTTTTTGGCGCCAGGCCTTTCACGTCAACTCGCAGATTCTGGTATGCACCTGGGCAACAAAAAACATTGTCCGGGCCGCCCGTGTTTTGGTTGACGTTTGCTTAGGTGGCCACCCCACCTACTGGGATCGGGAGCGCAACTACTTCATGTCGTCTCCTGAGAGAGATTGCAGAGGAACCCCCAAATTCTGCGGACAAGCACCCCATTTTGAGGTATTTTCACGAGCAGGACTGACCAGCAGGTGAGCCACAATCAAAACCCGGCATTGACAAAGCTGAGTAAGGGCCAATCCCCTTGCCATAAATAGCTGCAACTGCCTTCTGGCCTTCTGAATTCTTTACATGGTTCTGGGTCATACCGGGCTTTGATTGTGAATCAGATGAGGATTTGTCAAATTGCACTGCTACTAGTCTTGCCTGCCTGTCTCTCAAGACCTCTTGGTAGGGCATTAATCTACAAGGAAACCTCAGCTGACCGGAATGTAGAGAAGTTCAGCAAGGGACAGCACGTAGTTAACAAGCCTTCCAACTGCCGCAGAAGAAAAGAACAAGCTGGCGCTGTTTCAATGTTCAGTGTATTGCAAGTTACACTTGAGTGCAGATTGCAGGTAGCTGCACACTTTGGCGTAAAGAGTACCATGATTTGCGGACTGAAATGCTACATTGAAGCCTTGGGCTGTCAATGATTGCGCCAGCACATGATGGGTCAGAGCCCAAGCATTTGACACCTTGTATGCTTGCATGCCTGGTGGTTTACGAGCTTGGCCTTGCAGATGGCAGAGATGGCATCCGAGGCCTGCCAGACTGACGAGCAGCCTGAAAGCCTATGCTAGAGAGCATGCCTGGCAGGAGGCTAGGGTCAGACTCATTGCATAAGTGATGAACAAATGTCGCAGGCATTGCGGTGCTTGCTCGATGCGGAGAAGACCTTGCTCCAGTTGAAGCCTGTCGAGATTTATCACGACTCGTTTTTTGTTTTCAAAAGGCCATGTACGCATGTAGCAGATATTGCACCGGGCAAACCGAAATATTTTCGAGATGTGAGGAGCACAATCCACATCAATGCTGCGGCAAGCCTTTGCCTCAAGTCAGTTGGATCTGTCAGCGCCTCTTTGCATGTCTCACACGCTTTGCGCTCTTTTGGCTTGGCTTGATTAGGCGCTTGCGCTCGTGCCGGCGAGCGCCAACAGGCACGAATGATTTACAAATTCGCCCTCCGCTGACCCCAATAGCAACAGGGGACTGAAGATACTGCCATGCTCGGATTCATTTCAATTCCTCTCTCTGTGGTTGCCAACTCACTGCGAGTCGTAGACTTAAGATTGTCCAGTCATTACAGCTGTATGTTTGACGCCGGATGAATGCGTGCGTTGCATTAAACATCCCTCGTGGCCAAGCCCTATGTGCTCAAACGGTCCCCTATTTACAGTCAAAAGCTGATGTCCAAGCTCGATATGCGGTTGTCTTTTTTTTGAGTTCGATCCCCATTATCTGGATCTGGTTTTTAAAGGGAAACCAACAGGACAACCAACAGTTTGTGGGTCCCCTAAAAAAAGACACGCGCGCACACACACAAAATTCGTCTCCCTTTGATCGAAGGTCCTTTTCGCCCTCAGGTCAAAGTCGAAAGACCAAACACACTTGTACACTTCCACACACGGTCGCTCTTCAATCGCGCCTCGGTTCTGTTTTCATGGTCAAGCCTGTATACTTGTACATTCGCTCAAACTGTTCCTCGTTTTATACCTCGGTCAAAATTTCATGGCCAGCCTGAAGACTTGTACACTTCTTGAAACGGTCCTTGTTTTCACAGCCCCTCGGTTTAGGTGTCATGGTCAAGCCTTGAAAACTTGTACACTCGGTGAAGCCTTTTTTTTTCACAGCCCCTCAGTTTAGTCGTCATGGTCAAGCCCTTGCACTTGTACATTTGAGTTCCATATAGATCCACATGCACATTCAGGTATGTATTTAAGATCGTGAAAGCTGGGTGACTGGTGATGCTGGGGGTGATGACCGCCGTAAGCAAAGATATTCTGCGCTAAATGAATTTATACAACACAGAATCGTGTTTCTTCTTCCTGTATTTCAATGGTAGAATGTAATGTTCGGGTTGATCTGGAAACGCAACAATTTTATAATTGAAACATTATATCCTGTAAGTACATTGGATTACATGTTCTCGGAGATTGTAAATGTAAAACTTTGGATATACAGTTCTCTTAATTGAGCAGTATAAGTGTTTAGCTATAATCACAAATGAAGTAATGTTCATAATTGAATTGCGAATTAACTTGATGTCAATGTAACATTATTGAAAAAAGTAAAGCACTGGTGGTGCTGAGGGTGTCTCCTATGCAAACACCGTTTGTATTTTGGAGGGAATGCTACATAAATAAACATACACACACACACACATTCAGGTATACATTCCTTTTCGTGACGCCAGGTGTAGTATCTGCGATGTATGATATCTCCTGCAAGGCAACTAACGCGTTTGCCGAACAAACGGCTAATGCAGCCACCTTCCCGTGCGCCTCCTTGTCGGCGGAGAGTTCAATCGAGGTTGCTTGTGGTTCAACACTTGGGAGGTGGCAGCATTGCTCCATGAGATTTGGGACAGAGCCCTCCAGCGGTGGACCCAGACCAGCTTTTGGCTTTCGCTCGCAATGTATGATGGAGCCGTAGGGGGGGAGCCAAGGATAAGCCCCAAGGCCTTATCAATGCATCATGGACTTCTAAGGAAGGAAACACCCAGGATAAGCCCAGGATATTTCCTTAATCAGGCCTTATCAAGGGAGAACCCCCCTCTCCAGTTTGCCTCCCTTCAAGGGTCCATGGATGCAGCGCTTCGCCGTCTTGGCTCTAGTGCTCTTTAGGCAGAGCAGAGCTAGCGCGCCACCACTTTGCAATATGGCGCCCTGGTGGCATGTAAGAACTTCCATGGTTTGCCTTCTCCACTGGTGAGATAAATAAGCAGCCCCTCCTGGTAGTGTTCATTTCAGGGAAAAAGGCAAACCCTGGCAAGAACTGGCAACAGATCGGAGCTTCGCTTGGCCCGAAAGGTACTGTGGATGGTTGCGAAATCCTGCATTACTTTTGAAACTACGGTTGAAACCAATTGTTGCTGGTATTTACAGGCGACGAATCAATCCAGGTTTCTTAGGTGGTGCAGGATTTCGTTAATCGACGGTATCTCTGGTAGGCTGGTCTCGGCATCCCTGTCAAGTTGCTGCATGAGGGCATTGGTCACACGGTGACCTGCAACGTGGCTGCAATGGGAGAAGCACTTCTGCATGACCCACCACTTGCCAAGACAGGCCAAAATCATCCGGTATACAACATCATCATCCTCTACCAAACTAAACATATTTTTCTTACTCCCCTTTATAGCTGAAAGCTATGGGCGTAGGCTCCCGATGGCCCAGGGCTCTGGGGTAGCCGTTCCACGGTGGTTTCCCCGGGCTCCGGAACCGGAAGTGCAACTTTGCATGGCGTTTGCCATGCTTCAAGCACCCCAGATATAAAAGTGAGGCGAGAAGAAATGCTGGGACATCGGTGGGACATACACGGAACTCTGGGAACTCTACGGGAAAGACGCGGAAATCCAGGGAACCACCAACCGAGTTCCTAGCTTGTGTGGCTGTGTATCATCATGGTTTGCGTTGAAACAAGTGTTAGTTTTTTAATAGGGAGGTTTTTTTGGGTTTAGTGGTTGGAATCAGACCATTTTTGGGGCCGCCACCCCTTATTAATCTTTTTCGTGTTTTTCTCTCTGGGGTCAGCATTACACAGCAGCGTCTTTTTTGCTCATTTCTGAAACATGCTGGAAGTATCCAGCCCTATGAAGCTCAGTGCTCCCTGGGTAAGAGAGCAGTGGGATTGCTGAAAGGATGAACAGCAGTCGGCATTTCCACGCGCAAGTCGTTGGTTTCTTTTTGGTGGGTGTTTTCAAGCAATGCAGGGCCTGTTGCGGGTATTGAGTGCATCGCACTGCCTTCTGACCCAAGGCGAGCTGAAGACTGGTGAAATGTACCGAGGGCACTTGATGAATTGCGAGGACTGCCGGTCCGATGCCGACCATGTGCCCTACCTTTTCCAACCAACAGCTGAAAGCTATGGGTTCCAACCACCAGCTGAAAGCTATGGGCTCCTTGCCAAGTACCTTTCTGGGGTGGTTTGGGGCAGCTTTCAGGGAGGGTTCAAAAAAAGGTTTCCAAGGTTCTCCGTGGCCGTTGGGGATGTCACCTCTTTGCTCAGGACAATATGAATGCTATGTTGGAAGGCGTCACAGTCACGGGCAGAGATGGCAAGGTTACCAACTTGGAGCAGGCGCGAGATGGGTAGCAGGGTCAAATTTCGTCACCACCAGGAATTGGACCGCAGGTTTTAGTCCATGTTTCCATTTACCAGGGCTTGTGTCATTTTGGGGTTACCTGATTTTTGACAACCACACCCAGATGTTCAAAACGGGTTCAGGCTGTTTTTTTTTTTATCTTGGGCGCAGAGGTCTACCTGCGGGGCTCCCAGATCCGGTACTTCATCCTGCCAGATATGCTGCGGCATGCGCCGATGTTCAAGAAGAAGGCCTGCAACTCAACTCGCCGGTTCGATAGGCTGGGAATGAGAATGGAGTTGTCAAATTGACCTCTACAAACATTCTCTTGTGGTCTAGTTGGTTCAGGAATCTCCAAAACACCATGACTCGTGGAATGAGAATGGATTGACCATAAACATTCTCTCGTGGTCTCCTTTTGGGAATTTCTCCAAAACACCATGTCTCGTTGTCATTCCTGTTCGGGAATTTCTCCCAAACATGACTCGTCCTTCCCGGAAATCGATCACCGGCAAATCGGCTCCGGCAGCTTGCAACGGAACTGCATCTAACGCATCCGGCGGCGTCTGAGGGCCGTGGCGCGGGGCGTGGTGTCTATGGTCCTGGTGGCAAGGGCCGTGGCAAGGGCTTGGCCGCGCGGGCACGTACAGCTGCAGCGCCTCGACGGCGTTTTTTTTTTTTTGGTTTTCCCCCTTTGGCGCAGACTGCGCGGTCTCAAGTGGTACGGGTCCGTAATTTACGAACCCAGGGGAATCCATTTTGGACCCCAAAGTGGGCTGATTAAACCATAGTTCAGCCGTAGCTAGCGGATAATCAACAAATAAACTAGGGGTTCGTACCAGGGGTTCATTTTTGGACATGTACATTCAGCCATTGATCTCAGAAGACTCAGGTGACTCAGGTGACTCAGGTGACAGCCCATGTTATCAACTATTCTAACGTCCCAGCAATCGCATGTTTTCACCCCACGTGGGAGTCAATGACTCAATGAGACGCTTTCCGTGTTTGATGAGCTAAGGCAGCGACGCGGAAGTAGAGGGTCATCGTTGCCTCGTTGCAAGGGCGGCCTTGAGCTGCATCGCTGTGTGAGAGACAGCCGGACTGCCAGACATTTCTTGACAAGGGTTCTGTTGGATGTAACTTGAAGCCAGCAAACGTGAAGCAGCAATATCAGTAGCCGGAATATGGAAGGCCCATATGCGGCATATGCGGTGGCACGTCGCATCACAGCGCTCCAAGCGTTAAGAGCGCTCGGGAAAAAAAGGGTGTTTGTCGCTCGTGTAGTGCGGCAGGGACGTATCGCTCTGTGAATCTCAAGCTTGGACGATGCCACCCACCAGCAGCTCAGGGCAGACGTCATCAGCTACTCGGCGGTTGGACACTAAGCCGGACAGCGCTGGCTGGAGACGTCCATTGGCAATGCCGCCGCTTCCTAACAGGTCATGACTTCTCAAAAAGCTGACAGCCAGTGGCCGGAGGCTTTGGCTGAATAGTTGCTTTGCCAGGGATGTTGCCAGCCTGCAGGTGCTTCATCTCTTGAATGAAGTGGAAAGCAACGCCATAGTGCCGGACAACCCGCTTTGCACTTCTGCAGCTGGATGCTCAGAATGTGGTTCTGGAGAAGAGCAGGCTACTTCGTTGCCAGGAACGTGCGGGTGCCATGAATGTGCAGGTTTCTTCATTTCTCGTGCTCGCAGGTGAGCGCGTGCAGCAAATCAGCGGCATGGGCGGAGGCTTCTCGAGCCGGGAGATTCGAGAAGGTTGAGCCCTAAACCCGTCCCATGAGGGTGTCCTCCAAAAGTGGTCTGAATCCAACCACAAGGAATTGGACACTTTCCGATCAACTTCTCAACCAGCTCTGCTTCATCCAGGGAAAAAACAACATGAGGCGCTCCTGGCCCTGCGGCCTGGCATCCGCCCTGACACCTCGTTACTCAACTCCTTGGCCAAGGCCCCGAAGGGGGACACGCCAGGCGCGGCTCGTTCGCGGCGCGGTCGTGCGCGCGGCGCGCGCAACGCGGCGCGCGCTTGCGCGCGCGCGCGCGCGTGTGGGAGCAGAGATTTTCTTTTGGAGGGGAGGACGGATGTGCAGGCCTGTGGACACGATCCGCTGAGCAATTGGCAATCATGCGGCAGTCGGATGCTCAGAGGCAGTGTTTCAGAGCCGGCAATGGAAAACAACAAACCCCTTGCGAATGCCCTGGCCCCTCCTTTCGCACGCCCATTCCCACCCAGGCAGTCTTGCTGACCTGAGCGAGCTCGGAGACTCGTGAGCTGAGGCTTGCCATTCCGCTGAACCCCTTGAGTTTTGGCTCGGCTTTGGTTGCCTGCGGTGCGGGTCTGAGTGCAGCTTCGAATGTTGACCCCATGTTAAACCACTCAGGTTGTTAATAGGGGTCGTCCCCTCCAAAAGTGGTTTGATTCCCCACTAAACACGAAAGACACACCCCCTTATTACTGAACTAGGGTTTTGATTCATATGGGGTCAACATGAATTTCTGCTTTCGATGCTCCGAGTTCTGAGCCGAGCTCTCACATTCGGGAGCTTAAGGTCACGACTGGACTGCTGCACTGGAGTTGCTGCAAGGGATGCACCAGAGTGTTGGGTTGCAGCCCCAATTCACTTGTGATAGGTCGATAAGGGAATGACAACCAGTCCGGGTGTTGGGTTTGTCTTTGGGGATTCCAGAACTTAAAGGAAACCATAGGGGATGGTTTATAAGGGCGTTCCAACTTATTCCCTGCCTATCGAACCCTTACGCTCGTTCAGCATTCCCTGCAAGGGATCTTCTTCTGATCCTGAGGCTAACCCTGCCAGCGTGCAGCTCTACTGTTGTAGCTTGCGTCGCAGCCTTGGGTCAGTCATTGCAGCGGCCGTTGCGCTTAAAGCGCGTTGCTTTCCATGGGTGCAATATGGGGCACGCTGTCTCCCAGCATGTTTGCATGGTGGGTCGACGCGGATATGTTGGCAGGTGCGATCGCACATGACAGACATCGCTTTAAGGCCATCGAGCAGTTGAGCTGAAGACTTTTCTTTGGCGCATCTTTGAGACTTCGGGCCAGGCTTCTGGACCAGATGGTGGTCAGCCAGATGCTGCCCACGATGTTCACGCGAGAGAACAGTTGCATGCTGCGACTGCGAGAACTCGCGAGACCCCCGCAGGTATGGAAGTGCACTGGGCGCTGCGGCAGCTCGAGGCTTAGCTTCCAAATGGCTGTGGGTCAAACCCAATGGGATCCCATTTTTGGGATAGGTGCACCACCCATTTTAGTCTGTTCACTGGGGGTAACAGGGTTTTGAGTCATGGCCAAATGACCAGCTTTTTTCAACGCCTTCGGCGTTTTTTCTTTGGCTTTCTGCCCGGACGGCAATGAGAGCGTGAATATCTGCCAGGACTGGCTTGCCGCGCTTGCCATCCTTGACCACATGCCGCAGCCTCAAAAAGTGGTGACGGGCGGCGCTGGGGCTCAGCGGAGAATATACTGTGGAGGAATCAAGCTGAGTCACAATCAAAACCCGGGTAGATGAAGGTGAGTAAGGAAAAATAAGCCAGACATAGCTGCGGCTGCCTTCTTAATTCTTTACATGGGTCTGGGATTACGACCATTTGAATACTTTGTTTTGATTATGACTCACCTGACCAGATGCACGGCAGGGTATTGAAGCTCATAACATCATGCCCGGACATGTTCCAAGGTACAATTCATTCGTAGCCCTGTCCTTTCTGCTTCCTTGCTTGCAGCACTGCGCGCTCCGAGCTGTCGACATTTGGATGGATCGAGCTAGATGGCTTGCCAAATCTCCGGCGTGATGTCCAAGCGCGTCGATGAATGCGGTCTCCAATAAGCGCAGAGATGGCTGCTGGGCAAATCAGAGCGCAGAAGGTCTGTTCCTACTGTTTGCACTTCGTGCCAGTCAAATGCCGAATGCAGCCAGCTGCCATGCCCAGACAAGCGACAGTACTCAGCTCAGCTGAGGCAATTCAACTGATCTGTCTTTAGAGGCAGGCGGTTTGCCGCGAAGGGATCTCGATCTTTTGCTGTGTCATCCTGCAGGCATTAGACACTGAATACTTGAACCGTGAGCCACCCAGCAAACGGCTAAAGATGGACTCGCAGCTGCACTTGGCACCATACTGTGGATGGACGAAATCCATTTCGCATCACCTAAGAATCCCTGGAATGATGATTCCCCTGTAAATACAATCAAACGATGTTTTCCCAAAGTGGTGCAGGATTTTGTCCATCTACAGTAGGCGTGGTTTTGATGCGATGCATCTTCCGATTGAAGAAATGGTCAAGCAGGAAGCCATGCTGAGAGTCAAACCTAGGCTTCCGAAGCCATGACGAGGCGGGGGAGAAAATGCTGGGTCCGTCTGCGGATCAGATGTCTGAATCTGCGAAGCCTTTGGTCCCTGTTGCTTGCTGGTGCGATGGGTAGGGAATGACCCAGCCCGGGTTTTGAGAATGACCCGTTCGGGATTCCTTTAAAGAGGAAACCCTAGACGATGGTTTACCGGGGTCATTCCACGTCTCACTCCCTGCGCCTCTCGAAGCGATTGCAAACTGAGGGCCTGAGGAAAAGGCTTTGCCACGGAGCGCGCAGGTTAGATTTGAGGGGCAGCGGCTCCCCTGGTGGCTCCGAGAGCTTTGAGGTGGACATTGCGCCAAACGTAGCACCGTGGCCAAAGGGTGGTCAAGGGAACCTCAGTGAATCACTGTCCATGCAACGAATTTCTCTCCAGGCAATCTCCGCAGAGTGGGCGGACGTGATAGACCAGGTGAAAAATGCGATAGTGGCCATTCGAGTCACGGCCGTCACTTGGCGCTCCATGCATGGCATTCATCGATGCATTGTTGGCCCATTCCTTGAAGGACTGTTGAGCTGGTCCTGAGGTGCGATCTTATGAAGATTGCGCCGCCGGTGTATGGGATGGTACTGGCTTTGTGGTTAGCCTGGCCAATCCCAAGGCCGACTTACTCCAAGCCTTGAGCTGTGTAAGCCATCTGAACCCGCTCTCTTGTCGGCGTTAGGAGGCATTGATCCTCACCAACCGGCACATCATCACGAGACTCGGTCCAACGTGATGGGTTTTAATAGATTCAATAGAATGATACGGACATTTGGCTGTGGCTCCAAACCAATGGTACCATTTTGGGGTAGGTGCACCACCCATTTAGTCTATTTTAGGTGGGGATTGGGATGTTCACTGGGGCTACGGGCTTTTGACCCATGGCCATTTGTTGCGGTACACCTGCGCCAACGCTGTATGGACCTCAGATACGTAGATACATAGACAAATTTGCAGACCTTGGACACTTATGGCCTGACAATATGTTCATCATACTATTCTCTTCATCCCGATCCTTTCTCCCTGCTCTATGCCACGTAGTAAGGGAAAGGGCTGTGGAAAGAAGGGAGATGAAGGAATGGTCAAGTCGCTCCTCTCTCTGACCCAATCATCAAGCAGATAAAGTTAGGTCACGATGATGAATGGAGAGAAGAGAGAGAGAGAGAGAGAGAGAGAGAGAGAGAGAGAGACAGACACAGGGAGAGCGAGAGAGACAGAGAGAGAGAGAGCGAGAGGGAGTGAGAGAGGGAGGGAGGGAGGAGAGGAGAGAGAGAGAGGTTTTCTCGGCATCTCTTTCCTACACCATATGCCTTACAAAGAATCCATCGATCGATCAAGCATGTGTTGTTATACTCGTCTTCCTGCAGGCTCAGACTTGAGATTTTCCATGCACCAATCTTCTGTTTTCAAGATGGACACATCTCTAAATCGCATGCATCCTGTACGTGAGGCGAGCGCAGCATTGGTTCCAACGATACCTTTCAATTGACCAAGGGGCTTGCCACCGAGGAAACAGATGTTTGCGAGCCGAGAACACTTCTAGCAGCACTGCTATATACTGGTTTTAAATCCTGTGCGTGCATGGGGGCAAGCGTGCTGGTTTCCGCGGAGTTGCCATCAACCAGATACCAGCTTCCGTGCTCATTCACGGTCCTGGGGCGCGCACGCGCTGCGTTGCCGGTTTGTCCCGACAGGTTCCCAAGTAGGACGGCGTGGAGGCAAATGGCTGTGGCTCAAAAAAACCGGTACCAAAAAGCCCCCCTTCGTAAATGGAACCAAAGACTAAAATCCGCGTAACCCTAGCTCCTTAATTTTGAGCCACACCCAAATCACGGGGAATGTTCGCGTGGGAGACAAAGGACACCCATTGGATGGAGATTTCGTAAGGAGAGCCACGGGGAAACGTGAGACCACAAATTTATTGCAAGGGCGCAGAACGACATGTCTAATAGATGTCCCACATTTGTTTCTTCCAGGGTCGGGCGTTTCAGGCCAGCAAAAGGATCTGATCGCCTTTCGAACAAAACAGTTTCTAGTTGGGTTCCACAGATGGCAGTCAGTTAGCTTCTCCCTCCCCGTTTCTGATGTTCTGCCAAAGCGTTTGCAGCATCAGCGCGGGGTAAATTGGTGCCTGGCACAAAAACATCCAGCCAAAGGGACCATAAAGACCATGGGCCGCTCGCGGAAGTCCACGTGATAAGCGCTCAGGACGGGACCGATCCGTGCGCGAGCGACCTTCTACGAGCATGATGATTTGCCAATCTGGCCGGCATCCTGTCTTCAATTGAGCGATTCCGCCCCATTTTTTGGGCTGGAATTTTGGGCTGGAATTTTGGGCTGGAATTTTGGGCTAAAAACTTTTGGGTTAAAAACTTTTGGCTGAATTTTGGCTGCAAGCGCTCGGGGGCATTCGTTTTTGTGCGTCACGGAGAGGCTGATCTCGGAGAGCCGGGGCGCTCTCGAACACCGAACACCGCGGCCGGACACTCGATTTGTCCGAGGTCTACAGGGACCCGGTGCATGATTTTGGCCTATTCCAGTTCGATGCCACGGAGTTGCGATTCACACCGCCAACGGCGATATCTGTGGCTCCCTCTGAGTTGCCACTTGGATGTGATGAACATGAACTTTTGTCGCCATGCTTGCGGAATCTTTTTCAGACAACACTGGCGATCAAAAACCATCCTTGAGGCGAGTTGGCACAGAGGTCCTGGCAACTTGGCATGTGCCGTTTCGGAAACTGGGATATGGACCATATGAACTCAAACCTCGGGCTATGCGGCATCACTCCACGTCACGTTGATGATAATTTGCGACCTGATTGCATGAGCAGCCCGGCATTCGTCTCAGGTCATTGGCAATGACAATGCAGAGAAGATTCAGATTCTTCCTGCCACAATTGCTCGAACCGATAGAAATTGTCCCGAATATCACGACAATTACGAGGATGAGAACACCTTTTATGCAGGCATCGTGGCATTGTCAGACCCGTATTTGCAGTGGCGCGTTGGGGAGTGCTGACATGCCGCTCTTTCCTGCTGTTTCCTGAAAGCCTCCGAATCAGTTTCGGCTGCCAAGCTGGCGGATTCGTTCTTCCCTGGCTTCCCACCATCATTTCCCGTTCCTGCCAATCCCACTTGTGGAAGTTGCAGTTTGACTTGCAGTTTGGCGACCAAACTCAAGTTGGTGGCTCCCAGCCATCCCCTTAGCCTTTTAGCCTTTTAGTGTTTAGTGGTAGTTTCCATTTAACCCACTAAAAGTTAAACTTTTAGCGGGGATCTGAGGGCAGCCCAGTCAAGTTGGTCTCTTTCTCGTCTTAAAAAAATCGGAGCTTCATCATTTGAAGGCCTAAACTCTGAGGGTTTTTGTATTACACCCTGGGACTACACCCTTGCGAAATGGCCCAGAATGGTTCAAAATAACACGGTTTTCTCCGGACATGTGCGATCCAAATGGGCTCAATGCCCAGTGGGGGGTGTCTTCTCAGGGTGTAATACAAACCCCTTAGATAAACTATGTCTTGTCTAAAACTTGGTAGATTGATCATTTGGTACGGGTCAAACCTAAACCACCAGGGGACCGAAGTCCTTGTTTCCATTCAATAGGGTTCCATTTGGGGTACCCATTTTTGAGCCACACCCATTTGGCTGCGGTTGTCAAAAATAGGGTAACCCCAAAATTGCTTGCCCTGGCAAGTGGCAACATGGACCAAAACCTGTGGTCTAATTCCTGGTGGTGACTAATTTTGACAACCACACCCATTCGAAGGTCTCGGCGCCAGGTGCCGGCTCCAACACCTCGGGTGGTTCCAGCGGATCGCCGGTGATCGCGCGGTCCGGGAACTGCATCGCCTTGAACGCGGGCGGGGCGCACGAAGCGGCAAGCGCCTTCTTCCTGCCGCTGGATCGAGCGGTCTACGAGCCCTGGCCGGGGGTTAGCATACCTCCTACTCCAGATACCCGCTCTTTTCAGGGAATTCTTAAAAAACCTGCTCCTTTTTTAGTAGAGGGTCGACATGATACCCGAAAAAGCGTGGGTATTGGGAGTAGGGGGTAGGTGTCCTTTTTAGGTTTCGTTAGAAATAGATGGGTTCCACTGGTTTAGATGGGGCTTATTCCATTTACCAGGGAAACCCATCTATTTTTCCAACAGGCCGCCTATGGTGGTTATGCCCCATGACCATTGGTTTGCCCATTGGTTTGCCCATTTGTTTCGTGACGACCCCTGGTTTGAATGCCCATAAACATTGGGTTTGCCGGCTTTTGTGTTGCCGGTTTGCCATTTGCCGGTTGGGCCATTGTGCACACGAAATGCGCTTTGCATGTCTCAAGAGCTGTGCACGGGTCAAAACCAAACCAGCAGGGGACCGCAGGTTTTAGTCCTTGTTTCCATTCAATAGGGTCCCATTTGGGGTACCCATTTTTGACCCACACCCAGCTAGCTGTGCACCTGGTACTTGCCTTTGCAAGCCAAGGTTCTGGAATGGCTCAGGGAGCATCCGAACGAGATTCCTCTGCCACCGCGAGGCTCGCTCGACCTTTGAGACCAATGGCTGTGGTTGTCAAAAATAGGGTAACCCCAAAATGGCTTGCCCTGGTAAGTGGCAACATGGACCAAAATCTGTGGTCCGATTCCTGGTGGTTTAATTTTGACCCACACCCCAATGTTCCCTTTGGCCCCCCAACGACTATGGGTAACATGCTTTCCCATTTAGTGGAACATATTTGATACTTGTTGTGGCTTTCCAACCAATGGTCATCCCATGTTCATTTGAGCTCTTGATCAATCCCCGAATAGGCACAGTCCTCCTATGTGCCTTGTGAGCCAGGTAGCTTGCTGGCGAGGTGGCTGTTCCAGCCCTTCGACATGCTGCGCAGACTAGGCGAGCGCGCAAAGACGACGTACTGTGGATGGACGAAAGCCTGCACCACCCAAGAAGCCCCGGAACAATGATTGCCCTGTAAACAACAGCAAACAGCGGTTTACCATGGTTTCAAAGTGGTGCGAACTGGATTTCGTCCATCCGCAGTATGTCTTCTGACGCCTGCACCTTTTGCATCTGTGACCCGCTTGGGGCTCCAAACTGCTTGCAGGCTTCACGCCGCAGCAGGAGGCCGATGTCCTAAGCATCGCTCCAGACGCCTCCATGAGTGACCGCCAGAAAGGCGGAGTCGGGCGCGCGCTCGCGGACTCTCCTTTTTTTCCGCAGGAAGAGGTGGCTGTGGGTCAAAACCAACGGGATCCCATTTTGGGGCCAGGTGCAACCAGGGGTAGGTGAATTCACCACCCATTTGAATACCTATTTTAGTGGGGCAGTGGGGATGTTCACTGAGGGTACGATTTGGATTTTGACCCATGGCCATGCGGCTGCAGTCGAGTGTTGCGGTGCAGGTCTTTTAGTAGTGGAGAATGTCATCCGTGGCACTGAAGCAGAGCAGATGCTCAGTTGCACAGTGAGCTTGCCAGCGGACAAACTCTTATGCCAGCCATTTGAAGTCATGCACCTCTGTTGGCTGTTGCGTGAGCTGGCTTTTTCAGATTGCAAGGAAGCTGAAGCCGGGCGATGTTTTGCTTGACGTCGCTGGAAAGCCTTGCCTCAACTTTGTGCTTCTTGGCTTGCAATCAGTGCTCGCAACTTGTCTTCAGCCATGAAGCACCTGCTGGGTTTGTCTAAAAACTTGGGGATTCTGCAAAATGCGTGGTTTCCTTTTGGTTTCCGTTTCAAACCATCCAAACAGGACAAAACAAGACACACAAAACCTAGACTTAGATTCAACTAAGACATTGAAGCTTGTGATACGTCTTGAGGATCTGTTGCGGCTATGTTTGCCTTGCCGCAAAAAAATGTGATTTCTCAACTTCAGGATGCTGGAAGAACAGCTGGACACGGCGGTGGATCAGGAAATCAATATCAGGCTTTCACGTGCAGGGGAGATCATGAACATTGTCCTGCGCGTCGCGAACTTTCACTCCTTGCAGCTTGCCTTGCATGAGACTGATCGACATGTTTGGCCATGAAATTTAATGAGGAACCACCTCCAAAGTGGTGGGGGGACATCAATCCCCACCTACATGGTGTCCACCGCAGGCTCCCTCATTAGAACTCACGCCCGTTTGATGCTCGAGGTTTTTCCCACGCGCGAGCCGCGATTTTTTTTTGTGCCCCGAGGATCTCGCACGACTTTGTGGAATGCGGCGGCGGAGTGTTCCATGTGCTCTCCTACCACACCTGCAAGACCTACAACATCCCCATCTCGGATCGCGGGATCTACGTGGCGCAGAGCGGCTTCAGCTTCGGCCTGCAGATCCCCGTCTCCGCGGTCATCACCTCGGTGGCCGGCCGAAAGGTCACGAGCCTGAAGGACTTCGAGGCCGCGCTGGCGGGCGTGCCCAACAAGGACCGCTGGGGTGAAAAAATGGCGGGGGCAACCCAAAAAATGGAGACCAAAACAACTAAGTCACCCGGCCAGAGGCTTGAAACTGGTCATTCGGAGTCTTGCAGCTGGGGTAGGGTGGGCAGCTTTTGTTGCTGGGGACCAGAGCTCAACCGAGTTCGGGGCCAGAGCAGGTTCTGGCAGGCTTGCTCTGACAATCCAAGGAGATGTTTGAGGTGCGATGGTTCAACCCGTCTGCCAATGAGCACCGCCAGAAGTGTTCCATGATTCGCTGGGTGCTCAGATGTTCTTTTTCCCGCTGTGACATCTTTCAGTCAGTCTTGCTTCAGCCATGGCCACCGAAGGGGGTACAGGGTGGACAGAGAGCACCTCTCCGCGACGCCAGGAATGGAGCGAACCCTTTGGCCGGCTCGAGTTTGGGACTTTTGTCCCAAGCGGCCCAATACTTGGAAGCGGAGGCCCAAGTAACGTGGCGGTGGTTGTCAAAAGTAGGCTAACCCCGAAATGGCTTGCCCTGGTAAAATGGAACCAAGGACTAAAATCCGCAGTGACCAGGTGGTGTACCCTCCCTCAGACTAACATGGAAGCTCCCAGGACCTGTTTGGGAAGACTTGGTTCCATTCACAGAGGCCTTCTGGGAGCTTCCATGTTAGCTTGAGGGAGTGTAAAATTTTGAACCATAGCCACATGCCTATTTGCATGCTGACGGTTTGGCTTGAGATGCTCTCACTGTCTGGAGGTCTTGGGTAGACGAGTGCAGCATCTCGATGGAAGCGACGCCCGACGAGCAACGAACGTCAGCCAATGCCGCGACTGGATTCCTTTCTGCACTGAGGACGTCTGTCAAACCAGAGCCTGTCGAGTCCAGCCCGGTTTCCGATGCGCGCAGCAGAGCTTCAGCACTTGAGCTGACTTTGGGCATGTGTTTCACATATTTGCCTTGCTTCTGGTTTAGCTTTTGAGACTTTACGAGGCGGAGCCTGATTCTGATGCAACTCCTGCCCCCCTCAGTCGCCAGCTCAGCTAACAGAGCTGCCTCCTGCGTGCAGTTGCACCGCGTTTGACACGTGGTATGATGACTCGGGCAAAAAGAACGGGTTGCGATGATCGAGCGACAGTGCAGGAGAGGATGATTCATTTGGATATCCTGAGAACTCGGATGTGACTAGGCAAGGTCTGAGAATAGCCAAGCAAATTTGCATCCCTGCCTGTCCACCTGCATTCAGAAAAGAATCAGCCAATTCAGCCATGGATTGTTTTGCATCCGAGGCAGCCATCTCAATGGTGCAGCCCATGCTGTGCACCATTGTAACGCAAGTCTCCCACGAATATGCCACCGACTTCTTGCAGAGCAAGGAAGTGGCTCCGAATCGAATAGAGCCATCCGCAGCTTTTGGCTTTTCTGGGCTTCGGCTTGTTTCTTCATGTGGGTATGGGTCAAAATTAATCTACCAGGAATTGGACCGCAGGTTTTGGTCCATGTTTCCACTTGCCAGGGCAAGCCATTTTAGGTACATATTGTTGACCACAGCCATGTCTTCAGGTCACATCCTTTTCCCCCAGTGAAATTTTTGGAGCGAGCCCGAGCCCGCTGGTTTGGAGGCGTGGAGCTTGCCCCAAGTCCCACTCCAAACCCCCGAAGGATTGCCAGATCCACGGGTTGTGGTGGATCACTCGGGGTTTATCCAACCACTGTGATACTTTTGGTTGCATCTCCCCCTCGTGGGGATTTAGTCTTTGGGGTTAGGCCCTTTCTGTTGTATCACAGTGGTCATTCCCCACAACCCTGTGCCAGATCATTCATTCGGGTGGGACGGCGATTCGATGTGACCGAGGAAAACAAATCCACGGTGATTCGACGATTCGGCGTGGGCCTGGTCATCGATTCGGTCAGTGGAGTGGTGCTCACGGATAGGTACACTGCCACTTGTCAAAGTTCATCCCTGGCTTGCTGTCACATGTGCCATGGTCAAAAGACCGGCCCCTTTAGTAGGGGGTTCATAGGGGATGGTCATCCACCTGGTCGGTTCCTTTTTCACCATAGTGATTCCTGTATTTTGGGAACCCATGGGCCAAACCAAACAAGTTTTTTGACCATGGCTCACAGGTCTGTATGCTCGTCCATGCCTCTCCTGTCAGGTTCCTCAGCCGCTGGTAGAGGTGGAACTGACCTTTGGCCAGACTGTGACGGTGAACGCGACCTGTCTCTTCATGCATCCTCACCACAACATGGCCATTCGGCCGCAATATTTTTTTTTGGGGGCCTGAAGGGGGCAAAGCATGGAGCGTTCTCCTGGATATGCTTGCGAAGGCACGAGATTTCGCACACTAAATTCATACCCTTCAGGACTGTGCGGGTGCAAGCCCCTCTGCTTGTCA
Source organism: Effrenium voratum (assembly GCA_963377175.1). NCBI lineage: Eukaryota > Dinophyceae > Suessiales > Symbiodiniaceae > Effrenium > Effrenium voratum. The sequence continues at coordinate 340,323 of CAUJNA010003696.1, read as the reverse complement.
TGCTTCTTCATGTGCCTGTGCCGCTTGAAAAGGTGTGTGAGCTCCTTCTTTCCACGCAAAATGTGTTCCGGCACACATTTTTCCCTGCTTGCTTCGTGCTTTTTTGTTTCTCCTGAGCCAGCTTTCTTTCTTCTCGTTCGTCCCTGCATGCCCAGCTTTCCTTTTTTTTTTTTTTTGAGTTTTGTGCCCTCCTAGGGGCACTTTCCCAAATGAGTCTTCCGCTTATCGAAGTGCCTTCGATGCTCCTCTTCGAACTTGGGCTACCACTCAAAAGGTTCGGATCGAGAATGAAGGCAAGCTTCAAAAGCAAAGGCTCCCACCTGTGTGCACTTGGCGGCTTTTTTGCAGAGCGCGGGCAGGTGTTGTGCGGGGTCTTGAGACGAAGCCTAGAAGAGCCAACCGAAGCCTTTTCTCTTGCACAAATGGTTGTGGGTCAAAACCAATGGCTCCATTTTGGGGTTTTCGGTGCACCACCCAGTTTAGTCTATTTTAGTGGGGATTGGGATGTTCACTGGCGGTACGGGATATTGACCGATGGCCAAATGGCTTTGTGCAACGCTCCCTCGAATCCGTTAGTGGGTGTTTGCAAGACCTCGGCTAAGTCATTTCGCAGAATTATCGTGGGATTCGGGCATCCCAGCGGAGCACTTTTTGATTGTAAACGCTGCGCGGTTCCCGCCTCGGCCCAGCCGAGCGCGAAACTTGAAACATAAGACAGACGCACCCGCAAAAACCGGGAAACCACGAGAGTTTAAAATTTACTCACAACTGTGCCATGTTGCAGTCTACATGCACAGTACTAAACTGCATCAGCGCAATGCATATGTTGGCCAACTGCAGCCATGCCTGGATCGACTGCAAGCAGCAGAGCTGGTCAAGTGGCGATTCAGGAATGGACAGGTTCTGGCGGCGTTGGACCAATTACTGTCATGGGCCGAAGTTGCGCAGGAATCTCCGAGGCAAGGGGTAGGCGATGCGTAGGTGGAGTGAGTCATGGAGCCAAGAGTCAGTGGCGCTGCGTGCTGGGGGAGTGGACGTCACGGGCGGAAGTTGCGCTGAAAGTCTCGACAACCAATGCAGAGCTGTGGTGACCAATGCGCGCAGCAGTCTTGCTCGACTGTGTTGGCGCGGGGTTTTGTTCACGCGTGGATCTGTCTTGCGCGGGCACATTCGAGCCAGAATGGGAATCCCACGCGCGCGGCAGTCTTGATCGACTGCGCTGGCGCGGCAAACACGTCAAGACGCCTGCCTGGGACAGGCCTGCTGGGCGGTGGGCGTGAGGCTAGGTGGCTGCTGGGTGGGCCTCAGACAGGGCAGAAGCTAGTCTCCACTGCTGGTGGTGGCTTGTTTGGATGGGTGGACTGGTGGGCCTGCGCTGGGCCTTGCTGGTTGGCTAGTCTTAGAAGGAGGTTGGGTTGTTGGTTGTTTGCTGGTTGTTTGTTTGGTTGCCTTGTTGCCTAGTTGGTTGCCTAGTTGCCTGGGTGCTTGGTTGTTGGTTCCTGGTTGCTTGGTTGTCTGGTTGTCTGGTTGCCTGGTTGGTTGCCTGGTTGGCTTCCTCGTTGGGTACCTCGTTGGTTGCCTGGTTGGTTCCTTGTTTGGTTGCGCGCTTGGTTGCCTGCTTGGTTGGACAGACAGGGACAGGATAGAGACAAACAGAGACAGGCGACGGACAGACACAGAGACAGACAGAAAACCTTGAATTTTTCTGGGTTTGCAGCTTGTGTTAGCAACTTTGGCTTGGAAAGCGCGCGCTCTTGCCCGTGCGTTGCCTTGCGCCACGTTGGCCTTGTTGTGACTGTGGTTGCGCCCATGGCGGCGCGCGGAGCCCTGCCTGACCTGGGTGACGGCGCAATCGTGGCCGAAGCGGAGGGGGAAGTCTGCCCAGACGAGGCAGACGCGGAATCCCTTCCGGACGTGAGCTATCTACCTTCGGAAGGCTCCGGGCCAGAGTTGGGCCAGCTACCGGTGGGGAGGCGCAGGGCAAGGATGAGGCCTACGAGCTCGTGCGCCAGCGGTTCCGGCGCTGTGCTGCCGTGAATCACCCAGACACAGCCGCTACCGATCCGTTTCTATTTGCGGATTGCCGGTGGGCCTGCGAGTGCTTGCAATCGTGGTTGCGCCAGCATTGCTGACCGGCGCAGGCGCGTGGAGGAGTCCTTGAAAGAACTTTGTTGCAAATGCTGGAAATGTTGCCAGCGCTTCAGCCGGATGGCCAGCTACCTGCGCTGCGTGCAGATTACGGGCTGCAGGCATGGGTGGGGGTGGCCCGGAGAAATTTTGGGCGGGGAAGGGGACAAGCAAAGATTCTCTTTGGAAAAGAGATCTGAGCGTTCTTGGCCCCCGTGGGGCCGAGGCGAATTGGCATCTCAAAAACACAAGGGCTTTCGCGAAGGACTTCGCAGGTTGACTCACGTCGAAGCTTTCTGGACTCATGGCGACAAAGGGTTCACCCTTCACTGTGGAGCCTTCTCGCAGCGCCAGAGCCGGGAGCAATCCAGCGGACATTCAAGCGGCCAAGTCTCCGTGGGTTCGTTTTTGAAAGTTGGTTTTCACACCTCCGTGCTTCAAAGTTGTGAGTTTCGAGCTGGACCTGCGAAAAGTGGACTTCCTGTACTGCTTTCGTACTCAAACGTTGCGATTTTCGAGCTGAACCTCCGGCATTGGTCTTTGTGTGCTGCTTTCGTGCTTACACAATACCATTTTTTCGAGCTCGACCAGCGAAAGCGCACTTTAACGTACGCAGCTACAACTAGCGACGATCTTCTGGGCCCGCGGCCATGCCGATTCGAGCAGCCCAAAGTCAGCAGAGGGTGTCTTTTTGTAGCACTTGCGACTTTATGAATCGCCGCGCTTGCCACGGAATCTTTTTCGTCAGCAGAAAGCGCACATGCGGCGTTTGCCCACGAAACTGCGTGCCAATCTCTCAGATTGCTGGGCAACTGGGTGAGGTGTTTTTTGAGGGTACCCTTTTCAAGGGAAACCCAAGCGGAGACCTCTTTTTTTGGGGTCCCCAAAAACGACACACCCAACTAAGACAATCCAATGATGTTCCGTCCCTGGGCCGTGGCCCTGCCACCAAAGATGCATTTGACTCTTGAACAAAATGCGTCAGGCGTGACGCTCCCTGCCAAAACATAGCTGCAACATCTACGCGTCGCAGCTCTGCCTTCAAGAATGCAATTTCATCTGCAAAAGTAGCATGGCTGCGCAGTGAGAGCGGCGTTTTGGCGATGGCGCATTTCGTGAGCGATGGCTGCCACAATTTCGCCGGGCCACCCTCGATCTAACCACCTTAACTCTTACCATAAGAACCTCTTAGTGTTGCACACCATTTGGAGAAATACAAGGCTTGCAAAGAACAAGCTGTCAATATTGACACTCGCTGCGAGATGAGCAATGGGCTAATCTCACACATTGGGGGCCCCGCGGACGATACGTATGACCAAAAACCGTAAAACGAAGGCGACCTTGAAGGACGAAGGCTGTAGATAAAATTTCAGTTTGGCACATTTTTTAAGCGGCTCACTTTAAGCCCTTAATTCTTTGTGCTCCCATCTTCTCCGTATTCTCTTCAAGGGGCTGTTCAGCAGAAAAAAACATGTTTGCGTTTGCCTCTCATGCCGATTCATGCCTCTATGCTTGAGTTATGCCCGATGTCAGGTTTTGCTGCACTATGACACTTCCGCAGTCAAAGGCTGGTTGGGTGCAAAGCTTCAATGCAATGCGTTGGAGGTTTAACGTGCTAGCTGCTTTCTGGGCTTTCCGAAGCAGGGTCCATGCCTCCTTAGTCCTAGTGTATGTGCGCACTGGCTGGGTTTAAGAGTTCACGCAGGTTGCATCCAAATCGCAGTGCGCAAACATTCATTTTCCAGACTGGGAACGAGGACAGTTGCTTTCCAATTTGACCTCGGGATACATGTAGCACGGCTTGGCCATGGAGCAATGAAGCTTGGCATGCGTTCATGCACTTACTGTAACGGTGACCCGTTCCTGGCTTTGGATTCAGGCAACAAAATCACAGAACGGCAGTCATTGGACGTACCTAGCCGTCGCGTCGCGCCAGACTTGCCGGTGCGATCCATTGATTTGGACGATGGAGATGAGTCTCCCAAGACTGAGGAGCTGTCCGCAGGCGCTTGCTGTCGAGTCTGCCGATTTTTATTGCGAGCTCCAGCGATTGGGTAGAAGGAGCTCACCAAAAGGAATCCTTTGCTTGGGGATTGGTGAAAAACAGGATTTTGGGGAATTATGGCAGATTTTTTTTGCAGCTGCGTGCTTTCAGTGCTTAAAAGAGCGATCGATCTTGTTGTTCACGCCGGTCCTGGCTGATCTGCAAGGGCCATGATTCGTTCCTGGCAAAACGTCCGGATCTTCACCTGGGGTCATGATTTTCACCGTTTCTGGGCTTGTTTCCCTTTCACCCATCACTTAGGGGGTGACTTTGATCAGAATAATGAGGCCGGTTCACCGCGTAGGCCAGATCCTGTCCTTCGTGTCCATCCACTCTGATCACCAGCTCAGTGCCAAGCAGGTCCGAGCCAGACGCGACGCGAGAATAGGACGGGCAAATGATTTGGCCCGGCTGAGGTGACTGTTGGCAGCATGTGCTTGAAGGTTTGGCCATTTCCACAGCCACCTGCAACCTGGCATCAGCCTTTTGTTGGGTCAGTGTGAGAGGTCTTAGTGCTAGGATGTTTTATGCCACCTCCCAGGGCCAGTCGCCGTTTTGGTGCGAAAGACATGGAAGCTAAGGCGTACCGTGGCCGCAATCTGGAAATCTGCAATCTCAACGACACCTTGCATGGTCTCGGCGGACTTCTGATTGAGCCCGCCCCGCCGGGAGCCGAGCGAGCCCACTTTGTTCATGGAAGATCAAGCAAAAGGGTCTCTGGGCCGAGGTCCTACCGCATTCGAGCTTGGTTCGCCCAATTTCCAGCAGGCAGCCGCCGCAATGGGCAGTATTGAGCATCTCAACATGCCACCGATGCTCCTTCCTCGGCGCCGCAAACCGGGGAGAGATGTTGCTTGTGCCTGGACCGTCCTTGGCATACCTTGCCACCAACACGTTTTGGCCATGCAAATCACCACATTGTATGGCCGGCACCTTGCCACTTGTGTTCCACTCGGTGGCATGTCAGCCTTCAGCTTTGTCAGGCAGTCTTCGCTACCTCGCTGGTGTGCCGGTGCAGGCCATTGTGATATCTGCGATTCGGTGCGTTGAATGGGGTCTGGGTTAAACATTTTGTCACCACGTTTTAGTGACCCTTTCGACTTCCCGATTGGGCGCTTACCCTGCCTTCCACCACATAGCACCTCACAGGGGGTTCTTTCGGGAAACTGATCTTCCAGGGTACCTAAAAATTAAACCATTTGGGGACCGCAGGTTTTAGGCCTCGGTTCCATTTACCAGGGCAAGCCATTTGGGGTACCTATTTGGCTGTGAGTCAAAACCAATGGTACCTTCCTGGGGCAGGTGCACCACCCATTTTAGAGCCTATTTTAGTGGGGCAGTGGGGATGTTCACTGGGGGCTAACCGATTTGGATTTTGACCCATGGCCATGTGGGTATGGTTCAAATTCACACCACCTTGGGACTGCAGGTGTTCGTCCTTAGTTCTATTTACCAGGGCAAGCCATTTTGCGTACCTGTTTTCAGCCATATCTAAGCCCCACAATAATGGGGGTGTTGATCACTGTTCCATTGTTGACCACCACAGCCATTTTTGACACACTCACCAAAGAGTCCCTGTGAAAGGAACACAGTCTTCCTGTTAGTGGAGAGGAGGGTAGTCCTTTCGAGCCACAAGCAAAACTCGGGTAGATGAAGGTGAGTAAGGGCCAGTCCCAGCCGGAAATAGTTGCGGCCGCCTTCTCAATTCTTTCCATGGTTCTGGGATTACGCCCATTCTAATACCGGGTCCCTTCGATCTACCAAATGGCGCTTACGCCATTTGGGTAGGGGTCAAAATTAGACCAACAGGAATTCGGAATTGGACCGCAGGTTGAGAGAGTCCTTGGTTCCAGTTACCCACCGGTTTTTTGACCACCACCTGGTTCCATTTACTGGGGTTCCAAAATCGAGACCCGGTTTTTTGGACCGCCGCTGCCTCTTCAGGTCTTCTCGGCAGTGCTCTCGTCCCTGGGGCTTCGGCCCAAGTGGGCAGCGAAGCTGGGCAGACCCATCGAGCCGGCCTCAGGGGTTCAGGGGTGGCACTGAACGAGCTGTTCGGATCTTTTTTGGTTGGTGGTTTGCGGGGTTTCCAAAAAGGTTGGCTTAGTGGGGTTTTTCCATCTAGTTGGTTTAGTGTTTTTTTTTGCAATTTCACCTGCAAAAGTCTAAAACTTTTGGGATCGGATTGGACAGCCCGGTTCCCTGCGTCGGCAAACTTCGTAGCCAGCCACTGCGTAAGCGTAAGGATCCAAAGTTGTCCGTGGCCGCGCTGGAATGCGAGTTCGAGGAGGTTCCCGGAAGTGTTGCAGTCGAGACCCTTGGCACATTTTTCGTCTACGTGGGCTTGGCCACAAATTTGTGCAGGTTTCGCTGGCAAAAGCTCGGCGAGAAGATGGCGTTCCCTTGGAGAATGCCAGGGCGTTGGCTGCTTGCAGCTCCGGAGGACGTCGACAAATCCTGAGAGTGGGACGCATCACCTCAGGCTCGCCAAGTACTTGAAGTATGGCTCACTCGTGCAAAGCCAAGCTTCAAACTGTTGAGCATTGGTCAAAATTAAAACACCCGGGGACCGCAGGTTTTTAGTCTACTTCTCCACCTACCAGGGTTCCATTGCGGGTACCTATTTTTAACCCACAGCCAGTTGGATAGGTTCCGGTTGCTTTGATGCTGCCATGAAGCCAGGTGGTGGATGTGATGGCATTCTCCTGGAGGGTGACTTGCTGCTGAGCATCAACAGCAAGCCGGTCACCAAGCCTCATGACGCTCAGATGAACGGACCTATTGGCTCGTTGTGGAAGATACTCCCTTTGTTGCATTTTGCTTGGATGTTAGGACTTTGACTTTTTGCCAACTAATGGGTTTTCCATTTTTTGTTTTAACTTTTAGCAGGGGAGCAGAAAGCAAGCGAGCTCCCATGTCTAGCACTTGAATTCTCTTGACAAGCATTTGTTAAGCTTCCGTTGAGTGTAGTTGTGGCATTGGTTAAGACTGGGTGGTGATTCTTTCAAGGAACTCAACGCTACTTGAGCACAATCAACACCCGGGTAAGTGAAGGTTAGTAAGGGACGATTCCAGCCATAAATAGCTGCGGCCGCCTTCTTAGTTCTTTACATGGTTCTGGGTCGACCATTTTTGTCCCGGGTTTTGATTATGACTCACTTGTCTATAATCGCTGAGGCCAAGCTGTAGATCCGCTTAATGGATTTGCTCCAGTAGACGTCAACCATGACTTGTGCACTGCTTTTTGGTTGAAGGGAAGTTTGACATTCATATGTGTGGGTCAAAATTAAGCCACCAGGAATTGGACCGCAGGTTTTGGTCCATGTTTCCACTTACTAGGGTTCCATTTGGGGTACCTATGTTTGACCCACAGCCATATTACTAACACTGTACGTCTATGTATTCATGCATGTGATAGCCGCAATGCAATGCAGTGCCAGTGACCAGTGAGTGTTACTCTGTGTTATGTTATGATTGTCATGTTACGTTATGCTATGGTATGTTATGTATGTACGCAATGTAGGTATGTTAAGTGCTGCACACCATTTGTCGTGAATCAACATTTGTGTTTTGCGTGTAGGATATGAAGGAGTGTACGTGGGCGAACTCTGAATTTTGTCCTAATTCAAGACCTCCTGCAGGTGTGTTGAATGTCACATGCAATCTAGCTGTTCCAGGAATTAAAGCATTGAGGCATTTTCCGTAGCCCTGACGCGACAGGAAGTTGAGCGGGAAATGCGGAAGTGCCACGGACCAGACGCGGGAAGCAGCGTCAGCAGCATGTGCTGGCGAGTGCAAAGATCAAGACAACCGGTTGATCTGGATTTGACGCCCACCTTGCTTCACTCCGACGGCACCGAACACATCGTTGCAACCTGCCTCAAGATGCTGTGAATGTTTGGGTGCTGTGAACCGAGACGTTTGCCCGAATCGAGAAAACATGCCACGAGGTTTTTAACGGTGTGGTTCTTCGTCCGACGCCCAGAGCAGTAGCAGAGCGAGGAGGTCCGACGTTGCAATTTACCAAGCCTGGCCAAGTGGGCGCCTCAAGTTTTGCAAAGCAGTACTACTTGCAAGCAGGTTGAAGCACGCCGCATATGCGCATGCACAGTTCTTGCACTAAGGGTCTCTACTTCTGGCCACTTCGCCTTCATAGCTGTTTGTGGGTCAGCATGGACGTCAGGATGTGGGAACTCCCAATCACGAAAAGAGAACATGGATGTTGAAGTAAGGAAGATTTCTAGGGGTACTTTCCCCATTCTTTCCAGGCATCCTTCTTTCTACAAAACCACCCCAAACTCTGGGGAAACAGCTGGCTTTGGAAAAGAACGATGGTTGAAAAGAAGGGGGAATCAACCCCAAGAAGATTGGCCGTGCCAATGCAATCAAGGTATGTCTATCCTGGCTCGCCTGCTGACACTTTCAGCTTTGCGGATAGTCGCGCTATGCGCCGCACTCTTAGTATTATTGATGCATGGTGTGGCCCTGGCAGCACTTACACCCAGAGAAAGCTTGGCGACTTGATCTTGTAAGTTTGGCAAAGTTCATCACGGCCCTTGTTTGATGTCTCGCAGGAAATCTGGGCTGGCTGGTGCAGTTGAACAATGAAGCTACTCCCAGCATCGAAGCATGGCTTTGCATGGGTTGCCTGTTCAGGCAACAAGCCTGGGTACACTGGAACGAACCGTGGTTTTCTCAATGCAATTTCTTTTTCATGAGCTGAGAGCTGCTAGCTATGCGCCAAGGAGAGGCTGCTGGAGATCATCCACTCAGGAAAGCTGAGTGGCTGTGAATGGCTGCGTTGCCACGTGATGGATGCCGAGGGCAGGCTGTCAGTGCGTGCTCTCAGGCCTGCCTCGTACGCAGCGCACATAACGCATGCAATTCTGTGCTTTCGCATCTTGCAGTTTGACCAAGTCGGGGGGTTCTCAAACATATTCGGTCTCCCATTTTTCTAAATTTATTTTCCGGCGGGCCCCACACGAACCATGGCCCAAAAAAGGGGCGGCCCATGAACGATGTTATTTGTCCGTCGAATCTCTACCAGGCCAGATTTCGAGTTCTGGCCAACCGTGGAGATTGTGTTGCTCGGCGCGGTTGCCAGCGACCAGCAAAGTGTTCCCAATCGAACATGAATGTACACATGGCTGTGGTTGTCAAAACCGTTTTGGGATCCCATTTTGGGGTTTTCGGTGCACCACCCATTTTAGTCTATATTTGTGGGGATTGGGATGTTCACTGGGGGTAGGGGATTTTGACCCATGGCCACATGATAGCATTTGCTGCATGGCATAAGGCGGCGGAAGAGCACGAGCGATGAGTATCAAGCGCCAACTTGGGCAAGAGTGGAACATCCTGCATGAGATCAGGGTGAGAGCAGAACATGCGCCAATTCACCAGAGATGTGGCAAAATGCATGGCGAAAGGCAAAGCAATGCTAGCAGCCAACCTGCTACCAGTGGCGCAGGGCGCTTGCTGGTCAAGTGGCTTTGTCCAGACTCGAAGGTCTCGCGGTGATGGCGTGACCCAAGTGATAGGTCCATAAGGGCGTGGCCTTGTTCAATAGCTTTTACTCGCCATGGAGCTGCACGTCTCAGAAAGTTGCAGGGAACGCGAGGCGCAAGCAGAACGTGGGGATTCAGACCACTTTTGGAGGGGGCCCTTCACCCTTTTCTTGGGATTAGTCCGAAGTCAACATCATGGCGCGGCATGGAATTCTTGGAATCCATGGACGACCTGGCACATCGCAGTTGTTTTGCAACCCAGGCGCAGCCGGGTGGAATTTCAGGTGGATGCAGCAGGCGGCTGGCTCAGCATGTCTTCATTTTCATTCGGCCGATGACTTCGAATGAGCACCGCAGGTTATGCTGCTGTGATCTCAGCCTGTGCTCGAGGGCACAAATGGGTCTGCACCCCATGTCCAGAAAACGTGTGCTGGCAACTCCAAAAAGGACAAACCGATGGCTTGAATGCGCGTGACCCGTTCCGCAGTTGCAGAGAGGCGTGTCTCTTCTTAGGGACCCCCCAAAAAAAATACATGTGTTGGTTTTCCTCTTGGTTTCCCTTGAAAAGTCGCCCAAACAGGTTGGTACCAACTCCCCCAAAAGGGGCCCCAACCCCGCCCCCCTGTTGGTTTCCCTTGAACAGTCGCCCAAATAAGTTGGTACCAACTCCCGGAAAACAAAAAACAAAAAACAAAAAACAAAAAACAAAAAAAACAAAAAAACAAAAAAACAAAAAAACAAAAAACGAAAACAAAAAAACAAACAACGACAAAAACGCGGACTCGAGCCACCCCGGGCGTCCAAACGGGCCAGCGAGGCTCTGGGCTTCCAGCTGCTGTCTGAAGGTCTGGAGGCTCGCCGGGGGCTCAAAACTGATCCGGCGGAGAATTTGAGACGTGAGCCGCGGGTATGGAGGGTGCAGACAGGGGCACCACGAAACACACGCTCAGGGGCACCACCTTTCTTTTTTTTTGAAAATAAGTAAGTAACTGAACTAGTTGTTTTTGGTGCGAAAGTTTCCGAGAGGTTGCTTTGAAGTTGAGAAATCCGTTTTTTTTCTTCCAGGATTTTTCGGGTACGCTGCAGGTTTGGAGATGGGCGTGGCAGTGTTTGGTACGCTCTTGGCTGCAATGGCAAGGCGCTCAACATGCCGGCGCCGTGCATGGTTGGTTCAAGCCGGTCTATAGCAGTACAGGACATGTAGTCCTGGTATGGGAGTGTTTTTTTTTGTTTTTTGTCGTTTCTTTTTCTTTTCTTTTTTTCTTTCGGGGGAACCTCTTTTGGTTGGTTCTAAAGGGAAACCGCAGGAAAAACACCATTTCAACAAAGACACACCAGTTCAATTGACGACGGTTTGCTTTGTGCAAGAGACACGCTGATACAGTAGTCTCTGCCTTTGAGATGTGCTCAGGAACAAAGCAAGAAGGAGCCTCAAGAGGTGCTGCAGCTTATGCGAAGAAGGCAGACAGCTTTTAGGTGGCAAGGGAGCGAAGTGACGGGTTGGACTTGCAGACAGGCTGCTTGAGTTGGACATCATCACCGCAAGCCACTCCATGAGCAGCAGACCAAGACTTTTGCTTTGCAATGCAAGCGCGAGCAAAGAGAGCCACGTGCTCCCGGACACTTGCTAGCCGACCCAAGGTTTGGCTTATCAAGATGGACGCTGGCACAGAGCGCGGGACTTGGGATGGTGCAGCGGATCCTTGTAGAGCCGCAATCTTAAGCTTAGCGAGGCCATAGGCAATGACTGAGGCAGTCAATCTCTACCACCAACTCCTGGACGATTCCCTGCGCTTGGACTCCATCGCCGCGTCCACCGCTGCAAGTCCAGGACTCGGACAGATCAGGCATATGGCCGTGGGTCACAACCAATGGTACCATTTTGCGGTAGGTGAACTCACCACCCATTTTAGGCTTTTTTTTTAGTGGTTGGATTTGGGATGTTGACTGGGGCTAACCGATTCGGATTTTGACCCATGGCCATATCAGAAAATCAGGCCTCCAAGAGCTTCGGAAAGAAAGCCATGGGAATTCGCCCACGTGAGCCCGAGGCGCCGCAGCGGCGGGTCATCTTTGGAGACCCGCCCTCCAGCTGATGCGGCGCTTCGGCCGCACGGAGTTGGTTGGAGCGCGGAGTGATGCGTGAGCCATTTGCACAAGGAACTTGGCCGGGCGGCTGCTGGAGGTTGATGCGCGGCAAGTGAATGTGGGCAGCTTGCAATGAAAGATCTGGCTTCGAGCATTGGAGCAGGTTCTGACACGTTTAGGTACATTCTACACCTCAAATTGTGTCCCACCTGATATGTAATCATGTCACAGCAATGGGCTCGCTGCAATCCACCCCCCCCGCTCAAAGCTTGTTTCAGAGGTCCCATTGCTCGTGTCTAGTGTTATGCTGAGGTATGGCAGTTCTCGGCAGAGGTCTTTGCTTCGGCCAGGCAACCGAAGCATGGAGTCGCCATTTCTGGAGGCCAGCACTGGGACTCTGCCCTGAACCTGCTCGACAAGTATCCAGCCGCAGGAGACCTTTTTTTCTGCTGCCAGCCTGGCAGAGTTTGGTTGCTGAGGCATCAAGAGATGGAACCACTCACAACGCGCTGCTTGCAGCTGTGGCCAAAGGTTGGGACTTAGTGACCCAAAGCCGTCGACGCCGTCGACCCGATCTGAGGCGTGCAATGGCTTGCTGCGGTGCTTCAGCTCGAGCATCTCCAGGCTGCGGGCTCTGAAGGCTCTGAAGTGGCCGTGGATCAAAACCAATGGTACCATTTTGCGGTAGGTGAATTCACCACCCATTTTAGAGCCTATTTTAGTGGTTGGATTTGGGATGTTCACTGGGGGCCAACCGATTTGGATTTTGACCCATGGCCAAGTGGGGCTCCGGAAATTCGCTGAGCTGAGGTGCGCCGAGTGAGGGCTGATGCCTACACCTACAGCACGGCCATAAGTGCTTGCTGCGATGCCTGGAGAGAGGCACCCTACAGCCGCACTTTTGCATGGTCTTGCCCCGAAAATGACAGGCTTGCCACGTGCTGGAGATGCTACAGGCGTTCAGCGAGGAACGAAGACGATGGCCCAGCTTTCTACTGCCTGCCCCAATGTGATGCAGTGGCATGTCCAGCTGATTTCTGCTTAGCTGACTGGACTGCCCCGCAGGAGCCGCCCACAATGGCGTTCAATGCTGCAACTAGCGCCTGCAGCAAAGGCGGGATTTGCCAGATGCGCACGTAGGTTCCGCAAAGAAAAGACGGCCGATCTTGGGCTCATCCGCAATTCTTCGCAGCTTTGGCAAAGGTCATAACGATACTAGGCAAAAGTCAACGCAGATGCAGACTTCGAGTGCAGCAGTATGAAGCTTCAGCAATGATCATATATTATCATACAAACATAACTATATATATATATATATCCATTCGTCCCCGTCACATTTGTTCGGTCGAGCACCACATGAAGCTGAACACAACGCTGGGCAAAGCTTGGTATGTCAGCTTCAAGTCAAAAGCAAGGAGTAGTCTTTATCTTCGCCATGGACGCCTCGCGCTGATTGGAGGATTTCAATGTTCACGCTGTCCAAAGTGCTTTTCGGACGTGCTCAAGGCAACTTGTATCTATCGCCGAGGTGCTTGCGCAAAGGTTTTGCTCGTATTCAAATTGCTCTTTTGTCTTACCACTGGCGGGCGGCTGAATTCACTATCTTTGAAGAGCACGGCTAACGAGGCAATGCGGCAAACGTTCCAGCTGACCGGCAGCGAACCACGTGCGGCTCCCTGTGTGAACATAGGCATAGATGCGCAAAGAAAGCATGCACATGTGCTAGACGCATAAGGGGGGGGGGGGCGTCTTTTGTTGGGGTACCCCTTTCCTGTAAGGAACATCAGCATTTTGGGGGGTCCCCTAAAGAAAGACGAGCCAAGCATATCGCTTGTTGCGCTCAGGCCCCGCAGCGTTGCCAAGTCTCTTCTTCGGGTCGGTGCCTCCTTCTGCAAAGTTTTTTGTGGTTGTTGTTTTTTTCCCCCCCGGAGCCCCAAGATGCGTTCCGGTTTCCTGACGGTTTCCTCCCCAAACCAACCAAACCGGGGGTTCCTTTCCAAAAAGACGAGGCTCCCATTTGGCTATGGGTCAGAAACGCGTACACAACATGGAACTCAATGGAACCAAAGACTAAAACCTGCGGTTTGCTTTTATTTGGACCCATACTCAAATGGGTTCCTTTCCGATGCTACACACATTGTCCTCTGCAAAGAACCTAGAGTCATAGAAGGCACAACAAGCACATATGGGTGTGGCTCAAAATTAAACAGGAGGGTGGGTGGGTGGGTGGGTGGGTGGGTGGGTGGGTGGGTGGGTGGGTGGGTGGGTGGGTGGGTGGGTGGGTGGGTGGGGTTTACGCAGGTTTTGGTCCATGTTTCCACCTACCAGGGTCCATTTTGGTACCGGTTTTTTGAGCCATAGCCATGTATTTTGCTGAAGAGTGTCAGGGTCTTATCAGCTGAAGCGCCGTGGCAATCCAAGCCACGCGCCGTGCCTTCTCCCGCACCCTCAGGCGCGGGCATTGCAGTGGCCGCCTACATCCAGTGGAGCTGTGCTTGCATTCGAGGGCTATAACTTCCCCTTTTTTTTGTTTTCTCCAGGGATCCGGAGCTTTCTTAAAAAACCACCCAAAACACTGGGGAAATGGCGATCGGTTTTGAGAGCACTTTCTAGAGAAAACCACCAAACAAAACCTGGGGAAATGGCGATCGGTTTTGGAAAAAAACGATGGCTGAAAAGAACGATGGCTGAAAATAATGGGGAATCAACCCCTAGAATTAGAACAACCTCAGCACAAGTTCGTCGACGTGTTTTGCTTGGCGTGAAAATTGGGCTTCCTGGAGGGCAGTCGAGACTTGATGCGCCTGTGTCTTTTTGAAGAACGCCCCCACAATGGAAGTTGTTCCTTTGGTTTTCCTTAAAACACCAGCAAAACGAGTACCCTCCAAAAGCGACATACCCATGATGCTTGGCACTGAGGAGAAATGACCAGCCTGATGTCAGCCATATCGCGGAGCCTGTAGACTCCCCGTTTGTAGCCGCACGGCCCTCAGACAAGAGCGGACTCGGATCTTCAGACTTTAACTTTTTGGGAAATCAAGGGGTGTTCCACTAACCCCCCCCCCCCCGCAAAAAAAAAGGTTAGACTTTTTGCAGGGGGGCCAACAGCAACCAAGGTCCTTTGATTGCTTGAGTTTTCGGGAGACGAGATGCGGTGATGTTTGAAGCGGGCAGGTTGGGAACCAAGTATCGTGTTCATGGTTTCTGGTTGGTGGTTCTTGTTTCCTCCTGAAGGAACACCCCCGAAGGTCAGGTTCCGTGAGCGAAAAAGCTGGGAGGGTTTCTACCCATGGTTTCTGGTTGGTTCCCATCTGAAGAAAGAATGAACAGCACCAGAGAAAGGGGATTGCACCCATTGGCGGGAGGGATTTGGAGACGTGATTCCGACTGGTCCAAGGTTGGCGAGCTCATTTCTGCATTGCTTGGACTTAGTGCTGTTGGGAAGGTGTTTTTGGCAGACTGAAAGCTTGGCCCTCGGGGGTTGATTCCCTCGGGAAGCGAGATTCTGTGAAGCCCAGGGCGATTTTTCACCACGGCACTTTGGATGACACCCGTGGAAAAGCACAAGTGCTCGTCATGGCCTAGACCAGAGTTTTTGTTTGGGTATCAGTTGAAAGAGGCGAGTCCAACGAACTCGGGTGAAGAAAACTTGCCTTTTTTTGGAAGACGCCCTGAGCCACTTGCTCAAAAACTCGGGTAATTGGAGGCTGGTAAGGGACACTCCCAGCCGTAAATGGGGGCCGCGAAGACGGCCTTTTTAGTCCTTAAACTGGTTCTGGGTAGACCAGTTTCATACCGGGTTTTGATTGTGGCTCACCTTTTGCAGGGTAGGATTGCACCGTTGTGGAGCGAGACCTGCCTGAGTCTGGCCCAGGTGGACAATGACACAAGGATTTTGCACAGGCCTAACTTCCTGTCTGCTGAAGAGATCGAGCTTTTCGGATGAACTGGATGCATTGTCGGGCTCAATTCTGGATTCCTGCGCTCTTTGTTGCTCTTGTCAGAATGGGTGTGTCTTGTTTAGGGGACCACCTTCTTGAAGGAACGACCCATCCGAATTGCTGCACATTTTTTGTTTCGTCGCCGCCGACATTCGAATCGCGAGCCCAGGTATTTGCTGAAATTTGTTGAGAACTTGGGCGGCTGGGCGCCAAGTGGAATCATGAAGCACATGGACCTTCCACCCGAAGGCTATATTGCAGCCGCGAGGAAAGATCCGGTGTTTGCCCGAGTGGAGCAACGGATTGCAAACTGTACAGGCGCGGACGCACGTTTTGTTTGTTGTTTTGCCCCATTTTCTTTCTTCCGGCAGACCTTGGTACAGTCACCATGTGGTGTGTGCAAGCCTTCAGAAACTCCGCAGGAATCCCGGTGCATCCACATGAAGACATTGTATCTCTGTCGCGCCTCACGTCACATGGCGTGAGTCCGCGCGACGGCTATTTCCCGCCTTATGGCCTGCATCACGATTCGCACGAGCGCCCTCATCGAGCTTGGAAGCTTGGACAGGTTTTTAGCACGAGAGAGTGGGGTTCAGGGTTTAAAGAGCGTGCCTTACCGGGAAAAGCTCAAGGAAAGTGCTCCTTTTTGGTTTCCTGGTGCATGCCCACCTGAAGAGAGAGAGAGAGAGGGAAGATAACTTGCTGGTTCTCAGTAGGAAATCAACCGGGGCTTTGGGGATGTTCAATAAACCCCAAGGAAACCACCAGTTGGATGGTTCTTCTGGGGGTCATTCCATTTCTCATTCCCTGAGCACGAGAAAGAGATCGAGAGATCGAGAGCAGGACGGTGATCGTCTACTTGCAAGCGCCTGAAACGGGTGGCCGGACGATCTTCCCATTGGCTGGGCACCAAAGTGACCAACGGCATCGAGAGTTTGCCTCTGCCCTTCAGGAGCCTGAGAATCTGAGCATTGCACTCTGAGGTTTTAAGCATTGCTGGTTGACCCAATGGCGCAAGGGTTTTCCTTTTGGTTTCCCATGGGAGTAAACTTGGATGACAAATTGTCTGAAGGGCAAATCATGGTTATATTCACCCCTCGTGGACTTAATGGCGGTTTGAGTCCCATATCATGGGTGTGTCTCGTTTCTTGCTGGTGATCGAAAGGGAATGACTTGGCGAGTTTCCGCTTGTTGGGGGCATGACCCGTTTCGGGGATTCCCGAAGAAAGGAAGCCACCAGTCGGATGGCAGGTTTGGGTCATTCCATTTCTCATTCTTTACTGAGCACCAACAGGTTAAGCGTTGGCACTAAACTTAGTATTGCGATGCTCAGTTTAGTATTGCCAGGCCCAGCCCAAGACCAACCAAATTTCCAGAGTGAACAGGGTCAGAATTACTGTTTGCACTGTTCAATGGGGGAGGGGGAGAGAGGGGGGGGTCATATGAGCGACCGACCGATTGTCCGACAATTGAATGTGTATTGATAGGGTCAGAATACCCCAATACCCCGGAAGCTTAATTTTTGCAGTGAAACGAGATGATCCCAGCAAGTAAACTCGATCAGAACCAGATAGTGTTGTAGAAAACCGTGCCAGCCGAGATGAAACTAGATCACCACGATGATGCAGTGGCTTGTTGTGCTTGCAGCCGGCTTCGGGCCGCGCGAAAAGCTACCCAGCAAATCCAAAGCGAGTCCATGAGCTACAATTCTGAGCTGTACCTGCCAAAATGCACTTTGCGCACTGTACTTGTACCGAATTTTGGAAAAGGTGCGATTTGTGAGCTTGCAAGTGTAGAAACACACAGTGCTGCCAAACGAGATCGTCCCCCCTGTCGTGCCTCGATTTGTTGGAAAGCTGTTCTCAACGAGTCCAAAGCGAGATCAAACAGTTTCTTTCGATGCAGAAGGCAAGACAGTTTGCCAGCTGCTCACGCAACAACCCTAGCATGCCCAAGCATCTCTGTGCCTCATTGTACAACGTTAATATGCTTCGTTAGGAGCTATTTGGCGGTGCGAGGAAGAACTACTCGCGCCAAGCATTGTTTGATGTGAAGTCTGATCATCCCTTCATGGACCTCATTGAGGAGGGTCCTGAACTCAATCTCTGAGTCTTCATTCGCCAGCTTCAAGCCTCAATCGAGCCACAATCAATCCCGGATGAAGGTTAGTACGGAAGAATCCCAACCATACATGGATGCCCTCTCCGCCTTTCTAATCCTTTACATGGTTCTGGGTAGGCCATTTCAACACACATATCGGTTTTGAGTATCACTTGAGGCTGCCGCGGTGAGAACGGGCTCGCCTTCCAGCCACAACCGGGATCTGCTCTGCTGTTCCCCTCGGACAGCCGGAGCTTCAGGACATGCCAAGAGACGTGCGCTCTTGAAGCGCAGGTGCCAGTCGCTCTGCCGTGATCAGGACGTGGCATGCAGGGTGCAACGTCATCAATGGCACCAAGATCATTCTCCAAAAGTTCAAGGATGGTGGGATACTTCTACAGATTCAGCCTGAATCAGTTAGGTTCCCAAACGTTTGCTTTGCTTTCTCCGACTTGACGCAGCCAGGAGTACCCACTTCCTCAGCGCACTGACGCCAGTGCAGAAATTCCGTACCAATCATTCGCGGAGCCAAGCCTTGCTTAAGATCTCATGTGCGAGCGTCGAAGTGGGCAGCCGCTCTTTGGCTCGGGCCAAAGGAGCCCTGAAGCCATTGGTTGGTATTTGCGTTGGGGACTTCCTCGGGCTTCGGAAGGGTGCGTTGGATGGAAACCCTGCATCCGCAGAACCTGCCTCCGAGTCCCAACCGCCGAAAAGGGCAAACAAAAAAACGGAGGCGCGGCTTTCAAAAAACGGGGGGCCGCTGGGCGGCGTGGCTTCCAGGCCTCGCTTTGAAGCCGCGTGCGAAACCGCTGCGCAGCGAGGCGACCAGTGGCAGAGATGCTTCCACCTCCTGGGCCTCGCCGGAGGCCTCAGCTGAGAGACCTGAGCCACTGGCTCAAGATTTTGCGTCTGAAAGGTGCGAGAGGGAAGGAGACATGGAAGGATCCGTTTCGGAGATGCCCCAAAAGGAGACCATAAGGGGATGGTTTAGAAATGGTCATTCCATTTCTCATTCCCTGCCTATCGCACCAGCAAGAAAACCTTGGTAGATGAAGGTTAAGGGACACTCCCAAGCGATGGTGATCGCTTGGAATAATTCTTGAAGCATGGTTCTAGGGATCGGGCATTTTAGTACCGATCGGCTTCGTTTATGACTCACCTGTTCAGCTTGTTTGAAGTTAAGGCCCGGGAGAGCGCAAGGCAAAGCGAGGATACGCAAGACCAAGGTGGGGGCTGCCGACTTAGACTTGATTTTGTCGGGACATGTCACTGTTGGGTCCGTTTCTAAACAGCCGAGACTGCTGAGCATGTTGCTGCTTTCCAATAATGTATATGATGCATGTGTATCCATGAACGCAACTGGCCGTGTCCACTGAAGCCATGAAATGAACATATGACTGCCTGGGCGTGCACTTTCTGCATTCCTCCAAATATGTGGCTACGTACTGTGTGGGCCAATGGTATCGAACGGACTCGTGTGTTCTGCGCGCTCGCTTCTCTTCTCTCTCTCTCTCTCTGTTTCTATCTCTATCTCTCTCTCTCTCTCTCTCTGTTCTGTCTCTCTCTCTCTCTCTGGCAACGGGTCCGCAGGTTTGTTTTCACACGCTGCTCGTAGTCCAGACCCTCAATGCAAAGCCTCGCCTTAACACGTCGGGAGACCAGATGTTCAAAAGCATCTCACTTGCCAGAAGTCTTTGGGCAGGCTTGACGCCTGGCTTCAATGCGGCCATCCAAGCAAGCGCTCGGTGCAGCAATTTGACGGGCCCTTACTGCCTGCAAAATTCCGAGTTTCTCATATTGTCAAGATCGAAACTGAGAGGAGGAGAGAAAGAGAGGCCCAATGCCAGCATTTGCTGCATGTTTGCCCAAAAGCTTTCCACTCCCTGGTGAAGGATTTCTAGTGGGAGTGTATTTTTGGGCGTGTGAGATGCGTGAGGCAGGCGGGGTTGCAGCTCTGGAACCAGTTTGCTGATGGGCCGCGATCCTCAGTGCTTTATGTGAGGGTGCTGGAACAAAGGAATGTAGCCATAGGCAACAGCTTTGATTGATCAGGACATTGAGGTTCCTTTCTGGCAGGATTCTGCAGGTTTGAAAGGGAAGCCAAAAGGACAACCGCATTTTTTGTGTTTTGATTTGTTGGGGGGGGTTTGAGGGTACCCGTTTTTGGTGTGGTTGTTCAGGGAAACCAACAGGAAACTCACCATCTTGGGTCCGTTTCAGATGTTTGAGACCACGTTTGGCCACTCGTGCTTGAGGCCTCGAGCTGTCAACAGCTGCTCTCGGCTGCCCAGTTGAATTCAGAGGGTCTCGAGCCGTGTGGCAGCCGAAGCTGCCTGATTTGAGCCTCCACCGACTCTCAGCTTGCCAGACAGGCTGCTGACGGAATGCGAGCAGACGGGCGATCGAGGCTTGGCCGCTGGCAGTAAAACAGCTGGGGCTTTCAGAGAGCGGCGCAGGTGCCGAGGAGCAGCTTTTGGTGGCTGGGCTGAAAATGCGAGTTTCGATCGAGAGAGTCGGGGGGGGGGGGGGGGGATTCCTTGGCATAGGTGTCCTTTTTGGTTGGCTTGCTTGAAAAAGAACCGAGGGCGATTCCTGTTTCAGATGGGGTTTAGGCCCCATGTACCAGGGAAACCCATCGATTTTTCCAAAAGGCCACCTACGTTCCTTGGGAGTCCTTAAGGCGGAGCTGAAGTCCGGCTGGCTTTGGGCTGCCGCCTTAGCTGCGCGCCTTGGGCGCCTCTGCCGCGGCTGCCGGCTCGCTCTCGGCTCGCGTGTTTGTCGAGGCGCAGGGAGATATCCTGGCACTGCTGCCGGCACAACCCGAGTCAGGGCAGTGGCAGGCAGGGGGGAGAGTTTGAGAGAAAACATGCCTGTGCTCGGCAGAACGAGTTGGAATGACCCCGAGAAAAACCATCCAACTGGTGGTTTCCTTTCTTCTGGAATCCCCAAACAGTTGGCCATGGCTCGAAATCCAAATCGGTTAGCCCCCAGTGAACATCCCAATCCAACCACTAAAATCGGCCACTAGCCCCACTCAAATAGGAAGCCTAACATGGGTGGCGAATGCACCCAGCCCATGGGATCCCACAACGGTTTTGGCCCACGCCGGTTCAAGTTCCCACCCAGTCAGGCGAAGCTGCGCGAGGTCAGCCTCCCGGCCGTGAGGCCCAGGCCCAGGTTCCGGGTTTCCAGGACGGGCTGACCTTGGGCGCATCCATGTGGCCGTGGGTCTCGCAAAAACCGGAATTCCAACATGGCGCAAGCCCTGGTAGGTGAAAACATGGACCACCTGCGGCTTGCCCCGATCGTTTAATTTTGAGCCACTGCCATGTGGCTGTGGGTCCAAAAATTTTGGAGACCAACATGGCACCTTGGTTCATGGAACCAAAGTCTAGCACCTGCGGTCTGCCCCAGTCATGTAATTTTGAGCCCCACCCATGTGGTTTTGGCTCAGGAGACCGGCAGGGCTTGTCGGAGCCGCGAGTAGTGCAGGCCTTTCGGGATTCAATGATTTTGCTTCCCCAGGGCGGCGAAAAGGAGATGGCTTGCCTGGGCTTTTGTCTGCCAGATTGTTGCTTTTCTGGTTTTCCATGATTTTACTGCTCAAAAAACGCAGGCCCCCATGGTTGCCCCTTCTGTTTTGTTTTGGGTCCTGTTTATTTGCAGGGTGGTTCATTAGTTTCCTTTGGTGCTTGCAGAGAGCTGAAGGGTTACTGGTGTAATCGATGTGCGAGAGGCGGGGGGGAGAAGATATTTGAGCCACAATCAAAACCGGGTAGATGAAGGTTAGTAAGGGCCAATCCCCCTGCCATAAATAGCCGCGGATATCCGCCTTCTTAATTCTTGAAGCATGGTTCTGGGATTACGACCATTTTACTACCGGGTTTTGAGCAAGTGACTCATTTCATGTTTGCAGGCTTTGCGACAGCACCATATGCCAAAGAGCTGGGGTTGCTGCTGCACGTGCCAGCCTCGGGTCCCGACTCAGGGACTCAGGCAAGGCGGGGACCCAGAACGGAAGCTGGAATTTCGGGTACCTTGGCGGTTTGGATGGTTTGCGATTTAGCCATTTGAATGCCTGGTTCTTGCTGAAGGTACATGGGGTTTCCAAGCCCTCTAACTTCCAAACCACTTAGGAGCCAAACCACCACTTGAAAAAGCTACCCTCCCACCAGCTAACATGGAAGTGCACAGACCCCTGTAGAAAGACTACTTTCTTCTTGGGAAAGGGCCGTTTTGCACTTCCCAGGTCCTTCAGACGGCAGAAGCTGGCAGCCCGAGCTCGGTATGTAGCAGCATCGAGAGCTTCGGAAGCCAGGTGTCCGCATCCAAGCGGAAAAGAGAGGCGAGGACCGGCAGACACGTGGCTTCGCTTGCGTCCGAGGCTGGGCAAGGCACGAGCCTGGCTGAAGGTGGCTGGAAGTTCCAAGGCAACTTTGGTTCGCGAGTGAGGAGTCGAGTTGTGAGAAGGGGAAATGGGGGTTGATCAATATTCCCTTCGGCCCGCAAATGACCATGGGTAGCTTTTCCAGTTTAGTGGGACATAGAATCTCTGTGGTGGTTTTCTCTCATGGTCATCCCGTGTAAAGGACCTTGATCAACCCCATTTTTTTTTGTCTTGCTGGTGCTCAGTAGGGAATGAGAAATGGAATGCCCCGCAAAAAAAAAAAAAAACCATCCCCTTTCAAGTTTCCTTTCTTCGGGAATCCCCCGAAACGGTTCCTTCCATTTCGCATTTTTTGCCGAGCGACCGAGGGGAGCGGTTTCGATCGTTGCGCGCAGGCCTCGATCCTTACCTGCGCAGCCAAAGGTGCAGTTCCGAACTCCAGGGCTGGCTCCTGAGCCGGCGGCGGCGGCTTTTGTTGCGTTGGCGCCTCCGGTTTTTTGTGAAGGTTTTTCATCTGGGGGAAGCTTCCAGTTTTGGATTCTTTCCAGGAGTCCATGTTTTTTTCGGGAAACCAGCAAAGAAACCAGGGGAAACAGCTGGCTTGTGAACAGAACATGGTTGAAAAGAATGGGGAATCAAACCCTAGATTTTTCAAGCCGAAAGCAAATCTGTTAAGCGTCTCCTGGCCGGACCCGGACCGCACTCGAGCGGCTCAGAAAAAAAAAATCATCGGATTCAGGTCCTGGAAATTGGCACGTACTGCGGCCGCTCAGCTCAGTGACGAGAAGCACAAATGGCCATGGTTCAAAACGAATGGTACCATTTTGGCGTAGGTGCACCACTCATTTTAGTCTATTTTAGTGGGGATTGGAATGTTCACAAGGGGGTACGGGCTTTTGACCCATGGCCAAATCATTGCGGTCTTTATTTGCGGGGGACACCAAAATGTTCCTTTCTCACGCATTCCCTGATCTGGGGTGTCTTTTTTCTGGGACCCCCCCCCAAAAAAAAAGAAGGAAGGATAAATAGGTTTTCCGTGTGGTTTCTCTCTTGGTTCCAACCAACAAGGGTACCATCAAATAAAAGACACACCGACATGAGGGCGATGACGCAGTGCATGTTGGCATTCGAATCAAATCCCAGGCTACTCTGCACTGCAGCTGGCCGTGGCACTGCCGAAAGCAAGGATTGTTAGTGTGGATGTGGTTGCAGCCTCAGCCGAAGGATTCCTGCGGATGGACGAAATCCTGCACCACTTTGAAACCACGGGAAACCATTGTTTGTTGCTATTTGCACCAAAGAGTCCCAAATAAGCCAACGTGGCCGGAACTTATCTGGCAATAGGCAAACATCGGGTGATTCCGAGGGCATACTCCCCGGGATTGGGAGAACCCTTGGACTCGATTCAGATTTGCTTTCTCCAGCGACGGATCCCAAGGATCCCGCGCACGTGCTGATCGCGAGAAATGTGATTGCGTTTGCAGGCAGGTCTTGTTGACTTCGCAACGACCAGCCTTGCAGCCTGGCAGGCTTGGAGCCACCACAAGTTGTGGTTTGGACGGGGTGCCTCGCCTACAATCATTACGTGTGTGCAGCTGGCTGCGCGAACGGAGCAAAGCTCTCCCTGCCTTGGTGCCAAGGCACAGCACTGCTGTGCAGCTCACCCAGTGTGATGATGTGAGTACGGGTCAAAATTAAACCAGGAATGGGGCCGCAGGTTTTGGTCCATGTTTCCATTTACCAGGATTCCATTTTGGGGTTACCCTATGTTTGACACCCACAGCCATGAGCCACATCTCCTGTGACCCTTTGGACACGCAGACACGCGAGCCGTAAGCTCAGCGAGAGGCTGATGCGCTTGTGCAGTAACAGTACCAGGCCAGAGGGTTCGGCCGTCGCACAAATTGCAGCATGGAGCGAGAAATGGAATGACCCCTCAAGAAATAAACCATCCATTTCCGAGTTGGTTTCCTTTCTGGGAAATGCCTTCCGATTCATTCCCACACCGTAGGTCAACATCCAGGCCAAGACAGACCATCCCATGTCCGCTTTGGGTCTGAATTTTAAGTAGGGGCCAAGTGGTGGACACCACAATTCGGCGAAAATCCATGTCCAACCACTTTGGAGGGGGTTCCCTACTAAAATTCATAGCCATTTGGGCATGGGCTTTTCGAAATCCGAATCGGTTAGCCCCCAGTGAACATCCCAATCCAACCACTAAAGTAGGTTCTAAAATGGGTGGTGCACCTACCCCAAAATGGGATCCCCTTGGTTCTGATCCACAGCCATGTGGATCCGCCTTGTTTGAGGTGACCCCCCAAAATGGCGGTTTTCCTCTGGCGTTCCTTTAAACACCACAAACAAAAAGGGGTCCAAAGACACACACGCATATGTGCAGGAGCAGCGCCTTTGGCGCAGTTTTCATGGACCAGCGCGGCTCGCCAGCGCCTTATCGAGCAAGCTCGGTGTTGACTTGAGTGGAAGAGTGGAGTGGCAGTTTGTCTGGGCTTTCTGCGTAACTATGGGCCCTGTTTCGCTTCTTCAGCTTACCCAGGCTTTACCACGAAGATTTGCACAACTTGGAGCGTGCCTGGCTTAAATGCAGGGTAAGACGAGACATCATGTACCCATTGGGACCACACATGCGGGTGTTTTTTTGAGGCTTCAAGGGACACCACGACGAATACTGTGGGTGGACGAAATCCATCCAACGCACCACCGTTTCAGAAACCCAAGGGAAGGCTTCGATTCCCCCAACGTAAATACCAACAAACCCCCCCTGGTTTCAGCTCCATGGTTTCATTGGTTTTCTTACCAACTCAGCTCCATGGTTTCATTGGTTTCAGCTCCTTATGGTTTCAGCTCCATGGTTTTCCGGATTTTGCCACCATCCACAGTACCACCATTTTGGACCTAAACAAACAAACACACACACACACACAGACACACATGGGTATGGGTCAAGATTAAACCACCAGGAATTGGACCGCAGTTTTTAGCTCTTGGCTTCATTTCCAGGGCAACCCATTTTTGGGGTTAGCCTATTTTTGACAACCCCAGCCACATGATCGAATTGATCCGCAGGCTCAGGGCTTTTGCGCCCCGGCGCTGTGGTGATAGCAGACAATGCCCGGCGCCAAGAATTGAGCCGCATCGAGATGGGTGGCTCGTCCTTTTTTTGGGGGTACCCCATGTTTGGTGGGTGATTAGAGGGACACCAAAAGGAAGCACACACACACACACAATGTGAGGGAGGTCCCCTAAAAAGAGGGCACACCCAGATCGAATTGTTTGCAGGCAAGGTGACGAATCGGTGAAGCGACCCGGTGCGTTTGGTTTTCTGGCTGGTGCGATAGGTAGGGAATGAGTTGGAATGACCCCCTATAAACCTTCCCTTGTGGTTTGCTTTCTTCGGGGACCAAAGCCTGGGTTCATTCCCTGATTCCCTCATTCCCTATCGCACCAAGCTATCAATTGGTGTCGGTTGGGAGAGGTTCTGAAACCTGGAGCTCCTTTGCTCCTGTGGCGCCGGTCGCTAAGACACGGCAGTCACGTGTTGAGTGGTGGAGAGTTTTCTGGCGAGTGCTTTTTTTTTTTTTCCACGGCGCTTGAATCACGAGTCAGCATGAGCTCCAGCTGAGCCAGTCATCAACACGCATACGAACACGGCTGCGATTGCATCCTCAATTTCACAAGGGTTGGGGTGATTTTTAGCTGAGCCACAATCAACACCTGGGTAGATGAAGGTTAGTAAGGGACGATCCCAACCATAAATAGCTGCGGCCGCCTTCTTAGTTCTTTACATGGTTCTGGGTGCACCATTTTTGTACCAAGTTTTGATTATGACTCGGCTAGGAATTTGTACTCAGGATCAGGGTTGACCGTTTTTTGATGGGCTTTGCATGAGGATTTGGAGCAAACTCTTTGGTCGGAGCCATTTTCGGAAGCCCCGCCAGCCCACATTGTTCTCCAGAAATACTGCGCATTTTGGCCGGCGAGCAGCACTCACAGTCTTGTTAAAGGCCTAGCACTCAAGTGAACTGAAAGTTGTGTTCCGGGGGCATAGCGTTCTGCCTGTGGACGTTCACCTGAATTACTGAATGTGGCCCCAGCATTCTTGCCTGCTTGTATTGTGCTTTTAGCCAATCGACTTCTGGTTCAGTCACCCATGTGACCTGCTCGGTGTATATCGATCTCAGGGTTGGCGACCAGCCCAAAGTACAGCGTGCAGCAGCTTTCCGTGTGCTTGTCTCAGATCGGCAAAATCATTGTTCATTGGCCTTGCTTTGAGTTGGCCGTTGTCAGGCAAGAATTTGCCATGCCAGTGGAGGCAGTTTTCAATTTTCTGTTTGCTGCACTGCCGGATCTTGGCGCGTCAGGACTGGATGGCGGTCGCAGTTGTCAAAGACACAACTCCAGACCCTATTCCGGCCAAAGAGGTGGGACGAGTTCGTCCGCAAGCCATTCTGCACAATGTGAACGTCACGTCACGTCAATACAGGCCTTGGCGCATGGCCTGCATTGCAGATTGCAGGCCGTAGCACCAGAGTCAGCGCAGGGCACTCAGACATTCCAAGATCTGGTTGCCTGAGCTTTTCATGACCTTTTCTGCCGAGGATGGAGCTGCATAGACAGTCGGCGCTGATCTGAGTGCATGAAAGGCTCAGGTCCAGGTCGGCCGTGGCCTTTTCTCTGACAAAGGCTGAATCAGTGCGCAAGCCAAGTGTCATTTCATGACCATGGCAGTCTTTTGCGAAACTCGGCTTTCGTGTTTGCAAGCGTCGAGAATGAACGAGTTCACCCCTCTCTCCGCTTAACGCCTATGGCGAGATAGGCTCGGACTCTTGCGCTGTTTTCTTTTCAAGGATGAGATCCGCGCCCGTGCACTCCTTCCTGGCCAAGGCGCGGCTGGGATTTTTGTGGAACGCGAGAGGTTTCTCAAGCAAGCCAGAGGGCCCCTTGGATGCGTCTCTTTTTGCACATAGACATGTGGTCATCTCAGCTTGTGGCACAGATCTTCAAGCAACCTTGCGCTTGCGCTTCCACTGTGCCTCGAGTGAGCTTGACGCCTGCATGCTGCAGGCATAGATTTCGGAGAATGGAAAGACTTGGCAGCGAAGATGAAGAAAGGCCGGCATCATGGCTGCCGTGAATCGGGTGTATGCAAACATGGAAGCCTCGGACCAATGCAGCGGAAGACAGAGAAGCAAGTCCGTTCTATGGGCTGGCGGGGGCCATTTTCGAGTCATACTTTGCTTAGGCCTCAAGAGACTGGGTATCACTGCCACGGCGGGAAGCTCAGTTTGGGGTTTTCGTTTTTGGTTTATGTCTATGAATTTTAATGGGGAGCCCCCTTTTAAAGGGTTGGTGGACACAAATCCCCACCTAAAAGATGTCCACCAGGCCCCCCAGTGAATTTCGCACCATGATGCAGCTGAGGCCGTGGATTCGATTGAGTAAGCCCTGCGGCGAAGTAAATAAATCGGTTTTCTTGGACCAGCCAAGACAAAGCATATTTCGTGCGGGGGGGCAAGAATTCTCGAACTGCGTTGCCAATGCGGGTTTTTCATTTTCTTGCCCCTCAGCAACATTTGAAGTTAATGACAAGCAGGAATGTGCTTGTGGCCCATGCACGAGTTGAAGCAAAGATAGATGTTGACCTCTCGAGCACCCTTGCTTGCAAGCTGCAACGCTCTGCCCAATTTCTGGCAGAGCCTCGCGCGTTTCCGTGTGACAAAGCCGGGAAAAAGGCAGGCTGCGTCCGTAGGAGTTGGAGGGAGGTGTGGTGAATCCCAGTGAGTGCATCTTGCTAGGACCGGCGATGGGTCATATCTCCCAGAAAGCAACATGGGAGCGACAGACTGATTGAAGCGCAGCTCTCAGCTGAGTGTTGGGGTCTCTGGACCGGAACTTGGCCAGCTCAACTTCCCATGCGCTGCTGAAGTTGTTTTTGAAGAGATTTGCCTTAGGCGCAGAACGGGGTGATGATGGGTTGTGCCTTTCAGTGCGCCCGGAGAGATGTGCCGATTTTCGCTTCGCGCCGGAGATAAATGAGGGAGACCCCCGCCCAGGCACCTGGGAGATGTCTGGCAAGAATTGATCGGCGAGGATTGGAAAGATGCACCACAAGTGCGTGTGAAATCTCTGATCGCCCTGGACTCAGCATCTGGCCCTTGGCGCAAAGAGCGGCTCCGCGCCCGGCTCTTCGCCTTGAGGAGCACGCTGTCCGGGCGACCAGCTTGACGGCAGGCAAGGCTGTGAAAAGATTCAGAAGAGCACTCTAGCACAGGCAGTGCATGCGAAGTTCAGAAACAATTTCCATACATACACAGTTACACACACAATTATCTTGGCGTACTTTTTGTGACGTGAATTGATTTCAGAGCCTGATTTGTGCCATTGTGGCCACGCAGACACTAGGCTGGGGACCATGCCCTCACATCCAACACCCCAACATCTTGACTAGATGCCGCAATAGCTTACATCTAAGATCCGGCATACTGCGTTCCACACGCCTGCCCGCCCGCCCGCTACCTGCCCCAGTATCCGAAGATGATGCACGAGCATCTTAAGATTTTTGGATGTTGCGATGCAGAGAGTAGCCCGCTCGCCGGCCCCTGTCCGCCCGCCCGCCCGCCCGCCCGCCCCAGCATCCCAAGATGATGGCCGGGCATCTTAACAGTTTGAGATGTTGCGGCACTCGTTAAATGTTCGGGCGTAGCCCGCCCGCCCCCCGCGACCCGCACGCCGGCCTTCTGCCTGCCCTCGCCCGCCCGCCTGCTCGCCCGCCTGCCCGCCCGCAGTGTAGAGATGGCACCCTTGATTTGCTTCGGTTTTGTTGCAAAACGAGTTTACACGAGTCCAAGACGAGATCAAGCCAATTTTGCATTGTGGAAGACGAGATACCAGAAAGACATGCGGAGGCTCTCTCAATTCTTTAATCACTGTGGTTTTCTCGGTGGCTCCCGGCCATCCCCTTGGCTTTTTAGCTTTTTAGGGTTTAGTGGCTGGGTTTCCACCTTAGCTTGTTAGCTTTTTAGGGTTTGGTCGCGTTTCCATGTAGCCCACAAGTTAAAACTCTTCCCAGGGGATGAGAACACGGACAGCCCACTTTTAATCCGCGAGGTGCCCTGCCCCTGCCGGCGAGAGATCGGCCCAGCGCTTTGCCCTTACCAAGACTAGCAAATGTGCTCCCAGAAAAGGCGCCTTTTGCCTTTTGCCATTGTTGCCCAGTGGCGACCTGTTTTCCACATCTTTTTTTGGGAAGGGTTCCCCTTTTTAAACTCAACCAACCCAAAAAAAGGGATGCCCTTTTTCAGGGCGCCTTAAAAGATCTCCATTGTTGCCGAGGCCAGCTCCAAGCCAGCGTCGTCCGCTTCCAAAGTCGCTACCTCGGCCGGGTGGATCTGAGCCGCGAGTGGCGCGAGGGAGTCACTTGCTCAAAACCCGGGGATTGATGATCCGGTTAGTAAGGGACGATCCCAACCGGAAAGAGCTGCGGAGATCCGCCTTCTAAATTCTTGAAGCAGTGGGTGTGGCTCCAAATTAAACGATCGGGGCAAACCGCAGGTTTTGGTTTCCATGTTTCCACTTCCCATGGCTTAAGCCCTTTTGGATTCCCGTTTTTTTTTGGTTGGCACAGCCAAGTCTTGAGAAGCAAGCTCTGCGATCGTTTGTTTTTTGTGGCTGCAAAAGGATGCCTTCAGCGTTTTGGTCGATTTGGCGCTAGCTTCAAGGTGCCTTCAACCTTACCCTCAACCTTGCCGCCGCAGAGCAAGCAGGACTGCAAGCGAAATGACCGCCAGATGCTAACCTGTAGCTGTCCCACGATTTTTTGCAGGCATTTGCTGTGGATACAGTTCAGATCAGAGGCCTCATTTTAGCTCAGGGGGTTGAGTTGACTCAAGAAATCCATCGCAGGTGGATTCCATACTCCTGAGCTGAACGCTGTCTACTTTCTGGACTCGTCTCTGCAGATAGGTGGGTATGGTTCAAAATGTGTCACCTCCAGGAATTGGACCCCAGGATTTTTTGAGTCCATATTTGAAAAATATGTCTATTTACCAGGTTTCTTTCTTAGATACCTTTTCTTGACCACCACAGCTGGGTGACCATGGAGATCTTTGGATTCACATCGTCGGCTTCGAGGCT
Organism: Effrenium voratum; assembly: GCA_963377175.1. Taxonomy (NCBI): domain Eukaryota; class Dinophyceae; order Suessiales; family Symbiodiniaceae; genus Effrenium; species Effrenium voratum. The sequence goes on along the minus strand of CAUJNA010003696.1, from coordinate 309,981 downwards.
CTCGAGCCACCTACTGGGATGAGCGTCGACGCTTCTTCATGTACTACCAGGCACTGGGATCGCTCCGATGGCTCGCTCGCTCGTTTCTTGAGGGAACCCCCAAAACGGAGTTGGGTTATTGAACACCACCAGGAAAGGGGCAGCCCTCCCCCCAAAAAAAGACAACAGGTTGCCAGCATGGCTTGCTCTGACTTGGCCGGCGCCATCGCTCGAGGCGGCCTTGAAAAGGTGGGCCATTAGCGTGCATGATGCTGAGTCGACAGGCAGGGCCTTCAGATCCGACGCGAAAACATCTGGACGGCTCGTCCTTTGTTTGGAGTGGGGACCTGTTTTTTGGATTGGCTTTAAAGGGAAGCCAAAGGGAAAACCGAAATCCAGTTTGGCAGCAAGTTTTCTATGGCCATGCTCGGTCGTTATATTATTTGTTTTGTGCCAGGAGAGGATATGCTGGAGAATGCAAAGCGCGGGGGCTTGTCCATCACTCAGTTTGTCTCCTCTGAACACGTGCGCCACTGAAGCTGCGACGAAGGTGCGGCTTTGCCTTTGAGGCAGGAGCAAAAAGGTGTTGGACCCGCATGCGAGGAATATTTTTCTTGACATGGGTATGTGCCTATGGGTCAAGCAAATTTTCGCCACCAGGAATTGGACTGCAGGTTTTAGTCCTTGTTTCCATTTACCAGGGCAAGCCACTTTGGGTACCTCATTTTGGACCCACAGCCACATGCAGGTTGACAAGAGCTCAAACCAATGGATGGAGCACTGTGAAGGTAAATGGATCAATGCGGGAGGCTGAGCCAAATCATACTCACTCTTCTGAAGAGCTTAGTAGTGGTCAGCTTGAGGTCAAGATTGACATCCAGAAGTTATGCACTGGTAGACGCGCATCAGCAGCCCGGTGGCAACCGGGTTCGACTTGGGATCCTGGCCCATCTGAGATGTCTGAGGTCACTCAAGACATCAACAAGTCCTTGCTGACATCCTCCACGCCGAGAGTGCCAGAAACTCCCGAGACTCGGGACACCTCGCGGGAGGTCACTTTCGCGATGCCTCTAAAGGCAGCATCTGCTCTGGTACCCGCAGCTCCAGCAGCTTCGGTCGCTCCAGCAGCTCCGGTAGCTCCAGGAGCTACGGTAGCAGCTCCGGCCCGAGCTTCGGTGGCTCCAGTGACGGCTCCATCAGCTGCAGCGCCAGTTGTGGCATCTCCACCTGCGCCAAAGACGGACAGTCCGATGGTCGCGCAGCTGGTGTTGGCAGAAGCTGAGACGACGGCTCCAGACATGAGACAGGGGCACGAGGAGAAGAACCTGCAAGCAGAGCAAGAGGCCGGCTCCGTGCTTGTTTTGCCTGCACGCTTGGTTCAGTACAGGCCGAGGGCGGCGAAGACGAGCTGAGTACAGACCCAGAGGCCTCCAGATATGTCAGCCTGACAACCAAGAAACGCCAAGTGAGATGAGGTCAAAGTTGAGAAAGACAAGAAGGAGCGCAAAAAGGAGCAAGACATGGGCCGCTAACTACAGACCCATGGTTGTTTGCAACCCTTTGATCTGTCACAGAGAGAGAGGACAAAGACAGCAAGAAGGCAAAGAAGCTGGAGAAGCAGGTCTGCATTTCTCCGGTTCGCATGATCACATGTGGAGCCGTGGGTCAAAAAAAAGGCTAGCCCCAAAATACAAGCTAGCTTTTTTTCTGGTGGGGTCCAATTCCTGGTGGCGAATTTTTTTGACCCATGCCCATACCGATCAGTCGCAAAAAACCTGTGATCGCCTTTCTCTGCCTGCACCGCGGAGGAACGAGCTCGTCGAAAGGCTCGAAATTCTATGTAGCTCCAGGAGATTTGGATGCGATGCTTGCGCCAGGAGAACAAGTTGAAGGAGAAGCTCCGCCAGGCATGGGATCAACTGCATGGGAGGTGTTCCGGAAAGAATTTCCGGAAAACAAGTTGAAGGAGATCAACTGCTTGGGATGTGTTCCGGAAAAAATGCCAATCGCGCATTCATCGGGAAGCTACTAAATTGCTTGGCAGTTGATTTTTGTGTCTGTGGATCCTGCGCCCCTGCACGGATCATGACCATGTTCATTCACATGCAAACTGACCTGCTGCTATCATGTTTATCACTTTTCTAGGTTGTTTTTTGCGCTCCGTGGATCACTTCCATTCCTCATGCATCGATTGGAGGAAATGCTGGCAGCCAGGGCGAACAAGTCAAAGGTGAGAGGCGCCCCGGCCATCCGCGGTTGCAAGTCTTCAGGTAACCCTCAACTGGTGGTATGGATTGGTGGTCTGGGATTTGAACCCCTGATTCTTCTAGAGTAAATGGGAAACCCACCCCTCAACCACGCAACCACCAATCCAAACTACCAATCAGACGGCAGCTGAATTAGCAGCAAGGGATGAATAGATAGAGACTTGAATGACCAGTGTTTGAGTTGAGCTTTCTTAGGTTCACGGCTGAATCTTGGGTTGCTTGGAACTTTCAGGTGAACACGTCTCCAAGAAGCAATCTGCGTCGCCAAAGAAGCGGCACGAGGCAAGAACTGTCCATGCTTCACAAATGTTGACTGCCGACTCGAAGGGTGTGGCTCAACATTGAAGACCAGGGCAAACCGCATGTGTTCAGGGTTGTTTCCATGTGGCCATGGGTCAAAACCCCGTACCCCCAGTGAACATCCCATTCCCCTCTAAAATAGGTTCTAAGATGGGTGGTGCACCGAAAACCCCAAAATGGGATCCCAAAACGGTTTTGACCCATGTTTCCACGCGGCAAGCTGCCATTTGGTACATGTTTTGAGCCACCGCCACGCGTCCTCAGAAGCGTTTTTTTGGCCACCTGTGAGAAAATTGGCGACCCCCTCAACAAGCAATGCTTCACTTATCTGGGGGTCGATCATTTTTCCCAGCCCTTTGGTGGCAAAACGACCCCTCTGAGCCTCTGCGCGTCCTTGGCCAGGCAGACAAAGCCAAGCGCCGGAGAGTGGAGGCCTCTGCTGCCGAGAAGCCCGCGGCAAAGGGCGCGCCGAGGCCAGCACGCATTGCAGCACATGGGCGGGTCTTTTTTTAGGGACCCCCCCCAAACGATATATATATATATATTATACACATATAGACATATATATATATATGCACATACATATTATTTATATACATAGACATATATGTATATATATATATATATACATATTCATATATTAACATACGTATAATAATATTAATAATAATGATACTTATATCATATACCTATGGTGGTTTTCTTTTTGGTTTCTCTTTAAAACCACCTAACAAAAGGGGTCCCAAAAAAAGAGACAAACCCACATCTCGCAATGCATTTGACTCGGTTGACTTCATGCATTTTTGGCTGGTATTCGTGAGGTCCGGCAAGGAATCCCAAAGGCAGGTCCGAATTCGGCTGTGCTGTGCGTTTTCTCACAAATAGATGATAAACACATGTACCCTGCAATTCAGTTGCCAGCATTAGATGAAAGGGGGTTAATATCCCTGATGTTTGAGTTGCGGATGAAATCACTGGGCATGACAGCCCCTTTTTGGCCGAAGAAGGAAAATAGCCTGCAGTTAGTTGAGTGGGTTATGAGCCCAACGTTTTTCCTGTAGGCCCTCCTAAGGGCACGCCATGGCATCCTCGGCTGGGTCGGCGCAGACCGCTGACTCGCCGGAGACGGCGATGGTGCCGTGGCAGCCAAGCCGCGAGGACGCGGTGCCGCTGGGGCCGGCGGTGGCGGTGAATCCTTTTTGGTCAGAAAAGGCCAAGGAGGAAGCGCAGCTCAAGGCGCTTCGCCCGAAGGATCTGCCGGAGGTGGAGGAGGAACAAGGGTCGCTGGTAAGCCCGGGAGCGCTGCCGGTGGGCTCGATCTACAGCGCGGAGATCCCGGCGGGTGGCCTTGATGAGCTCCTCGGTGCCTTCAAGCAGGTCATCACGCAGAACCAGGCGCTCTGGCAAGAGATGAAAAGCCTCAAGGAGCAGGTGCGTGAAGGCGGTGGAAGCAAGGCCATGAAGGAGTTGGGGGATGCACCACGTGGTCCTGGGATGGGGCCTGGGGTGGACGCGCCTCGTGCTGCTCCGGGAGGTGGTGATCTGTTGGGTCTTCCGGGAGGAGGTGGCGTTGGCGGACCTTTGGTGCTGCGAGCACGACAAGGAGGACCTGGAGATCAGAGCGGGTACCAAACCCCAACGGCGCTGGCGGGAGCCTATGGTGGTGCACCGCCCGGAGGAGGACCTCGGGAGCGTCGAGCAGATGATGGTCCTGGAGGGCTTCATCCTGAACAACCTCGAGGGGGAGAACCTGGTCGTGGAGGTGCGCATCGCGGAGGTGGGCAAGGACCAGGAGATCCTTCTGAAGGAGCGCTACTACCTGGCTATGGAAACGGGTGGGTCACTGGACGTCAGGATGCGGGTCTTCGGGGTGAGGGCCAGCCATCGGGGCACGAAGGAGGTGGGTTTGGTGCGGCTGGTCGTCATGCAGATCAGCATCTACCCGGCGGAGGGTTTCATGGAGGGTGGCCCTATAGCGCTGGTGGACCCGGAGGTCCCGGTGGAAGTGCGGCGGCCATGAATCCGTGGATGGGAGGATGGACGCCTGGAGAAACCGTTCGCACGGTGGAGTTGCCGGCATTGGGGGAGGTGAAGGAAGGCGAGCTCGGGTCATTGGTGGTGGGGGATTGGCTGATGTTGATCAGCCCGGTGATGAAGGACCTCACTGTCAGTTCCGGAGCATGGTGGGATCAGGTGCTTGCAGTGGCGGCAGAGGCCTACGCGCAGTGGTTGCAGGCGGATCCTTTGCAGCGGCTTCACATCAGGCCGCGGGCGGTGGAAGATGAAGGTGGTCGTTGGAGTCGGGTGGCTCAGCGGGCACAGGCCATGTTGGTGGCTGCTTTGCCACCAGGGTTGAAAGCGGAGGTGCTTGCGGAGCGAGCTGCAACGGCCTGGGAGATTCTGTTCCGGGTGTTTACAAGGTACCAGCCAGGAGGGCTGGCGGAGAGATCACAACTCCTCAGAGGCTTGGTTGAGCCGCGGGTGCCAACGACGCTGAGTGAGGTGGTGGATGGGGTGAGGACGTGGAAAAGGTGGCTTGCCCGGACCCGTGAGCTGAAGGTGGCGATTCCGGATGCTACGTTGCTGGTTGGAGCCCTGGATCGGTTCGTCGGGATGGTCACGAAGCATTCTGGCCAGGCGATGTTCAGACTGAATGCGGCACGAGCTGGACTGCGGGTGGACGTGGCTCCCAGTTTGGAGGCGGTGGCGCAGCTGGCGGACGTCGTCCTGGCGGAAGGAGAAGCAGCACTACACGGAGCTTCGACCTCATCTACTACAACCGCAAAGGTCAAGGCGCTGGTGACCAAGGATGGAGGAGGTTGGGAAAAGGGGAAGGACAGCCCAAAAGGAGGAGGGAAAGGCAAGGGCAAGGATGCTTCGGCGGCTCCTGTGTGCCGGTTCTTCCTCACGGATGGGGGCTGCAAGAAGGGAGCGGATTGCACCTACAAGCATGAGTTCGACGGGGACAAGCGTGGACGCTGTTGGAATTGCGGAGGGACTTCGCATACCCGCAAGGACTGCCCGGTGAAGGTGCGAAAGCCTCGCGATGGAGATGGCGGAGCCAAGAACTTCAGCGAGAACGATGTGAAGGGCCAGGCCGTGAGGAAGGTCGAGGTGGATGCATCGGCGCCTACTACCGGTGGAGGAGAAGGATCGCCCGCGTCAGGGGCAGGGAAGACATCACAGTCAGATGGAAGTGATGGTGAAGCAGTGCGGGGACTCATTCAGGAAGCAGCGGGATTGCTGAAGAGCTTGAGGGGCCCTGAGTTGAGGAGGATTCAAGTGAGCTCCCTGGAGGTTAAGAACAAGAGGGCGCTGCTGGATGGAGGAGCGACGCACAGCCTGAGGCAGTGTGTATCTACACAAGAGTGGGAGGAGGCTCGGGAGGTCGAGGTGCATTTGGCGCAGGGGACGGTCTCTTTGCGGCTCATCCCGTGGACGAGGACGTTGCTGACCACAGAGGAGGTCCAGCCCATCGTTCCCCTGGGGTACCTGGTGCAGAGGGGCTACTCGGTGAAGTGGGAAGAGGACCGCTTTCAGCTGACCGATCAGCATGGGCGGACTCTGGACACCGCTTTGGAAGGAGGATGCCCCACGGTAGATGAAAGCCTCGGGTTGGAGCTCATCAAGGAGTTGGAGCTGGAGGCGCTGAAGCACCAGATGCGGTTGATGGCGTTGAGAGGGAAGCCGTTGACGACGCAGGAGGAGGAGAAGGTTGGCCTGGAGATGGTCAAATGGCTTCGGAGGCTGAGGGAGCTATTTCCTGAAGTGCCGGAACGCATTCTGGAGCGGCTGCCCCCGAGGTCGGAGTGGACAAGTTTGCCGTGGAATAGGCGGACCAGGAGGAGGATTCAGAAGGCCAAGGAGGTCATCCTCCACCTTTATTCGGGCCCGGACGCGAAGTTCTGGGAGAAGGAGTTGGAGACAGCAGACAGAGTGGTGCTTTGCATTGATCTGGAGCTGGGAGAAGGCCAGGACGTTGGGAAGGACGGCGTGATGGCCTATCTGATGGAGCTGTGTGCTTCGGGAAAGGTGAAGCAGATCTTGGCGGGCCCTCCGTGTCGGACTATCTCAAGGATGAGGTTTGTGCAGCCGGGACCGCCACCGTTAAGGACGAGAGATGGAGAAGAGCGCTTTGGGCGTCATGGACTTCCTCAGGTGCTGATGGACAAGGTGGATGGAGATACGGTGCTCTGGTTGAGGCCGATGCTGCTGTACATGGTGGCGGAGGAGGCCAGTTCGTCCAAGGTTGGCTTCCTGGCGGAGAATCCACAGGATCCGGAGTCCTACGTGGAAGGAGGTCAAAGAGCCGCAGAAGCTCGGGAGCGGTATCCTTCGTACTGGGCTTGGGACGAGTGGAAACGGTTCAAGAAGGCCTACAAGATGAAGGAGTACCACTTCGATCAGGGGCCCTTTGGCCACGCAAAGACGAAGCCTACGACGATAGGCACCAACATGGAGATGCTCGAGCAGCTGGACGGTGTTCGAGGAGGAGGATCGGACAAAGGTCCGCTGGGAAAGACCTTGGAGGAGCGGATGGCGGCTTCGAAGAAATGGGCTGCTTGGGCGCCAGGGATGAAGAAGGCGATTGCCACGGCAGTTCGCATGGGCTTGGAGCAGGTGAAGCTGAAGGGGCTGAGTGCCGAGCAATGGAAGGCGCACTTGGCGAATGACCACCTCCCGTTTCATCGGGGATGCCGCACGTGCCTGGAAGGAGCCGGAAAGGCGCGATACCACCGAAGGGTAGTGAGCCCTGAGAGCTACACGCTGGCGATTGACCTGGCGGGGCCCTTCAAACCTGGACGAGATCAAGAAGGTGTGGGACGATACATCGTCGTTGGCACCTACACGGTTCCGGTGACCCGGCAGGGACGAATGCTCATGCACTTGGCCCCGGAGCATCTGGCGTGGCTGGAAGGTCCTGGTCGAGGAGACGTACCGGAGGCGGTGAAGGAGATGAAGAGGTGGAGGAAACGGGACTACGACGTCAAGAAGTTGAGGGGCACGGGAGCAGGCGGACCGGCATGGAAGTTCGTAAAGTGGAGGCTCTCGGTGGACCTGGACACTCATGAGATCTTGGAGTCCAAGAACATGGTCGGAGAAGATCAGAAGGCGATGCAGACGGAGATCGACAAGCAGCGAAACCTCTTCACGGTGCTCTACTACCAGGAGGAGGAAGGGGACCTGGAGGGACCGCGTGGGGAGGAGGACATGGAGCTTGACCCTGCGGGGGATGATGAAGCAGCTGAGGAGGAGGAGGAGCCATCTCCACATGATGGGGAAGAGTGGCTGAAGAAGATAGAAAAAGAAGAGGACTTTGAGGTCCGGCAGCTCACGCTGGTGGAGATCGTGAAGACGAGAGGAGAAGCTCTGGAGGCCATGGCCAAGATGACCACAAAGCTACGCTATCATGGGCTACCTGTCCGGCGCCTTCACAGCGATAGAGCAGGCGAGTTCACGTCCAAGAGGGCCAAGAAATGGGCTATGGAACGCCTCATCATGCGGACGTTCACTGACGGCAGCTCATGGAAGATGAATGGGCGGGCCGAGGCGGAGGTGGGGTTCATCAAGAGGCTGACCAAGACGCTGCTCAAGGGCTCGGGCGTGGAGGAGAATCTATGGCCGTTGGCGGCACGGCATGCTGGGGAACGAAGATGGAGGTCGCAGCTGGAGGCCATGAACTATCCGGTCAAGCCGTTGAGGGCGTTCGGGAGTGTGGCAATGGCGAAGACCAAGGCATGGAATCACCGGTCCAAGGATTGGGAAGCCACCAGGGAGGAGGTGACCATCTTGGGGCCGGATGTCACTATGTCGGCGTCTTCGGGAGGGTACTTCGTCCAGGGGGAGGATGGGAACTTCTTCCACACCACGGATGTGATTGAGACGGAGGAACCGCCTGAAGAGGAAGGGCCACTTGCTGGTGGTGCTGGAGCAGAAGATGGACGGCCCGGAGGAGGTGGTCCCCGGAGGAGGATTACATCCAAGAGGCCGCCTGCGCTGGAAGATCGAGAATGGGAGCCGGACCTGAGAACCTTGGTGATGGAATGTCAGGCCCGGGGGAGGCACATGATGGAGGAGGAATGGCGTCTAGAAGAGGAACAAGGCGCTGACCACGACATGGTGAAGAAGACCGTCGGGATGCTGGCGGAGGAGGACGCTAGAGTGGGGGCATGGCTGGCGGCAATGCAGAAGGCTGAGGATCTTGACTCTGAGGAGACCTGTGCGAGAAAGGCAACAGAAGAAGAGGTCTTTCTTCAGACCAAGACCTACGCCTTGGCAGATGTGAGGAAAGAAGTGGAGAAGTGGAGGCCTTCTATGGTCGAAGAGAGGGCGGCTTTGCTGAACTCGGGCGTGATCCGGGCCATCAATCAGCGGGAAGCCGAGGCGCTCAAGAAGGAGGCGCTGGAGAAGGGCATACCGTACGACCGGGTTCCGGGAAAAGCGGTGTTCACGAGGAAAGCTGCTACAGGACGACGGAAATGCCGTGGGGTCGCCTGTGGAAACTTCATGTCGGAGAGGCCTGCGGCGGACACCTACGCTGGAGGCATTGACGCGTCTCAAGTGAGGGCGATGGTGGCGGCTGGAGCGCAGCGAGGATGGACTCTTGCGGGGGTCGATGTGAAGACGGCGTTCTTGCAAGTGCCGCCGGGCCGGTCCAAGGACATCGTAGTGGTCAACCCTCCCACCATCTTTCAGGAGTGCCAGATCACTGAGCCGGGAGAGCTTTGGGCGGTGGAGGGATCCGTTTACGGCCTTACTACGTCACCCAAGGACTGGGCGAACCACCGGGACGAAACCATGGGCGCGATCAACTGGGAGATGGAAGATGACGAGGGCACATGGGCTTGCTGGTTCGAGAAAACCAAGGAGGTGAATCTGTGGAGGATCAAGAGCAGTCGGCACGGACAAGATGAGACGGTGGGCTACATGGCGGTCTACATCGACGACCTGTTGATCACTGGAGATCGCGGGGCTGTGGCGGCGACGCTGCTCAAGATCCGGGGTTTGGGACACCAGCGACCCGGAGTGGCTGTCGGAGACAGAGGACCTGCGGTTTTGCGGGTTCGAATTCTCTCATGATGAGCAAGGGATCCGGATGCATCAGGAGTCCTACACGGCGGACCTACTGGACCGGCATCACATCGCCAAGGGTGGCACGCTGGGAGGAGTGGGGATTCCGGAGGAGGAAGGGCCCCCGAGTCCTGAAGATGTGCGGCAGGCGCAAGTCATCACTGGAGAGCTGTTGTGGCTTTCTTCGAGGACGAGGCCGGACATCACCTATGCGGTAGCCGTGATGGGGCAGTGGACTACGAAGAGACCTCGGGGGGTCACGAGGATTGGAGAGAAGGCAGTACCTGTGGAGGACGTCACGGGAAGGTTTGCGGTACCAACGTCTTGGTGCTGGAGATTATGGGCCGGACCATCAACAGCATCGTGAACGTCGACGAGATGCAGTGGAGGCCTACGCGGATGCTTCTTTTGGAGCCCATGAGCACAAGTCGATCTCGGGATTGGCCGTGTACTACTCCGGCTGCCCCGTCTTCTGGGCTACTACGCGACAGGCGTGTATTGCGCTTAGTACGGCGGAAAGCGAGCTAGCGGCGCTCATTGAAGCCTGGACGGCTTTGAGGGGAGTTGGTGGCTTGGTGGAGGAATTGGAGGAGAAGCCCGCGGAGCTTAGGCTCTACAGCGACAGTAGTGCGGCCCTGGCCATTGTCAACGGGAGCTCGGGAAGCTGGAGGACGAGACATTTGAGGATCCGGGCTGCGGCGCTTTCGGAGGCGGTCAAGCTCGGTGATGTCCAGCTTCAACATGTTCCTGGGCAGAGTCTGGTCGCGGACGGCTTCACGAAACAGCTTGGGGCCTCACCGTTTGGGCGCTTCAAGGAGTCATTGGGCTTCTATGGTGGGGCGGTGGAGAGCGGTGAGAGCCCGGTGGAGGTTGTCAAGGTGAAGAAGATGGAAAGCAGTCGGGACAGGAGGTTGGAGAAAGTCCTGGGATTGTTGGTGGTGGCCTCTACATGCGTGGAGCTGACGGAGGCGAAGGAGATGGACCTTGGAGAAGAAGGAGGTGGCTACTGGTGGCTGGTGGTGATCGTCGCCGTGGTCATCTTGCTGAAGCTGGTCAAGGAGCTTGGAGTGGTGGCATTGCGGAACTGCTTGCGAAAAGAGGAAGAGCTGCGGTTCCAGAGAACCTGTGCAGAAGCGGTGATGCCGGAAAGGCCAACGGAGAGCTCAGCCGGGGTGAACCTTTTCGCGGTAAACAGAGTGGTGGTGCCGGCGGAGAGCTACACGCTGGTGAGGACGGGCGTGAAGGCACAGTTACCCCGAGGAACGTGCGGGAGGATCACAACGGTGGCCAGCTTGGCTTTGAGAGGAGTTGAAACGGGATCCGCGGTCATTGAGCGCGACTTCCGTGGAGAGGTGAGGATTTTGGTCAGGAACCATGGATCCCAGGACTACGTCATCGAGCCGGAAGAGGCGGTAGCGCAATTGGTGCTGGAGAAGGTTTCCCTGGCCAAGATCAAGGAGGTGAAGGAGTTAGACGGGCCTGTGAAGAAGCAGACAGAGGAGGTTGGTCCTTCGGTGAGATCGTTGGTGGTCGAGAAGGCGGGTGCTTCGTCAGGGAGACCGTCTATGAATTGGATGACGCCGGAGGTGAAAGGCTTTGGGAATGTGGGTGAGGGGTTGCGGCTGCGAAAGGTTGCACCAGCCGGTGGTGGAGATGGTCCTCCGGAGGTGACAGAAAGGCCATCGCAGGATGAACCTGGTGAAGATGAATGGGAGGTCGAGTTCCGCGAGAATGAGATTAGACTTTCCCGCATTCACATGGTGCCGCGCTACTGGGATTACATTCCGAGGCCTAGAGAGCTTCCACCCGGCATCAACTTTGAGGACTTGGACTACATCAGGATCTCCGAGATCGCTCCGGACGCTGAGAACGGCATGACCTGGGAGAGGATGGTCGAGAATTGGCAAGAAGAGCACTGGGAGAGGAGGACGCCATGGACGGGGTCTTCAAACTTCAGGGTCTTGAGGCGGCCCGAAGCCGGAGTGAGGAGCTCGAGTTCAAGTGGTCCGGGGCAACAACCTCCTGGGAACGGAGGGGGTGGAGAAGCGGGATCAAGGCCCTCTGGTTTCACGGGAGGGGATTCCTCGGCGTTTGGATCAGGGACATCGGCATCTACCGGAGGTGGTGGCGGTGGCATTGATGGGGCGGCAAACAAGCGGCCTAGGACGCATGGAGAGGAGATGATCTCGCGGAGGGTTGTGGGCGGTTCGAGTCAGAACATGCTGGAGATCATGCGGCGCGCTTTCTTTCAGGACCTTGAGGAGAGCGCGGTGGTCATGTTGTCCCATCCGCCTAAGGGGACACGGGACGAGTGGATTGATGTGCCCCTTCCTGGCCACGGAGAGATTGGCATCCAGGTCCACAGGAAGGAGCGCGTGAAGCTCTTCGACACGGAGAAGGAGGGCTACGAGGGAACGAAGCGCACCATTGCCTGGTCCGTTGGAGGAGGGCTGTGGGTGGATCTGTCGCCCCGGAAAGGGCGGCGCGAGAAGTTCGAGAAGGGCAAGTGGGTGGGCTACACCATCTTCAAGAAGAGCTGAGGGGTTTGAGCAGGTTCTTTTTCCGGGTGAGACCCTTAAAAGAAGGGGGAGCCCTGATGTTTGAGTTGCGGATGAAATCACTGGGCATGACAGCCCCTTTTTGGCCGAAGAAGGAAAATAGCCTGCAGTTAGTTGAGTGAATATAACCACCGTTATTCACCCTTCAAGAATTACATCATCCAAATTGGGTCCTTGCCATTCTTTTAATGGGGGTTGAACCCCAGGGTGAGCGTGGGGGATGCTGCTAATTTGCCACTGGTAGCAATTGAATGCTTTCAGGCCGCGATGGGCAGCGAGCGCTGCTGCCAAATGGCCAGCATTCTGGGCGGAGGACCAAGCAAAGCAAGCAAGCAACCACGCAGGCAGGCAGGCCGGCAGGCAAGCAGTATCAGCCAGCCGCTCGAAGGAACTGACCACACAGCAAGGATGGTGCGGGGCTTCTAACTTGCCTGCGAGCAAAATCGTCGACCGTCTTTCATTCTGAGGCTTGAATCAATCTCGATTCCGTGTTGCTTCTTGATTGCTGCTTGTGATTGTTGGCTCGATACAACACTTCACAGCTGACCCAGCAAGTGTTGTACACATCCAACCGACATGCAGGCCACAGCTCATCGCATGTTCTTGTTACATTCGTTTAGTTTTCCAGGGAGAGAGTTGCAAGCATATCCATGATGGGCAGGGCTATGGGCCCTTCTCAGCCAATGCTACAGGGTCCCTTCATTGCAGGGCCGCTTAGCAGAAATCGCTGCGTTCGCTCCTGGCCATGTGGCCCAGCCAAAGTGAGCTGGTCGCAGGCGTGTTTTGTTTTTGTTTTTTGTTGCCAAGGAACGCGACTATGGGTGTGTCTGTTTTTTGGGGAACCCGGCACCCCTTTTGGGTTGGTGCCAACGGGAAACCAAAAGGACAACCACCATTTGGGGTGTGCTCTTTTTTAGGGAACCTTGTGTTGGGTTGGCTTCAATGGGAAGCCGAAAGGACAACCGAAGCCATGTTGGGGCGTTGACGAAAGTCTCAGGGAGGGAGGGCAGCTCATCCCGTAGGCAGATGCAGAGGCCGGGCCTTGCGCTGCGTCCAACGCTCGGAATGCGTCGAAAGAGCATGCGACATGAGGTCAGCAGCTGCGGTCTTAGTGTCTCTGCTCTCGCGCAACGTCCCCATGGGCTCACTCCATCCCATGTGTTTTTGTTCTTTTCTTTTTTCTAATTTCTCCAAGTTGGTGTTGAATTGCTATGGGGGATTCCCTATGCTTGGTATAGATGTTCCTTTGGTTTTTATGGGGAATTGTGAGATCGAGTTTCGAAACCGTTGATTGGTGGAGCTGCATCGCTCAGGACGCTAAGAACGAGCTCTTTGCCTCCTTGCGTCGGCAGGCAACCTCTCAGAGCACATATGGGTATGGGTCAAAGATAGGTACCCCAAATAGAACCCTGGTAAATGGAAACATAGACTAAAACCTGCAGTCCAATTCCTGGTGGTTTCATTTTGACTTATACCCACATAGGTGTGTCCTTTCTTGGAGAGTACCCCTTGTTTTCTGGATTTCAAGGGAGCCCGCAAGCCATGTTGCCTCCGATTCCTAGTGAACATCCGATTCAATCCCCACTTTTCATAGACTAAAATGGGTGGTGCAACGAAAACCCCAAAATGGTACCATGATCCCCACTAAAGTAGGAAGCCTAAAATGGGTGGCGCTGGCGATTCGCCAGGCAGAGCTTCGATGCAGAGTGGCGCTGGCAGAGTCAGAGGCCAGCGAGGCCAAGACTGCGAAGCTTCAGCAGGACGGACGTCGGGCGTCTTCGAGACGTGGGGTGGGGGGTCAAACCAGTCGTTGGTAACCCCCCCAAAAAAAACGGCCACGTCTACGGAGACGTGGGTTTCTTGGGGGTCAAGAATAGTTGGTTGCCCAAAACGGCTTGCCCGAAATGGAAGCAAGTCGAAATGCCCCTGTCCATTTCCTGGGCGGTGAATAAACAATTGAGCCATACCCACGTAGCCTGGTATGGCGAAGTGGTGCTCACTTGTGTTCAGCTCAGTCGAAAATTCTGAATGTTGACTCGTAGGAGGTGCAGAACTTGCGGGCTCAGCTGCAGCAGCAGGCAGCTGAGGCACTTGCAGTAGCCGGCAAGATGAGCCACACACAGCGAGAGTGCCTGGCTGATTTTCGGGAGGCGCTGGGCAGTTTGACAGAGACACTGTCTGTTCTTTGTGGCAAAGAGATGAGACTATAGGTGATCTTGCAGATCTGCTGCCAACCCATTTTCGCATGGCAGCCGCATTGTGTATTGGGCAGGCCCAAGATGCTCGGTTCGCTTCACACTCGAAGATGCCTGAGGGGACAAAGCAGCCTCGCGACTGGCAGAAGGTGGAGCAGCTGGAAGAGGTGGGTCTGTCTTGTTTTAGGGGACCCAACAAAGTGGATATCCGCCGTTCAAAATTCTTTAAGCATGGCTCTGGGACTACGACCATTGGAATACCAGATGTCTTGTTTTTGGGAACCAAGTGGTGGTTTTCCTTTTGATGTTCCTTTACCAACCAAACGGGCCCCTCCAAAAAAGGAAAAAAAGACAAAACCGCCCAGGCGGCGTGGACGGCGCGGCGTGCCGTGGCCCAGCGGGCTGCTGCAGTGGAGGCCCTGCGGAGTCGAGCTGCGGAGCTGAAGCTCAGGGCGGAGGGTTTCAGGGAGATGAGGGCGGAGGAGTTGTCCCGGACGGAGCTGCCGAAGTCGAAGCCCGGCGGCGATTTTTTTTTAGTTCCGTGCGGCTCAGGCTTGAAGAGATCTTTGGGATGCCCGTGGTTCCTCGGGGATCCCCAAACGGTTCAAAGTCCATTTCTCATTCCCTGCCTATGGCACCAGCAAGAGAGTGGAGAGCCAAGGAAGGTGGACTTGACCCGAGTCTTCCAGGAGGAGCAGCAGATCTCCTGCGGCCTGCGGGCGGAGCTTTGTCGCTCCGAGACCACGTGGCGGCGCCTGCAGGCGGCGCTGCGAAGTTTGGGGCCGAGGCTTTGGGAGGATCGGCGCTGGGGCCTGGAGGTGCCGGGCCTCATCGCGGAGCTGGAGCAACTGCATGCGGCGCAGGCGAGGGAGGCGATGGAGTGCGATGGAAGCGATGCTTGATTGCTACTTCAGGCTGTGGCTCAAAATGAAGGAAAAAATCGGGCAAACCGCAGGTTTGTAGTTTTGGTTCCATTTGCCAAGGTGCCATTTTGTACATCTTTTTGAGCCACAGCCATTTGGTAGCAGCTCTTTGGTTGAAACAACAGGCGGGATTTTCCAAATTGGACCCAGAACAAGTTGACCCCGGTGGTTCCTTTTTTGGAGGGGTCACAACAGCAGCCAAGGATGCGAACTTGCTGCTCTACTCGCAGGCGATCAGGCGAAGTCTCATGCAGCTGGAGTTGCGGGAGGCCAAACATGAGCGCGACGCGCGCGTCCTTTCGGAGCCGCTGGACTTCTCGCAGACGTCGCCGGAGCCCTTGCCAGATCCGGAGCCGTTGCCGGATGCGGCGGAGCCGGCGGATGCGGCGGAGGTCTCGGAGCTGTTGCCCCTCTTGCGCGAGGTGCGTTTGCAGCGCGAGCGACTGGAGCAGAAGAGCGACTACACCACGAAGCTCGCGCGGCTGCTGGTCACCGCACGGCAAGCGCGCGGTCGACCATGCAGACTGGAAGTGGAAGCTGCACCAATCCCAGCACGGTTTCCCGGTTGCCCAGTGGTGCCTGTTATTTTACTTTTTTTGGAAAGGGTTCTCCTTTTAAAAGGATGTTTCCCCCTTTTTCCTGTGGCGACATCTGAGGTTTGAGCCAGCACCGTACACCATTTCAGATGCAGATGTGGATCTTGCGAAGCAGAAGGCAGTCCAGCTCTGCCAAGGCATCGAAGGGGTTGAAGGCATTGACTGGAAAGAGGCAGAAGCGGCTGCGCTACTTGGGTGTGCAGATGCACAGAGGGCAGCTGCTTGTGCAGAGGAGGAGCGCGCCAAAGAGGCTTTGTGCCAGTTGCCAGAAGTTGAAGAGCGGCTTTCAGAGGCACAGACTCGTTGCAAAGAGCTTGAAAGCGCATTCAGCCAGGCGGGGGTTGATCAAAAGGGGGGCCCGAAGTTGGAATATTGGTCTCACCCCCCAAGTAAAGGTTACCAAAGCTGGGGGCCGAAAAAAGGGCATGTTGGTCTCAACCAGGTCAGCTTTGGCCACGAGCTTCCAGAGGCAGCTGTTTGGGACTCCGAGTTCCAGCTGCACGAGCAGATCTCGGAGCTGCGCGCGCAGGCGGCCAGGCAGCTCCTGGCGCGCGCTCGGAGCGCCGCGAAGGCGCCGGAGGGCGCGGACGCGGCGCTGGTGGCCGCGTGCTGCGGCCGCGCGGCCATGGCCGATGCGGAGCGAGAGCAGGTGAGCCACACTCAAAAACCGGGGATTGATGATCCGGTTAGTAAGGGACGATCCCCTTGCCATACATGGCTTCGGATCTCCGCCTTCTTAATTCCTGAAGCATGGTTCTGGGACGACCATTTGGCTGTGGCTCAAAATTAAACGATCGGAGGGGCAAACCGAACCGCAGGTTTTGGTCCATGTTTCCACTTACCAGGGCTTTCGCCATTTTGGAATTCCGGTTGTGTGCGCCACACCCATTTTAGTACCGATCGGTTTTGCTTGCGACTCAGGTGGCCTTGATGAGACTTGGTGGCACAGCCATTCGGTCCCTCAGCGCCTTTTTTTAGGCTTTTAGTTGGTTTAGTGGTTGGGTTTCCGCGTTGAAGCCACTAAAAGTTGAACTCACTTGGGGGGATCAGAAAACGGGCAGCCCAGGAGAGATGAATATGTGCAAGAAGTCTCCAAGCTCCAGCGCCTCACTGCACACTTGCAGCAGCAGGCACAGAGCATGCGGCAGCTCTCCGGGCTCAAGGATGGCATCTCGGACGAGCTGGCCGCGCTCGACGCAGCCAGCCTGGAAATTGAGGCGAAGCTCGAAAGCAAAAAGCAGGAGTGCGCCCCGAGCTGAGGGGGAAAAAACCGACACGCGGAGGCTCTCTCAATTCTGTAATGACTCTAGTTTTCTCTGCGGCTCCCAGCCATCCCCTTAGCTTTTTAGCTTTTTAGGGCTTGGTGGTCGAATGTCCATTTCGCCCACAAGTTAAACGGGGCTCCTTAATTAAAAGATACATTTTGCAACCATTTGAACCATGGCTTTTTCCACCAAAATACAGGGAAACCACCATGTACACGGCAATGTTGAGCTGTACAATGCAAGGATCCCTGATGAACCCGTGATATGCCAGAAAGCCCATGTGCACTGAGGCCAGAAACGCGGCTCTGAAAGACGAGTGCAAAAGGCGACAGGAATTGCTGGACAGCCGGCTAGCAAATACAAATGCAGACCTTGAAAAGATGAAGGCGCGGCAAGCCGTTTGGAGGGTATTTTGATGTGTCGAGTGAGTTCTTTCATTGGGACCGATCTAATTCGAGAATGGCACTGAACAGAGGATTTGCTGGAGGTCATCGTAGCAATTTGCGTCCATGCAGAAGCGGTGCTTTTTGGTGGGATTTCGATTGCCCCTACCTGAATGTTTCTCAATATCCACTTGCATAGCCTGCCAACTTCGTTGAGTCAGCCGAGCGCTTCATAGATACAAAGCCCTCAGAGCTTGTGGTTCAGCGAGCCAAATATGAGACGTTGTCAATACACTTGCTTTTTGCAGTCGGACTGTTTAACGGCCTTAACGCTTCCTTGACCACGCTTTAACGACTCTTTAACGACTTTTAGTCGCCTTTGCAGCTACTTTTTGGCGACTCTGCCGTGGGCTTTCCTGCTGCCTACGAGGCCGAGACGACAGCGCTGGAAGAGAAGGCCCAGGACTTCGTATGTGTAGCTGGTTGCTTCCGTGAATTTCAAGAAACCCCATGGGTGAGGGCTTGATGTTGTTTGAAGGTTACCTGGCTCCATCAACAAAAGCAACAAAAACAATAGCACAAGGCAAACACGAGGCCTTGATTTTATTTGAAGGCCACTTGGCTCCACTTAATAATGATAATAAAAGCGGGTGGCCAGGCTGCCGGAGCCCCTGGATACTTTGGGCACTTGACTTTGGCTTTTCGCTTTGCGCCGTTTCGCTTTTCGCTTCAGCTTTGGCTCACATATTTTCATGACCAAGTTCGCAGGGCAGTTTGCATCTGAAACCCACAGATTTGGATCGCTCTTTTGCCTTCCAGATTTCAAGGCGCAAGATTTGGTTTCAACACCGTACAGGAATATATCGTGGAGTAAACGTGGAACACGTCAGCGCGGCTATTCCAAATAGCACTTTGAAACACACAACAGACTCACACAGCCGGATTTTCCACTCAGCGCAGATTTTTCGCCAATGCGAGTGGCAGCCTTGTCGTAGCCATCTGTGCGGTTGATGAGTTGATGAGTTGCAGATTTCGAGGCTTTCCTTGCCTGGCCGGCAGTGCTGTGCGGCCGGGATATGCTGTGGCTCATGTTTTGGTCCTATTGGTTTTGTTTGCGTTGACCTCTCTGGAGGCAGTGGATTGCTGGCGGCAGCCGACAATGTGTCCACTACATCCAACCTCACCGTGGTGAACGGCTCCTCAGAGATGTCCCAGGTTTCCGAGATCGAGGCCGATATCGCGAACACGAGACTCGTCCGAATGCTGGCAGTGGCACTAGAAAGTCTCAACATGAACCACAGCTGCACTCAAGGTCTAGAGCGGTGGATTCGAGTCGGCAAGCTGTGCTTTGACAGCATTCACTTGATTAGAACTCATTGACATCTCCATGATTTTGAGGTCAGTCCACAAGTTGCGGCAGAGACGGACAGCGATTTGGTGGAGCTTCCGGACAACAGGAGCTCCAGTTGTGCCAATGCCTCACATTCAAATATTGGTGTGAGGACGCAAAACGTGACAGCACGCTGGAAGAGCGTTCTGCGAGGCTCTAGTTGCCATGCACACGCATGTGATGTGCCAAGACATCACGATGCATGCTCAATTCAAAGTGTGCCCCATTGACTTGTGCCACTTCGCCGGGTAAGAAGAGGTTGGGTCACTGTTTGAATGTGTTGGAGTTAGCCGCAACCTGTTGGGGCATTTTGAAGAACTTGCTTCTATATCAGTACAGGAACCCACAAAGCAACCTTGATGACAGGCAACATAATTGTAAATGCCGCGGGCTGCTCGCTTCAAACAGGCTCAAAAGAACCAAAGAGCAGCTCGGGCTTCAGTAGATGATGACGGGTGGGCAGGGCTGAAAGTAATTCTCAGGAACTTAAACTCAAGCGGCGGGGGCCGGCCAAGGCTGGAATGAGCAGGACTGGACATGACGGGATCCGGGGCGGAGCTTGGCTTGCTGCTAGGGACTTGAGCTGCGGGGGCTGGAGATGAGGGCTGGATAGCAAAGACAGATGGCCTGGACGCAGGGCGTTGCAGCCCCCAGCTGATTGGGCCGGATTCAGCGTGAACCCTGTGTCGCCCTTCGCCCCTTCGGGCTAGAGAGGGCAGTTAGCGGGATTGGGTAGAACTTTGGGCGTTCCCCCAAGGCTTACATCAGCTCCAAGCTTGAGACGCTGTTCGGCTCCTGTAACTAGAGGAGCAGGACCTTGAAAGCTGAAGCCTCTGAAGCTTTGGCATTGCTCTGGAAGTGGCGCATGCGCGCCCGCAATGTGGAGCCGAACAGTGCCGACGGCCAAAGCATTCTGTCTTGGGCGCAAGTCTTGGATGATTTGGTCAGTTTGGCCTTCTTGCAACAGGCTTCTTCTGCACCACTTTTGGAATTGATCGCAACCGCTCGGTTTAGCAGCCGCAGTAGCAGCAGGCTTTGCTGGTGACATGAAGCCCAAACATCTCTGGGCATTGCGCTATGCTGATTGCCTCAGCAGATGGCCCCAGCGAAAACACAAGCGGCGTGGAACATGTAGAGGAGAGCGTTGCAAAATGAGCACAAATGAAAGGGCAGTTCAACCCCGCGCAAGCTCACACGTTGAGCCGCAAAGTCATGATTGGCACGCCTGGCCAAAGCTGGGTGAAAGGAATGTTCGGCTTGCTTCCAAGAACCGTTTCAAGACAGAAGAAGCAAAGGCTTTCTTGCAAAACCAACTCATAATTACAGCAGGGGTGACCTTCTTCTTTTTTCTGGAGGTTGGTTTTTCAAGAGTATCTCACACAAATACAGGCAAACAGCTAATGGCAAAGCCATTTTCTCTTGCTAAATAGTTGCATCTAGTTACTATAGAGTAGATGGCCATGATAAAACGCTCGCAAACGCAGAAAGCGCAACAACACAAGCGCGCAGCGCGCGTAGAAGCACGCATGTGCATAACTACGAAAGCGAGTGGGTACGCGCTTTGGCGCGCGTAAATAGTTGTGCGATTGCGTAAGTTTAGAATCGCGCGTGCGCAAGCACCGAAGCCCGCAAGTGCACATGCGCGCAAGCGCGCGCCGCGCGCAAGATCGCACCAGCAGAGACGCCCACAGGCGCACAAGCGCGCAAAAAACACTCGCACGCGCACGCGCGCAGACCCACGCGCGCGAACCCGCACGCGCACGCGCGTCGCACACGCGTGCACGCCTAGGCCCAATCCCACGGCCATGCCCACACACACGCACGCGTTTGCACACGCGCGCAGAGCCAGACACACAAATACACACGCACACAAACACGGAAGCATAGAAGCGCAACGCAGAAGCACAGGAAAAAAACACCCCAAAGCACAGAGACAGAGGCACAAACAGAGTCACAAAACACCCTTGCAAACGCAAGCTTGCACAAGCACAACACCACATCCAAACACACAAAGACACACATGCACACACACACACACCATTGACAATCACCCAATCACACTCAGACACACAAAGACCGAAGCACACATACAAGCAAACCCACGAACACGTACACAGGCACACGCACCTATGTCTTCGGCTCGCAGAGAGAATCACGGAATCAGGTGCAGATCAACCAGCACATCCAGCTGCTTGTTGGCATCAGAGCGACTTTCAAACTTGACACTCTCCATTCTTGCCAAGCAAGCTCCGATGCGACTCTGGCATGTGGTGGCTTAATCTGTTAGATGTGACAGCCCAGGTGTTTTGGCTTTTATTCTGGGTATGCTGCTGCTCATTCTGCTGCTACAGTGCGGCCCACCGGGAGGATGCGGCTGTCTCAGAGCGGCTGTAAGGGCGGTCAAGAGACATGAAATGGCCAATGCACAGCCAAGACCCCTGTCCTTGGGGACGCCATGAATGTCGACCGTTGCACGACGGGAAACTCTGTGGCTCTGATTAAGCATCGTTCCTATCAGCAGCCCACGCTCCCACGCTACCCCTGTCCTTGGGGGACGCAATGAATGTTGACCGTTGCACGACGGGAAGCTCTATGGTTAAGCATCGTTCCTATCAGCAGCCCACGCTCCTACGCTACCCCTGTTTGGGGGGGACGCAATGAATGTCGACCGTTGCACGACGGGAAGCTCTATGGTTCTGATTAATTAAGCATCGTTCCTATCAGCAGCCCACGCTCCCACGCTGCAGCTCGTTTCCCAATCAGGTTCGCATCATGGCGCAGCGACGAGACTTGAATGCATCCAAGAGGATCTTTGCGCTGACAAGCAGGTGATCATGTCAACATTGCGTATGTCTTGCAGCACTGGAGGTGATCAGCGATCCAAGATTGCGGACATAGCTGAGTCAGAGATGGTGACACGCTCTGACCACACAGCTGTGCAGCGCTCATGATGACAAATTATTTGGCTACATTTTGCTTCTTTCTGAGGTCGGTGTCGCCAACTCCTTCGATGGGTCACTTGGCACTTGTTCGAATAATGAGCTTTCTCACATGCGTGTAAGGCTGTAAAGGCTTTGGGAAAACATGCGTGTCAGGCTGCTTTCTGGGCGCTCATCCTACATCCCTCCTCAGCTGTGAGAGACCCTACGGCCTTGCAGGGCGAGTTGAGAGCAAGATTGCAAAGACCAATTTTCAAGCCGAGTTCTGAAGGGACTCGCAAGCTGGTGCTGAGCAGGAAGGGCTGAGCCCTTCATAGTTGGGCTTTTCCAGTTCTTACCTGCGATGCGCGCGCGATCCGCGCTTGTAAATAGCCGAAAAAACACACAATCAGGCACTTAAAGAATGTGCAGGGTACCCCTAAGGCCACGCCATTGGAAGTAAAGTAGCTTGGCTTGCAGACTTGGCGTGATTCCTCAGGAGCTGCCAACTTTATCTACTCGCGTGAAGGAGACAAAGCAGGCGACTTGCGACTTGCGACCTGGGTGTGGCTTTTTTTTAGAATCGGAGCCCCTAAACTGGTGGAGTTCTCCTTTCGGTTTCCCTTCAATCCCAAAAAAGGGCGAGCAACTCCAAAAAGGCCAGGGGAGAACGACCACATCCCCCGCGGCTGGCGCGCGCGCGCGCGCCCGCGAGCGAGCGCCAACAGGCACTGGAGGCGGGCCAGAGGGAGCCAGGGCCTTTGCCGGCGATCGGCGCGGGAGAGGATGCCCGCCGTGTCCGAGTTGGTTTCCTTTATACCCTAAACCCTTGGTGGCATCCCCTTTGCTTTTTAGCCTTTTTAGTGTTTAGTGGTAGTTTTCATTTAACCCACTAAAAGTTAAACTTTTACCGGGGGATCTGAGGGCAGCCCAGAACTGAGTTGGGTATGGCTCAAAATTGAAGAGCTAGGGCAAACAGCAAGTTTTAGGCTTTGGTTCCAGTTGCCAAGGTGCCATTTTGGTACCACGCTTTGAGCCACAGCCATTTGGTTTCCTTTAAAGGGATTTCCCTAAAGCGGTTGGGCAAAAAAGGCGTCCATCTACAGTATGAGAATTCATAGTGGAGCCGTCGCAACCAATAGTGACTATCACTTACTGGTTCGATAGGCAGGGAATGAGTTGACCCCTACATATATAAACCATCCATATCCGAATTGTTTTCCTTTATTCGGGAATCTTCTATCGTTCCCAGCCATGTGGTTCAATTTAAATTAGGTCTTTCGTTTTTTGGGTGAAAGGTGGGGGTGGGTTCCGTTTCTTGCCGGTTCGATAGGCAGGGAAGCAGGAATCAACAAAACGGTTCATTCCATTCTGCATTCCCTGAGCACCAGCAAGAAAAGGGCTGAGAACGCCCGAGGCATCAGAAGTTACAAGAAGAGTATGAAGCAAGTCACAGCCTCAGATGTTTCCAGACATGCTTTCAGATGTTTGAACACAAATGGCGCCCACGTGAATTTGCCGCCATCCTTGGATCCTCTCTTGAATTCACAGGGCCAATGCTTTTCGCTTGAAACTGAGGCAAGAAAAGGCTTTCAGATGATACACTTGCCTTCAACTCGGACCGTTGGGGCCTTTTCTGCGAGCGACATTGATTTGAAACCAGTGCCAGCGAGCGACCATTTGATTCTGGGGATGCCGAGTCTCAAAGGGTCAAGTGAATATCAGCCGTTCCGACGTTCGCCAAGGCACAAAGGCTCTCCTTCAACTCAAGCTTGCCCTTCAGCGTGCCAATCAGCTCAAAACCGTTACAGGCCGCAGTTTGCTAGCCTCGGGTTTGACATGGTCTGACATGGTTTGCGCTTCTGCGCTGGTTCTGGACTCTCGTGCAGGCAAGAAAGCAGAGAGACTAGAAGTCGAGATGACAGAGCTCAAGGCCGGAAATGCGACTCGTGCGAGGCTCATCCTCAACTTTTTGAAAGGCCAAAATTGCAGCAGCATCTCAAGCCCATGCAGCGAAGAGCGCGGCACACGCAGCAGCAGACTTCTCAGTTGTGGCCTGCTAGCCATTTTGCGCTATACTTTCGCAATGTTGGTCGCCAATCCAAGGAGATCGAACGCTTGAGGGTCAAGGAGGATGCGCACTTGGCTTGGAACAACATGTCGAGATGCTTTTTTCTTCACCTGTGCTTGAGCATCGGACTTTGTACTTGCAGCTTAGGTTGAAGGGAGAAGTTGCTGCGAAGGAATCACAGCTCCAAGAGGAACAGGAGCCTCGAGCCCAAGCCGTTTCGGCGGTTCGATAGCCCCAAGAAGCTGAGCAGCTGCCGAGGTCCCGTGATGCTGAACAGTCAGCATTGAGACGGCAGAGGTGCACCAGCTCTCTTGCTATGGGGTTGATCAATATTCCATGTAGGGCCCAAAATTACCATAGCTAACTTTTCCCAGGTGAAAGTCACATTTTGTTGCTGGTTTCCAAGCAATGGGTCACCCCATGTATTTGGGACCTTTTGATCAACCCGCATGTTTTCGTTGTGCTTTGTAGGTCTGAGTTGGAGGAGGAGGTGCGGCGGGATCAAAACTTTGCTTGTGAAGATAGGCTTTGCAGCTCGCCAGGCGAAGCCGATCTTCAAGCAGCTGAAGGCAGTCTTCTGTGAGACGTATGCAAACGAGTGACATGTTGGAAGCGACAGAAACAGGAGACGTCCAAGAAACCAATTGGGGTTGATCAAAAGGTCCCCCATACATGGAATGACCATTGATTGGAACAACAGTACAAAGATGATATGTCCCACTAGGTGGGAAGAGTTACCCATGGTCAAAATGGGGGCCCTACATGGAATATTGATCAACCCCCCCCGTTATTGTGGGGGATCTTGAGTGTGAGACCTTACTCTCAACCGAAGTTGACACAGCTCACGTATGGCTGAAAATAGGTACCCAAAATGGAACCCTGGCAACTGGAAACATGGACTAAAACCTGCAGTCCCCTGGTAGTTTCATTTTGACCCATACCCATATCTTTTAGCGAGCCCTGGTTTCGCTTTAAATGCGCGGCAGCCTGTCAGGAAATCGAGCAAGAGGAGAAAGCCGCGCACGAGCCAGGCGTACTCTTTTCTTTTCGCACGGGAAGTGTCTTTTGCCCTTTGAATTGTCGGGTGGAACCACTCTCACTCCCTGGCTTTCCTTTAAAGAAGAAAAACACCACCACTTGGGAAGAGACTTTCTTTTTTTGGGCGACTTCTCTTCGGATCGGGTTCTTTGGGAGAAGACGAGCCCCCCGAAATGGATCAAGTGCTGGCTCCGTTCCGAGCGAGGTGTGGCAAAGGCCGCCTCCTCGGCGAGTGAAGCCGGGGTGATCCAGATTTCCAGGGGCCAGAAATTTGCGGGGTCACAGAAGACTGGAGGGTGATCAATATGGGGCCCTAGAATTTGCGGCGGGTAACATAGGCTTCTCATGGGTAACTTATCTTTCAAACGCCAGAAGTTGCGGGTAACATAAGCTTCTCATCGGTAACTTATCTTTCAAATGCCCAGAATGGACACATCGGCGCATGGGTAACTGATATCTTTTTGTTTTTTTCTAGTGACCCCATGTTTTAGGGCCTTTTGATCAACACCCATATCTTGCTGTGGCAGTCAAAAATAGGCTAACCCCAAAATGGCGCAAGCCCTGGTAAATGGCTTACCCGTGACTAAAACCTGCGGTCCAATTCCTGGTGGTTTAGTTTTGACCCATACAGCTGTGCCAAAAATTGTGACTTTCCTTTATGTTTCCCTTTACAACAAAACTTTGCTGCATTTTGCCAAGGGATGTTAGGACTTTAGCTTTTTGCCAATTAATGGGTCTTCCGAATTAAACCGCTAAAAGTTAAACTTTTAGCAGGGGAGCAGAAAGCAACAGAGAAAAGGGTACCCTCTTTTTTGCGCATAAGGTGTAACTTAAATCAGGTCAGTCATTGGAGTGGTTCTTTCGGATTTGGGGCGCGACGTGCGTGTTGCGAGTGAATGGCTGAAAGTCCCTTCGTGTGCCATTTATGTTCAAAGTGGAACATCCTACCACAACGACTTCCTCGGTGACTTGACCGCACCAAGATCCCAGTCTTGGCGGACTCCGAGCAAAGCGGAAGATGTTTGGGTTTATTGCAGCCCGAGGGTTTTCTGAGGCAATTGAGAGGACACTCTGCCTCTGGGCTGACACGGCTGCACATGCTTGAAGGGAATGAGCAATGGCAATCTTGCAGTGGATTGGCCTATGTTCGTGCATTGTCTTAGGGAGAAGAAATATATCCAGCCAATTCGTCAGCACAAACAATGCCAACTGAGGTTCACCGAATGATGCGATTCATAGCAGCGGACTTAAAATATTCATTGCTTGCCATGCACAAGCAGCAGCTTACATGACTCCAAGGCATTGCTGTTGATTCAAGCAACAGCCCAGCAGACATGCAAAGTCGGAGAGGCTGAGCTGCAGCTGGTGAAAAAAATATATGCGGCGCAAACACAATGCAACATGCGACACCAAGGACGGCACTGCGTGTCAGGAAGAGCCCTCCCAGTGGGGCTTTGGCTTTTTGCAAGAGAAGTTTCAGGCGAGGGGTTGGAACTGCGTGGGACCACGTTCCCATTCGAAAGGAGTTGTGGCCTCCGATAAACCTGATAACCTTGGCGCAGCTGCAAAGTGAGTCTCAGTGCAAAGGGCTCACCGGTTTGCTTCTTGCGTAGTCCCAAACATTCTTGCCGCAATTGCTTGAACCATCTATGAGAGTGGCTTAGCGTTGCTGGCAATTCGCTGCCATGAGCTATTGCAGTCAGCTAAGCCAGGTCAAAGACACACGCTGCTGCATGGAATGGCCCGTTCAAAAACAAGGAATGCACGTATCCAAATGGCCTCCCAGTTTGCCAGGCAAAGAAAGTATCAATTTGTGATTAGCTACATAAATGGATCAGCTGTTTCAGTTTCGTCATGCGAGGTACCGCCTAGTTGGAATGCAGCTGGAGTGGGCAGAGAATCTGTTGCTTCAGTCTCGTAGAATATGGGTGTGTGTTTCTTAAGGTGCCCAAGGTTTAGTAAAGGATGGAAGTTCGACCTGTGCGAATCATACCCCGGAACCAGACCACGAATCATACTTCCTTTACAACACCAGGTACTACTACTACTACTACTACCACTAGTACTACTACCACTAGTACTACTACTCCTGCTACTGCTACTTCTACTTCCTCTTCTACTTCTACTTCCTCTTCTCCTTCTCCTTCTACTTTCTTCTGCTACTACTACTACTGCTGCTGCTGTTACTACTGCTACAATCACTACTACTGCTATCACCACGATTACTGCTACTACTACAACTACTCCTACTAACTATTACTACTACTAACATAGAGCCGGAAAAGCTGGTGGCCTACACGCATGCCCTCCTCTTTCTCTTTCTCTCTACCTACCTCTTTCTCTTGCTCTCTCGCTACAAACCTCTTTCTCTCACTCTGTCTCTCTCTCTCTCTCTCGCTCGTTCTTTCTCTTTATTTTTCTTTCTATACCTTGTTATCTATCTATATATCCATCCATCCATCTATCTATTCATGCGTCCGTCCGTTCCGCCATCCACCTACCCACCCACCCACCTGTCCGTCCGTCCGTCCATCCATCCACCCACCTATCCATCCACCTATCCATCCATCTATCTGTCTCTATCTATCCATCTCTATCTCTCCATCTCTCAATCCATTTGTCTACCTATCGTTCGTTCTTTCTTTTTTCTGTCTTTCTTTCTGGCTATCTACCTATCTATCTACCTATCTCTATCTATCTCTCTGTCTCTCTCCCTCTATCTCTCTCCCTCTCTTTTTGTCTTTTTATCTGTCTATCGAC
This sequence comes from Effrenium voratum, assembly GCA_963377175.1. Lineage (NCBI taxonomy): Eukaryota > Dinophyceae > Suessiales > Symbiodiniaceae > Effrenium > Effrenium voratum. Next base: position 282,267 of record CAUJNA010003696.1, on the reverse strand, counting down.
CTATCTATCTCTATCTCTCGCTATTTGTCCATCCATCCTTCTATCTATCTATCCGTCCGCCTGTCTCTATCTATCTCGTCCTATCTATCTACCCATCTCTCTCTCTCTATAAACCTACTTGCCGGCCTACCTACCTACGCGCCTACCTTGTGAAAGTGCTGCGCCTGCCACGAAATCTGTGCTGCGCTTGCCTCGAAAGCCGTACCTGACCTTGCGAAAGTTCTGCGCCTGCCACGAAATCTGCGTTTCGCAGATAAGATGAAGAAAGAATGAACGCGCGCGAATGGAAATCGTGAACTGTCGAGCGCCTCTGTCTCGACGCCTGGCTGGCACGGGTTCGGCGCGCAGGTGCAGATTTCGTGGCAGGCGTAGTGCTTTGGCAAGGTCAGGCGCAGATGTCGTGGCAGGCGCAGCGCTTTCACACGGTCACGTGCATGGCAGGCGCAGCGCGTTTGCAAGGTCGAAAGCTATCTGCGTGCGTTTTTTTCGCGCAAACCAGCTGATTTTCTGTAAGCTATTTGCAAGAGCTATCTTGTTTTTGCGTGCGATATCTGATCTTTTGAAGCCATCGATCTGCGCAAGCTACCTTTCATTTAGTTTCCTTTGGCTGCTACTACTAGTACTACTACTACTACTGCTACTGCTACTGCTACTGCTACTGCTACTGCTACTGCTACTGCTACTACTGCTACTACTGCTACTACTGCTACTATTGCTACTACTGCTACTACTGCACTGATGCTGCTGCTACTGAATTGCTACGGCTACGGCTAGTGCTGTCACTACGAGTACGACTACTACTACTCTTACTGCTGCTGCTACTGCTTCTACTACTTACTTGCTGCTGCTGCTACCGCTACTGCTACAGCTACTACTTCCACTACTGCTACTACTACTGCTTCTTCCACTATCACTACCAGAACCACTACTACTCCTCCTGCTACTACTACTACTACTACTACTAGTACGACTACTACTACTGCTACTACTACTACTACTACTACTACGACTGCAGAACACCTTCCTGCCAAACCATACCCCGAATCATGAACGAAGCGCGCGTCGAACCATACTTTTTGCTTGTGCACATGACCCCGTGACCACGCGCGCGAAGCTGTTTCGCCAACGGCAGATCGTCAGCGCCACCTGTTGAGACAGACTCAGATGTCAGTACATGAACCAAAAGGGAGCAGATGAGCTTGAAGATTGCCACCCTTCCAGAATCCTTTTTGTGCGCGAGCCTTCGCCTTGCAGATGTACCATGTGATGCGTGAACCTACGACATGGGATGCCCTGGAAGAGACATCCCCGCAGACATGGCATGCGCATATTCGCCTTTACGCAGATGCGTGCAAACCAGCGCACCCGCACTGTGGCCATTGCGCGTGGCACCTTTCTTCGGTGCCAAAGTGTAAGGTTGCACACGTTCAGCGCAGCACAGCAAAGCCTTGTGGCTCTGGTTTTTTTGAGGGTGCTTCTTTTTGGTTTTAAAGGGAAACCAAAAGGAAACACACACACAATTTGTTTGGGGCCCCCTAAAATAGCGACACCCTTGCATGCTTGGCTTGGTATTGATGGTTCGCCTATGAAGCACCGGTGACCATGGCATTTCAACAGGGCCTTCTGTACAGGTGATGCAGCGCTTTGAGCCTGCGAAAGATGTCAGCCTCGCAGCTGTGTCAAGCTCTGCAACAACCTCAGCTTGGCAGGCTGTCACTGTTTGCAAACACGGCAGCCCTCCTGGAACATGTTGATATTCACAAGTTCGAATGCTTGAATTGTAGTCAATCTTGAGGCCACACGAAGAGTGTGCCAATTTGTACATGTATGCCTCTCAATTGCCCGCTTGATCCACCAAAGGCCGAGAACGCAGATGGCATTGAACCAGCATCTTGGGAGCTCCTGGACAGAAGTCTATTTGGGTCTCGTATTGTCCACTTTCCTCTTTGGGTCTACGCAGGCAGGGCTGTACACTGCATAAGCTGAGCTATTTGTCACACATGGCTTTGTGCTTGGGTGGACGAGGGACACTGTGATAATTTTCAGCATCACATGCAGCCCTGAAGGATTTGTTGGGTTTTATGTGCTCATCTTCATTCATGAAGCGCTTCTTGGCAATGTCGCTGGACGCGGCTCCTGCTCCATTCACTTCTTGAGGTACATGTCCACGACCTGGCAACCACTGCAATATGCCATGGGATTGAGCCAGCAAGACGACAATCAGTTCTGCATCAGCTGAGGTTTGTGTCTAACGGCATGACTCCCCTTTTCGTATCGGGACCGGTGCACAAGTCCATGGGTTGTCAGTACATGAGCAGCTCGGACTGCCCTAAGCGTCAGAGAAGGGTACAGCCAATTTGACTGTCCACAGTCAACACTCGGGTAGTTGAAGGTTAGTAAGGGACAATCCCAACTAGAAATGGGTGCAGCTGCCTTGGGGGTTGATCAAAAAGGTCCTTTGTGTGGGATGACCAGTAGGGAAATCACTCAAACAATGACTTTCACCACTGAAAGGGAAAAGTTACCCAGTGTCATTTCGGGGCTGAGCAAAACCTCCACATTGTTTCGGGTATCGACCATTTTGGCACCGATCGGTTTTGATTCTCCTTCATTTGATGACCAGTCTCAGGTCTTTGGAACTCTGCCTCTGGCTTCATCAACATGTCAATGCAGATCCCCATCTCCTTGGACTTTGCGCTGTCCCTCAATCAAGGAATTTGCCGAGCGTTTCGCGTGCTGCCGATGTGTGACGTTGCGAGCATGTCATGCGCTTGCTGGGACATTGGAGCAGAAGCTGCGAGTTTTATAGTGCAGTTTTCCCCTCCGATCATTTGGGAATGGGTCCAAATGAAGCCACCAAGGCACCGCATTTTTCTCACGTCACGGCGGGATACGGCGGGACACTGCAGTAAGCTGTGGCAACAGGAGCCACTTCTTCGGGCTTCTTTCTCAGCTGCGGCGTGATTACTGGAGTGCTGCTTGGATAACGTCAGGGCTGTTTCTCGGTGATCCTTGCGCAAGCATCAAGCACGTAGAAGAGAAGGAAGCAAATGCGCGCGCGACTTTTGTGTCATTTCTTGTGTTTGATCAGATTGCTGCATTGCCAACATCAGTGCTTAAATATTTTCGGACCCCTGGAAAGTTCCGTCTTTCCTTTGCAAATGCTGGAAACAGACAACAGCCGTCATTTGGGTGAAGCATTTGCGAGGACGTTTTTTGGGGCTGACTCGGTTGTGTCTGTTTGCCCTCTTGGACGGCCCGGCTGGGCCACTGGGCCATCTTGACCCGGAATCAAAGCCTTCGATGGTTTGCGCTGGACATGTTTGACGTAACAGCTCCGAAGTGAAGGTCGAACTCCAGTAGATGCTCCGGCTTGTGCTGTTGGCGACAAAATTATTGCGCGTTGGACCAAACCAAGTAGACTAGCGTCTCGGAGCAAGACTTGCTTCGAGCAGCGTTAGCAACCACACGTTTGTGCTTGCAGAAAAGTACCAGGCTACTAGCGCTGGCAACCAAGACCAAGGAGTCGGAAGCCGGTGAACACGTGCACCAAAGCAGGTTTGGGGATGAACTCACTATAGACAAAAAGGATGGTATCCACGGCAACGGGCAGCTGTTTGAAGATGAATCCATAGGGCCAAAATGATGGTATCGACACTTGGTGGTCACTTAACCAACTACCTACCTAACTAACTATCACTGGCCTTACTGACCAACCGGTTGCGTGACTAGCCAAAGCAAATGAGTTGCCCAATTACAAAGCTAGCTGCCTGCAAAATTCACTTGACTGCTGACTGCCAATGCAGCTGCGATTTAGCTGCTTGACAAATTGGTGGGTTTACAAGCCAGGTAGTTCACCGATTTGTTGGTCAACCAAATAGTGAGGTAGTCTGTTGGTGTTAGTTGGTCAGCTAGCTAGCCAGCCAACCAGCCAGCCAACCAGCCAGCCAGCCAGCCAGCCAGCCAGCCAGTCAGTCAGTGAGTCAGTCAGTCAGTCAGTCAGTCAGTGAGTCAGTCAGTGAGTCAGTCAGTGAGTCAGTCAGTGAGTCACCTGGTTACTTGCTTAGTTAGTTAGCTAGTTGGGTAGTTAGTTAGCTAGCTAGTTAGCCGGTCAAGTGGATAGCTAGTTCACTTGTTACTTAGTTGGCTAGGTAGTTTGTTAGTGGTAACCCATTAGGTACCCCACCCGAACCCGAACCTGAAGCAAGAAGAAAAAGCCCGAACCCGAACCCGAGCCCGAACCCGCACCCCCCCCCCCCCCGCCACAAAAAAGAGGAAGAAAACAATCCGAACCCCAACCCCAACCCCAACTCCAAACCCAACCCCCCCGAACCCCGAACCCCGAACCCGAACCCGAACCCGAACCTGACCCCCCGCGGACACGAACCCGAACTCGAACCCGAACCCGAACCCGAACCTTCCTCCCCCCCCCCCGACCAGACACCTGGCCCAGAACCCGAACCTGAACCCGAACCCCCCCCCCCAGGGTACACTCTGTGTTAACCAGTTAGTTGGGGTTTGCTATTTGGTCACTTCTCCAGTTGGATGATCAGTTAGCTCGTCAGTTTGTCAGTTTCTCAGCTTGCTAAATTTGCCATCTAGTTGGCAATTCGGCTGAATGGCCAGCTGGCTATATAGTCAGTCAGCTTGCCTGGGTGGCTGGTTGGTTGGCAAGCTAGTTAAGTTGTTAGCTAGCTCTTGCTAGTGTAATAATTGTCAGTTTACATATTTAGCTACATAATTAAGCCGCCAGTCTCGCAGTTTCTTGGTTCGTCAAGCTGTTAGCCAGCCAGCCAGCCAGCCAGCCAGCCAGGCAACCAGGCAACCAGCCGGCTAGTTCCACTTAGTTGCACAGTTACTTTCTGAATTCATCAGTTGGCTTGTTGTCTAGTTGGCCAGTTGATTGGTTGGTTAGTTGGCTGGTTAGCTTTTGCCGCTTGATTCGTCAAATTTGCTTGGCTAGGCGGGTAGGTGGGTAGATGGGTATGTTGCTTGCCTGGTTGCTTGCTTGCTTGCTGGCTTGCTCGGTTGCTCGGTTGCTTGGTTGCTTGGTTGCTTGGTTGCTTGGTTGCTTGCTTGCTTGCTTGCTTGCTTGCTTGGTTGGTTGGCTGGCTGGCTGGTTGGTTGGTTGGTTGGTTGGTTGCTAGCTTGGTAGGTTGGTAGGTTGGCAGCTTGGTAGGTAGGTTGGTTGGCTTGTTCGTTTGTTTGTTCGTTCGTTTGTTGGCTCGTTAGCAGCGCGTTTTTCTGCGTGTCATTTCGCCCAAATCCCGTGCTTAAGGGACGCTGCTTGCGTCCCTCCCCTGCACAAATGATGTTTTCCACAAAGACGCGGCAAGTGAACTAGTTTCAATGTCATGGCAGTTTCTTCTAAGCCCTCCTTGGCTAAGTTGCTGGCAAACTAGCTAATCTCCGAAGTGGCTGACGAGCTACCTGACTGGCTGACCAGCTCACTCACCAAGCAACTCAGTGACTAAGTGACTACAAAGCGCAACTCACTGATTGCTACAACTCACCAACTCACTGTTGAACTAGCAAACTCCTCACCTAATTGGTCAGTGAACCAGCTCGGTAGCCAGCCAGCTGGCTTGGCAAAGTGCCACATCGGAGGTCGGTGCGGTTGAGGTTCTCTTTAAGTGTACCGAAAGCGCCGCAAAGGGTTCTTTCCGCAAAGGGTTCTTTCAACACATTTTCGCATCTTTTTGCGCAGCTTTGCTTGTGCAGCGATAGCTGTAATCTCTGCAAAGGCGCTGCGGCTCTTGGAAAGTCGTTGCTTGCGCAAGTCTGCTTGCTCAGCTCTGCCTGCTTGCTGCAGCTCGGCCGGCACGCGCAGCTCTTCTTTCTTTCAAACATGTTTGCTCTCCGGGGGCTGAGGGTGGGCGTGAAGCCTCTGCGTGGATCGGCTGGGCCGATGCTCGAAACCCATGCGAAACGAAGAATCAGATCTATGCATGCGGTTGTCACCGTCATGAGACTCAAGAAACCCGTCAAGGTCGCACAGGGCGTTCCTTCAATGTGGGCCCCTGTTCCATGCTCCCCCTGACCGAACGCACCGCGCTTTCCCCCCCCCCCCAGCTTGGGTTACGCAGCTCTGCTCTTTCGTCTGGCTTCGCAGCTTTGCTTGAGCTGCAGAACCCAGAAGCATGTCGCTGATGGGAAAAGGCTGAAGTTCGTTTTCCCACAACATGCGCTCGATCGGTCGGCATCTAGTTTTTTCTTCGGACTGGTGGCTGGTTGCTCGGGCTTATAGGTTGTTTGGTGCTATCCGTCACAGCGAGCCGCAGAATTTTGCGTCGCTTCTTAGGCGGCCTGAAGCTAACTTGGCTGTGGTGGTCAAAACAGTTTTGGGATCCCATTTTGGTTGGGATTGGTGAATTTACCACCCATTTTAGAACATCTATGAAAAGTGGTTGGATTGAATCGGATATTCACTGGGGGGTAATCGGGCTTTTGAGCCATGGCCAATTGAGGTGGTCTTGGGTTGGGGCTCATTTAGACTTCAGCTTAACCCAGCCAAGACTGAGCTCGAAACTCACCAAGCCCAGGGTTGTTCAACAGCCAGCCAGCCCCAGGCCCGCGCCCCTCAAACTCTCGTTGCTCATTGGTTTGCAACTTTTGCCCCCCGGCTATGCCAGCTCTAACAGTATATTATGAACATGTACCACATGCCTCTGCAGCAAAAAGTCAAACATCAAGTTGCTTGCTTGACCAGGTTGGCTATGGGAGTCTGAAGCTCAGGACATGTCACAGTGGAGGGCAAAGTTGTTGGTGAGGGAGCAATCAGGGTCTCAATACTGGCATTCATTTTGACAGGCATTTCTTGAACCAGCCATACCAGCCAATGATTTGTGGGGACCGAGCGCACAACCATGTTTCCATTTGCAGGAAGCCAGTGCTTGTGCTGTTTAGTGTAAAAAGAAAAGCTGTGCAAGAGTTCATTCTATTTGAGAAGCCGAGTGGCCAATGCGTGGAAGCTTTCGGTAACCCGGGTAGGCAAAGCGCAAATGGTTGAGGCTGGAAAGTTGCTGGTTGATGAGAATAATTGGAACCAGCAACTTGGAAAGACGAAAAAAACACCGCGCACGGAGGCAGTTTCTTTTCACAGGCAGTGTACGAACTCTCCCACTTTGGCAAAGCTCAGTTCAGGTTCCGTGTGAGAAGGCTGATGATCATCATTCCGATGATCAACATGATATTGGGTTTTATTTGCGCAATATTCATCAACGAGACGGCGAACAGCAATCAAGTTTACTTGATCTGGTGCCGTCCTCAAGAACCGGTGGCAGAGCAATGGTTGATCGTCAGCACACGCCCTGTTTGCTGTACACAATACATGGCTGTGGGTCAAAACCAATGATTGTTACCATTTTGGGGTAGGTGCACCACCCATGTCATGTTCGTCGATTTTGGTGGGGATTGGGATGTTCACCCCATGGCCAACATATGTTTGACGGTCTATCATCGCTGGCCGCTGTCAGGGGATCATGTGGCCCTAAGGTGGATCATGCTGGGATTTGTACAAATCCAAGCCTTCGTTGGACCGCTCACCATGATCCCTGGAATCATTTTCTGGACGAAGATCACATCTGACGAGCATCGTACCTACTGGATGAATCTAAGCTTGAGTGAGAGAGAAAGATGAGATTAGGGTGAGATGAGAGGGCTTACCTCTGCTTACGCACGTTTGCCACTTGAGACGCATTCTCCTTTTCCTGTTGGAACAATCGACGAGTGGCCAGCTGCATCTGCCTAAAAGTCATGGTTGCCGGCTTGAAGAATTTCGGAGTGAGCTGCCACTGTAGCCCAGGATTCTCACACAATGCGCTAGAAACGGCGGTCTTGTCGTTGGCCCGCTCTTCTTTGCTCTCCTGCGCACTTTCGTTACTGGTGATGGAGACCGAGAGTCTTGGGCAGCAACTACGACAGCCTGCCCAAGTGCCGTGCAAGGTGACATCGTTTCAGCCGATGTTTGGCCACTCTTAGGTTAACCCACGCAGTATGATGGGCTGGGTCAACTTGCTTCTTGGAGGATTTGGTTTGTTAGCACATGTGCAGTACTGCAATGCGCTGGACAAGTGAGCGCATGGGACAGTCCCTTCCAGAACTAGGTGCGGCCGCCTTTGTGGTTCTTTACATTTGGTTTGCCCATGTTTAATATCGATTGCTTTTGATTATGACTCAGATGACCTTTTGTTATTTGTTTTGCGGTTCATCATTTTCGGTTTTGATTCTGATTCACGTGCGGTACCTTTAAAGCACTGGTGAGCAAGACAGAGAAGCGCCCGAGGTTTATGTTGTTCCTATCCCTGATTAGCGCCGCAACTGGCTGCTTCCTCATGCCCACGACCATTCCGGACTCCATACCTAAATCAGAGGGCAAGGACAGCAAACGACCTGATATCGAGCCAGGTGCATGTACTGCTTTGATGCATGGCTAACATCAATGAAGAACAACTCCTTGATTGGTTGTTTGCTCCTTTGCCCTCGAGCTACAGAGCTTTGCCTTTTCTGCCAGGACGACATCGATTTCCATGCCACTGGTGAGGTCAAGCCGGAAGACCTGTGCGATGCAGACCGCAAGGCGATGGTGTGGAACATGATTTGGTACGCATTTGTGCCTTGCCTTGCTTTTGTCGGGAAGAGATGAGCAAGAGTTGGCCATGGTTCAAAACCAATGGGATCCCATTTTGGGATAGGTGCATTACCCATTTTAGTCTGTTTTAGTGGGGATTGGGATGTTCACTGGGGGTACGATTTGGGTTTTGACCCATGGCCAGTTGTCAAACCGCCGGTGCCAAGGAGCGGCCCCTTACTCTGGCGGCTGTTGAAGTGTCGACCCTGATGATGCTCGAGGTGTTTTACGGCCCCATAGCTGCAAAGATGCCAAGCTGACACGTGCTCCAGTTCAGCTGCTTGGTTCCCTGAGACAAGTGTAGCCAGATACAAAGGCAGGCACCAATTGAAGCAAGGCGTCAAGAAAGAAATGGGTGTGGCTCAAAATGAAACAGGAGGGGCAAACCGGTTTTGGTTTCCATGCTTCCACTTCCCAGGGTTCCAGTTTTGGAGTTCCGGTCTTTCGAGCCGCAAATGAGCCACTGGCTCAACACCCGGGGTAGATGAAGGTTCAGAAATGGTGCCCTTGCCATACAAGGCGCCGCCTGCGCCGCCTTGTCTCTTTTCGTTTTTTGGCCTCAGCGCCTTTCTGGGAACCTCAGGGGAAGCCACACGAAGACCGCAGCTTTGTTGGGGGGTTGCAACCCCGACAAAAGAGGCGCCTTCTCCCGTTAGGGAGACCACCAAAAGGCCTGACTTTCAGCACATGGGCAAAGCTACCCAGGGTCATCTTGGGGCTTTCCAAAGGGGGGGGTTTATTGATCAACCCCCACACAATTCTAGCAACTTCCTTGTTTTTGGGAGGTTTTTAAACGGAAGCCAAAGGAACACCGTAACTTTGTTGGGTTCCCCTTCAAAAAGACGAGCCCACCCTGGTTCTGGGGCTAAAACCGGACCGTTTCAACGCCCCGATGGCTTCAACAAGTCGACTCGGGTGGGTTTTTGCTGCTGTGCCGTGCAATGAGGTTGGGATCCATATTGGACTGGCGGCTCGGCACATAGTGGGTTTCCCTTTGGGTTTTCCTGGTGACCCCAAGATGGTGGGTTTCCCTCTGGTGGCTTTTCTTGGTTTAGACCCCAAAATGGTGGGTTTTCTTTTGGCTTTTCTTGGTTTAGACCACCAGATAGGTGGGTTTCCCTTTGGGTTTTCAAGTGACCCCAAGATGGTGGGTTTCCCTCTGGTGGCTTTTCTTGGTTTAGACCCCAAAATGGTGTGTTTCCCTGGACCACCAGATAGGGGTTTTTGTTTGGGCTTTCCTGGTGACCCCAAGATGGTGGGTTTCGCTCTGGTGGCTTTTCTTGGTTTAGACCTCAACATGGTGGGTTTCCCTTTGGCTTTTCTTGGTTTAGACCACCAGATAGGTGGGTTTCCCTTTGGTTTTCCTTTAAACCAAGCCAAAACGGGTACCAACCCCAGTTAGACTTGGTTTCCCTTTAAAGCAAGCCAAAACGGGTGCCAACCCAAAGTTAAGACTCCCAAAGTGGTTAGATTCATCTGAGCGCCGAGCGTCGTAAGGACTGAGCTTCACTGCAGTTTGCTCCCTTGGCATTGTGATGTCTGGTTTCACTACAGCAGCTTGATCCAAGCTTGAGCTTGCGAACACCAAGAACAACTTTTTTGGCACGAGTCGCAGCTTGGATGAACTCAGGTGATGCTGAACAAGGGCATCTTCAAGGACAGCTATGAACTTGCGCCGTGAGCTCGCAGTATGCGCAGGTCCATGGAATTAGAGGGGGAACACCCACACTTGCCGAGAGATGTGAGCTTTGCTCGGCAGGAGTCCTATGTGTTCATGATTTCGGCAGCATCCTCCATTCTCGGATGCCTTTTCCTCTTCGAAATAGGCGCGACGGAGGTACTTCTGGATGAATGTAGAGGGACACGGAGCCACATGCACGCAACACAACAGGCAGCTCCTATGACTGCATGGCATGCTGTGTCTGTGTGTGTGTGTGTGGGTGTGCTTGCAGTTCCAACGCCCGGCTGGATGTTGCTCCTGGCGGATGGCATCATCTACACCGGTGCAACTGCAGCTTGCATGATTTGATCTGTCAAGAAGCGGCCTGCCAGTAGCCGCAGTGCGAGGTGACGCATGTCTTGGCACGCTCAGATGTGGGAGTTGGCTCAAAGATGAGATATGAAGGGATGAACATTTGGTTTAGGATGGTTTAGGCATTAGGCCCGGGTAAGCTCCGCAATGGACTTCGTGCACCAGTTTCTCTGCCCAGCTTTCACCACTGTGTGCGTGTGGTTGAAGTTGTTTCCGCATCAAGCAGTGATGCTTTGACTCACTCACTGAACCAAACATGAGAGCCTCAATGCGCACATGTCTGGCACATTTATGGCGCAAGATCCGAGAATTTGTGAACGTCCACGGACCTGGGGTTGATATCCCCGCAGACAGTTAAAGCAGTTGCGAAAGCATACTTTGTGTACACTTGTACTGAAGCGGTGCTGGGAAATGCGGACGATTTTTGCATTGCTTTGACCTTGACTATGTGAAATACAAACCCTCCTTCCGACTAACTTGGAAGTGCACCGACTTTTGTAGAAAGACTCTACTTTCTTCTTGGAAAGGGGCCTTGTGCACTGACCCATGGCAGTTGGTGGGAGTGTCTTCGCCTTTTCGTTTTACCGCCAAGTGTCTCTTCAATTGGGTGTGGCTCAAAGCTAAACAGCTGCCCTAAGGTGTCATTCCGGGTACATCTTTCAGGGGTCCCTGTGTTTCCCTTTTTGCCGGTTTCAAACATCATCTTTTTGGCCCATGAAAGTGTTTTTGGGTGGGTGATGTTTTCAGGGGAAAGAACTCGGGAGCCCGGTCTTTTGGGGCCGCTTCGCCCATTTCCGTACGTAGGGTTTCGAGTTGCGAGTCGCGAGTCGCGAGTGCCTCAGGTGGCGAATGGCTTTGCGGAGGGTTGGGCCAGCCGAGCTGCGAAGGAGGGTACCAGCTTCTGCGACCGCATTGGAATTATTTGTTCTTTTCTGTAGTTGGTGCCGGTTTTTCGGTGGGTTCAACGGGAGTATTTGTAGTTGGTCCGGTTTTTCGGTGGGTTCAACGGGAATATTTGTAGTTGGTGCCGGTTTTTCGGTGGGTTCAACGGGAATATTTGTAGTGTGTGCCGGTTTTTCGGTGGGTTCAACGGGAATATTTGTAGTTGGTGCCGGTTTTTTGGCTGGTTCAACGGGAATATTTGTAGTTGGTGCCGGTTTTCGGTGGGTTTAACGGGAATATTTGTAGTTGGTGCCGGTTTTTCGGTGGGTTCAACGGGAGTATTTGTAGTTTGGTGCCGGTTTTTCGGTGGGTTCAACGGGAATATTTGTAGTTGGTGCCGGTTTTTCGGTGGGTTCAACGGGAATATCTGTAGTGTGTGTCGGTTTTTCGGTGGGTTCAACGGGACTATTTGTAGTTGATGCCGGTTTTTCGGTGGGTTCAACGGGAATATTTGTAGTTGGTGCCGGTTTTTCGATGGGTTCCACGGGGGTTCAACGGGAATATTTGTAGTTGGTGCCGTTTTTTCGGTGGGTTCAACGGGAATATTTGTAGTTGGTGCCGGTTTTTTGGTGGGTTCAACGGGAATATTTGTAGTTGGTGCCGGTTTTTCGGTGGGTTCAACGGGAATATTTGAAGTTGGTGCCGGTTTTTCGGTGGGTTCAACGGGACTATTTCTAGTTGGTGCCGGTTTTTCGGTGGGTTCAACGGAATATTTGTAGTGTGTGCCGGTTTTTCGGTGGGTTCAACGGTTTGTAGTTGGTGCCGGTTTTTTGGTGGATTTAACGGGGGTTCAACGGGAATATTTGTAGTTGGTGCCGGTTTTTCGGTGGGTTCAACGGGAATATTTGTAGTTGGTGCCGGTTTTCGGTGGGTTCAACGGGAATATTGTAGTTGGTGCCGGTTTTTCGGTGGGTTTAACCGGGAATATTTGTAGTTGGTGCCGGTTTTTCGGTGGGTTGAACGGCAATATTTGTACTTGGTGCCGGTTTTTCGGTGGGTTCAACGGGAATATTTGTAGTTGGTGCCGGTTTTTCGGTGGATTTAACGGGGGTTCAACGGGAATATTTGTAGTTGGTGCCGGTTTTTCGGTGGGTTCAACGGGAATATTTGTAGTTGGTGTCGGTTTTTCGGTGGGTTCAACGGGAATATTTGTAGTTGGTGCCGGTTTTTCGGTGGATTTAACGGGGGTTCAACGGGAATATTTGTAGTGTGTGCCGGTTTTTCGGTGGGTTCAACGGGAATATTTGTAGTTGGTGCCGGTTTTTCGGTGGGTTTAACGGGGGTTCAACGGGAATATTTGTAGTTGGTGCCGTTTTTTCGGTGGGTTCAACGGGAATATTTGTAGTTGGTGCCGGTTTTTTGGTGGGTTCAACGGGAATATTTGTAGTTGGTGCCGGTTTTTTGGTGGGTTCAACGGGAATATTTGAAGTTGGTGCCGGTTTTTCGGTGGGTTCAACGGGACTATTTCTAGTTGGTGCCGGTTTTTCAGTGGGTTCGACGGGAATATTTGTAGTTGGTGCCGCCGGTTTTTCGGTGGGTTCAACGGGAATATTTGTAGTTGGTGCCGGTTTTTCGGTGGGTTGAACGGAAATATTTGTACTTGGTGCCGGTTTTTCGGTGAGTTTAACGGGAATATTTGTAGTTGGTGCCGGTTTTTCGGTGGGTTCAACGGGCATATTTGTAGTTGGTGTCGGTTTTTCGGTGGGTTCAACGGGAATATTTGTAGTTGGTGCCGGTTTTTCGGTGGATTTAACGGGGGTTCAACGGGAATATTTGTAGTTGGTGCCGGTTTTTCGGTGGGTTCAACGGGAATATTTGTAGTTGGTGCCGGTTTTTCGGTGGGTTTAACGGGGGTTCAACGGGAATATTTGTAGTTGGTGCCGGTTTTTCGGTGGGTTCGACGGGAATATTTGTAGTTGGTGCCGGTTTTTTGGCGGGTTCAACGGGAATATGTAGTTGGTGCCGGTTTTTTCGGTTGGGTGCCCTAAGAAAAGGAACCGAAAGGGAGACCACCTGAGAGGGTCCTTAGAGGAATTTTTGATTTAAGTATTCTTCCACATGGCAACGTGGGAGGGTTAGCGTGCCTTCGCGAGTCTGGGACTCGCTTCCAGTGATTTGGACTGCTCTCAGGCTTCAGCAATGCAGAATATCGTCTTCGGCAGCTGACTGCAGCAGCTTCGCTTCAGTCAGAATGCGGCATGCAGCTTTTCTTTGTTCACGGTTTGCAGAGACCAGTATGGCAGACTTGACTTTCCACAAATTCTTGAGGTGTTGCTACAAACACCTCGGCCATGGCATACACTTGGCCTTGGCAGTGTTTGCCGGGATCCCTCAAATCATTAAATGGGGATGAGCAGAATCAGCGAAAACTGCAGGACATACCCTGAAACGAAGGCTTGGCTGTTTCGTAGCCCCCGAAACCCGAGAATCAGCAACCAAGCAAGAACTGGGAGAGACGTTTTCTGTCGCGAATTCACGAATCAAAGTTATCAGCTGAACAGGACCCGCGGTTAATCAATCGTCTCAATACCATGGCCGTTCCCGGAAAAGCACTGACGGTCTCCTGGTACCTTGAGCAAAGCATTCTGGAAACGAAGGACAACTCAGTTGAAGTCTGAGCATCATTTCTTGGACCCTGAAAAACGAAAAACCAATGCTGTTTGCTCCAACACTGCGCCATCCGCTTGCTTGTCCACACGCTCAGATTCTGTCACCGATAACCAATGCAACCCAGGTCACTGCCAGCAGGTTCATGGGAAACTTGTCTGCATGTGATGTGGGGGACAAAATACGCAGCGTAATTAGATGTACTCGCAAAGGCAAGATTGAAGACACGTGCCATGGTCAAAAGACCCCCAAGTTGATTTGGGGTTAACAGGCATGGTTGTCCACCTGGCAGTAAGGATCCTCAATGACCGTTAGAACGATTCCTATTAAGGGAACTATGACCATGGGCCATGTAAGGAGTTTTGAAGTTTTGACCAGCCACGTGGCCCACACCCCTCCCAGGGGCGGCAAGCAGTTGGCTCACACAGTTGCCTTTGATTTCCCTGCGACCAACGCCTACATGGCCGGTCAACACAGACGGTGTCGAAGGTACCTGGAGATTCATTCTCCATGAATTTCCTCGTAGTTCTCGTCTTTAACTTGCTTTTCCTAAATATCGTTTTTTTCCATGAAGTCGCCTAAAACTACTAAAACTCCTATATGTTCGTGAGATTGCAGAATTGGTCCCTTTTTACGTTTTCCCCGCCCGGAATTGCCCACAAAACGCCCTCAAGCCCGCAAACGCCCGCAAACGCCCGCAAAACAACGCAAACGCCCGCAAGTCAGAAAGTTTTTTGGGTTCGGGGGTCGCCCACAACTCCTAGAAACCATTTAGAACGTCCAACACGCCCAAAACTACCAGGAAACCAAAACGCCCAGGAAAAGGCCAGAGAATGAATCTTCAGGTAGGATGAAATCGGAGTTTTTGCTATGGCTCGTATTTTTTGCCAGGCTTATGCTGGCGGTTGCAGTTTTCATGGTGTTGCGAAGCACACCTGGCTTCGAGGGCCGATCTGCGGACGCTTCCTCGTGGATTACTGCGGACGCCGCTACGCAGCAATAGCACAGCTGCCAATGTCCAACCTACTTTGTGATGGGCAGTCTAGCAGCATCGTTCTGACACCCAAAAACAAGCAATCATGTAACCCGTCGTGCGTTCGATGCATCAGAGCTGTCATCGAGGCAACGCGTATGCGTTCTGTCAGATCCTCATGTGCTGCCTTGGCACAAGGATGGCCTAGTGCGAGCTGCTGAAGTGTTGTTTGCAATTGGGCAATGAATCTCTCCCCCTGTGGTTCCAAAACGAAAAGCACTGACAGTGCCGGCGGGATTTCGAAATAAAACTCCAGGACCCCCTAGGCGTGATTTGAAACAAAAACACACGCGGGACCGAGGTGCCTTTTCTTTGGAATCACCAGTCGCTTACTCACTTGCTTGCTCGCTTCGTCTGTGGAAAAAACAAACAAACATGAGAATCCAAAATGAGGAATTCAAAATAAACACGGCTGAAGTATTAAAACAACAAATGATGAAACTGAATTCATGTGACAGGACTGCACAGAAACATTTTAAGGGTGCTGTTTTGCGTGGTGTTTGAGAACCGCACGTGCACGCTTAATTACATGTAGCGTTTGCACAGCAAAATATGTAGTTGTTTCACAATTAAATACAAACAGAAAACTAGCAGTGGTACAGCAAGATGAGTGGGGATCAATGTACGGGGCATTGATGCGCATGCGCACACGGCTGCTTTTACAGGACAGTCTACAAAACCTGCAAGCTGATTTGGCACCACCAGCGGGCTACAGAGCAGGGCCTCGTGAAAGGCAAAGAAGAGGCCAAGGCCGGAAATGCTTTCTGTAGAGTCAAACTGCCAAGGCCGGAAATGCTTTCTGTAGAGTCAAACTCACGAAAGCAATGCAAAGCAGACGATGCAAGCCGTTGTGGCCGGCCACTACACCAATGTGTTCCCTTCGTTAGCAAGTATCAGCCAGGGAAATGCTGAGAAGCTGCTGCCAGAGAAGAACATTGCTGGGGAGAAGACATCCCCCACAACGCAGATCAATGAGGAGCTGTGTGGATATTTCTGACATGCTCATGCATGTACAACGCATTCCTTGCATCCCACACTGTCATGATGAGAGGCAGGGCGTATTCAGCCTCCAGCCTCGCAGGATCGTCCTCTCCCGAAAGCGACGGGTGAAGAACAAGCGCCAGAGGATCAAGAAGGCTTCTCGGCCTGAATCAGCACGTTCAAACCTCTTGCACCGCGGAAGCTCGTAGTTGACACATGGAAGAAGCACAGGAAGGGTGCAGGCTTCAGCCGACATGACGTCAGGACCGTCTTTGCATTTGTTGGTCACTGCAACGCAGTGTTTTTTCTTTCTTCTCTGAGCTTTGGTCGGAAGCCCCAAGTGGTTAGTGGGCATAAATCCCACCTATAGTGTCCACCAAAGCGCCGGCCCGCGCGACCTGAGAAACCAACAAGCGCATTGCAAATTGCGGCCCGTGGCCCAGCGGACCTCGCAGGGCTGATACAGCAAAGCATTTCCTCCCATTTTTTTGTATTTTTATTTTTTTATTTGTATCACCACGCGCACAGGCCCCTCTATTCAACCAGTTGACATGCTGGTGACTGCTGGTGCCACAAGGGCTGAGGGGCAAAAGAACAGTTTAGAATATTCTTGATCGCAGCTGGACAGGGGGTTCGGGGTTGGACAGTTGTTTGGGGCATGGCTGACATTTGCTGAGAGGAATTGGAACGGCCAACACACATCATGCTCTGATGACACATATCCCGGCCTCACTTTCCACCGTCCCACTGCTGTTTCAGAGGGGAATTGGGTATGTACTCCTTACATAGTGGCTATATCGTGGTTATTCACCCAACGGTTGCTTGGAGTGAAAAGTAACAGTGGACACCATCTTGGAGCTAGGAAAAGTGCTTCATGTCCAATTTGTGCAATTGGAAAGCAAAGCGACTTGCGAATATGTGTTGTGCCAGCTGCAAAATGCAAACCAAGGTGGCAGCTAAGGTGTGACAGTCTCTTGGATTAAGTTGGTTTTGCAGTCAACGGCCTGGGGGCGGCAAGTGGTCAGGTGTCTTTGCATGGTATCAGTGCCCCCTGTTGGAACCAGATCTCACACCAAGCAATCTAGGTTGACGATTTTGATTCATCTTTGTAGGGCAGTATGACATCCTTGCATCCTAACATGCACGAGCGCAGGTGCGATTGCTGAATTGCAATGCCTCATCTCCTTTTAATGCGCATGCGTGCGAATTATCGCTGCAATCCCCATTGCCGGCTTTGCCTGAAACAATCGGCGAAGACTGGCGATTGACACAGTTAGTCTCACAGGTTGAGCAAAGAAGCCGTCAATGACGGGCCGCGCCTGGGTCCCTGTTGGGTCCCGTTGGGTTCGCTTGCGCAACTTTTTTCCACGTGCGCAATCGCCAGCCGGAAAAGGCTCGGTGCTGCATTGACGGCTCGGGCAGCCAGTATGAGCCAGTGATGCATGGATTGCTTGACATCTTCTGACAATTCCAGTGTAATGTTGACCCCAGATTACTAAACACCTGTTGATTAATCTGGGGTTGTTCCTGGTTTTAGTGGGGATTTAGCGCGTTTGGAGGGGAACACCCGCATACTAATATACAGGGGTTTATTCATCCGGGGTCAACATTACATGCTGGACTATTGCGCGTTGTGTAGAGTGAAGCTCTTTGATACCCTCCCCACATTGCCATGGCACCTGACAGGGGGTCCCCTTCGAAACTGATCTTCCAGGGTACCCCACAGATGCCTTCTGTTTGTGGGAGGAAGGGTACACTTCTGAGGCGCAGAAAAGAGCTGGTGATGAGCTGTGTCCTCAGAATATGCACACATCTGGTGCCGACAAAAACCGTCGCGGGTGATTCAGGCCAGAGGGGCAACCTGCCAAAGCTCCGAGGAATGCCGGGCCCCTGGCCGGGTCTACCTAGTTGCAGAATGTTGTGTGGGGGTTGAGACCAATATTCCACTTTTTGACCATGGCTAACTTTTCCCACGTAGTGGGGCATATAATCATTTTAGTGATTTCCCCCAATGACCATCCTATGTAAAGAACCTTTTGCTCAAGTCAGCAGTACTGAGTTTGAGCATGAGCTAGACAAAGAGTCTAAGCGATGAGATCTAGTAGTATAAAGCCAAAGCCAAGGTTGCAGGAGATGAGCCTCAATGATGCGCAGAACAAAAGTTCATCTTGGAGACAAGGGGGTCTTTTTGCCACCTTTTGTGAGAAAGTTAGCGACCCCCTCAACAAGGAACGCTTCACTGCAAGGGGGTCGATCATTTTACCACCAAAGGTGGCAAAAAGACTCCCCTGCTTGGAGCTGGAGTCGGTTGCACTTTACTCTTGCCGTCGACATGCGTTTTTTTTCCCCCCCCCCCCTATTTTTTTTCTCATCCATTTGCCATGGAAGGCTTTGGCTCACAGTCACTCGCCATGAGAAATGAAGTAAAGGGACATGGCCATGTCTCGTTTTGCTCACACAGCGCATACTTTTATTTATTTATTTATTTATTTATTTATTTATTTTTGTTGAAGCCCAATGCATGGCCGTGTCTTGCTTGGCTCGCACATATGTAGCGTATTTGGGGAGAGAGGTTTTTGTCACACGGAGAACGACACGTCACGTCGTGATGGAGAACGACATGGCCTTGGAGGTTTCATGGGTTCGTAGACTGCTGGAAGACGTCGAGTCTTGGATGCCAGCTCAATGTCATGCAGCCAGCGTGTGACGTCAAGCGCCGTCGTACAGCAGTGTCAATTGCTGAGGAGAAAGATTACACGGGGATGGTAGACAGCCTGCTTGCGGAGAACAAACAGCTGGAGGATTGCGCATGCGATGTCAGCAACAACCCCCCACCTCCCGCGCCCTGAGCCAATGTGCAAGCACACTCGCAACCTCTCCTTTTGCAGGATTTGCTGAGCCTTATGGCACATCACTTGGACAATCTGGCTTCCAACTACCCGGGCAAGGAGTTAGCAGCTTGGGTAGGAAGCTTTGGCCTTTGCGAGAAAAGCTCTGCTCCAAGGCCCAGGGAAAGGGCAATGCTTGAACATTCCCATTCAGTTTCTGCAGTTGGTGGAGGCCTCAAATCATTCTCTGCCTGACCCCTGCCAGACACCATCGAGAACCGCCCGTAAAAACATTGTGGCCACCTTGTTCGTTGCTGAGAACCACTTGTTCAGACTAGCGCATTTGTCCTGTATGCAGACACCATGCCGACTTCAGCATATCTGAGCCCTTTACAACGGCCACTCTTGGTTCCTGGAGACACGGTCGAATCCAGTAATTAGCTAAGTCTTTGCCGCGGCCGACTTGGTGGGCAACCATATGCTACTCGTAGGTCTGACTCGTTGCCAACTCAGAAACTGATCCCGCTCGATCTTTGCCCACAGCTTGTGTTCCACTGAAAACTGTCGAGGGCAGTCCACAAAATTGCGCAGGTTCCCTTCTGAGTTGAGAAGTAGACCGCATATATTTCCGGCTTTGCAGCTGTCGTCAACGCTGTCAGCACCAATACCATCGGTGCATAAGTAATTTGCTAACTATCCACCGTCATCTTAGACATCCACTGCGCACTGGCATCGTTGTAATTTCGGGCACTCCAAAGAGCTTGCTGCCCCCATGTTGCTGTTATCACCTGAGCCGTAAAGGCAAGAACATGGATGCCCAGCTGTTGACTCAGCAGAGCAAGTCGGATTTTGCAGGGCTTGCTAAAGCCTGGAATTCCATTTATAGTTCCGTTTTCCCTTTCATGGGGACAACTAGATGAATGGAATCGGGGGACCCCCTACCCTCTCCCCCCTAGGGGGTTCGCCGCAAGTCAGGAAGGACCTGACGCGGCGGCGGCGGCTGGAAAGATCACCGCGCAGCTCAGCCAGCGCCTGGAGGAGCTGCAGCGGGAGGCTTTGCAAGCGCGAGAAGCGCAGCAGGACAGGGCACCTCGGCAGGAGACTCTTCATTTTCGCTCGGAGGAGCTCCCCTTTTTTCCCCAACAGCTGAAAGCTTTGGGGTCTCAGCCCAGATAGGCTTCGGGGTGGTCCGGGGCGGCCTGGAGGTAAGGTTCCAAAAGGTTCCACGAGGGTTCCACCAAGGTTCCACCGGGTTCCAGCAGGGTTCCACGAGGTTCTGCGAGACCGCGTGCTGGGGATATCACCTGAGCTTATTTTTCCGGTGGAACTCGCCATCCGGTTCCGCTTGGATCTTAGTTGGCTTAGTGGTCGGGTTTCCATTGACCCACTGAAAGTGAAGCTTCCGGCAGGGGATGCAACAGCCCAGTGCAAACCGCACCGCGCAGT
The DNA here is from genome assembly GCA_963377175.1 of Effrenium voratum. Classification (NCBI taxonomy): domain Eukaryota; class Dinophyceae; order Suessiales; family Symbiodiniaceae; genus Effrenium; species Effrenium voratum. Next base: position 261,769 of record CAUJNA010003696.1, on the reverse strand, counting down.
TCCTCCCAGGTGTCGCTGCAGAAACGGCTCTGCGAGGAGAAGTTTTCGCGCGTGCCAGTTGAGCTGGCTCGGGTAACCGATTCGGGTAATTGGAGGGAAGGGGATAGTCCCCTTGCCATAAATGGGTGCGCGGATTTCCGCCTTGGAATTCTTCTTGAAGCATGGTTCTGGGACCTACCATTTTAATACCGATCGGTTTTGAGCAAGTGACTCAAATGCCCCTGTTTGTCTGGAAATCTCTGGGGATTCCCCCCTATTTTAGCAGGGCTCCTTAAAAGATCTCCATTTTGCAACCATTTGAAACATGTGGCTTTTTCAACACCAAAATGAATCTTGGGAAACCCGCATTTACAAGTTGCAATGTTCAGGTGTATGCAAAATAACATTTGGGAAACCAGCATTTACAAGTCGCAATGTGTTTTTCATGCATCCGGATCCCTGTTTAGAACCCCAGGAGAGATTCAAAAGCGGCCCCTCAGCGCGAAGTTGGAGGCTCCCCATTTTCGGGCCCTGGAAGCTCGGAAGCTCCAAGCCGCGGTGGGCGCAAAGCCAGGAGGAGATGGGATCCAAGCAGCTGCAAAGACGGCTGGAAGCGATGCTTCAGGAGAACGGAGCGGCCCCGTTCGAGGAGTCGGTGCCTCAAGGAGGGCTTGAAAAAGGAATCCGGAATCCGGAAGGCATGCTTGAATGATCATTTGGTGCAGTTGCAAAAGCTGGCAGAATTGCAGAGAGGCAGAATGATTCACCCTATTCTACAGGCTTTATTTTGGCTTGGATGGATGCAGAATGATCAAGCTTGCTACTGCATTCCAAGCACAGAAGCAAGCCATTTGATTTCCACGAGACGCCACAATTAGCTTGTCAGCGCGTACATCTAGATTCGCACCCATTTCAAACATTATGCTTATTCTCGACGAAGCTCATATGATTGGGCAATGCGGAGCTCCGATTTTGGAAAGCATTGACTTGCAGTAGTAAGCCATCACGCATGGCCCCAACATTGGCGAGTCGCCCCAATATACTTTCAAGCAATAAGAAGGACCACGCAACGCGAATTGTTTCAGAGGTTCAACATGTTCAACGTGACCAGGAAACCGTTCCTAGATGGTGGGGCAAACATAATACTGACGAATGATTTGTGTGAGAAAGGTGCTTTGATGACTGCTGTCCATTCGATGAACAGCCAAGCTTGCCTCGAGACAGAATGTTGAGAAGCAGATGCTTTTGCAAGTAGTCGCGCCAGCCCAAAGTGAAGGATAGTAGTTGTTTTAGCACGCTTCAAGTGAGAAGGGTCTTACGCATGATGGCGGCCAGCAACAGATCACGACAAAATTTAGGAAGGATGAAGCATCACACGAGTAGTCTTGGCGAGTCAAACTACAAGATAGTAAAAAAGGAGGATACACAATAACGTTCACCAGCTTGAATTTGAGCAACACTACGGCACTACGTGCCTTTTTCGTGAGTGCCCCTCGCAAGAGTGCCCCTCTTGGATTGCAAAGGATCATGATCTGCCTTTTGGCAGATGGACATGGGGTGATGAAGCCTTGTTGGCGAGGCCACTGAATTGGGCATTGGCAAAGTTAAACCACTAGGAATTGGACCGCAGGATTTAGTCGACTTCTTTCCATTTGCCGGGGCTTTTAGCCATTTTGGGGCTACCCTCATGTTTGACAACCACACCCAATTGCCTTGTTTCCATTTGTCCATTTGCCGGGGCGTTTCGCCATTTTGGGGCTATGTTACTGCCAACCACACCCAATTAGGTCGGAGATCGACGACGAGATGGGCAGGGCAGCTTTGATTGCCAAGGTGCGTGGCGCAGAGAAGGCCAGAGCTCAGGACATGTGTCGTCAAAGCTCGCTGCGAGAGATGCGGGGGGTTTGAGAACAGGAACCCTGAGAAAGACCCCTCCAACCCGTTTCCTTGGGGAGCAAAGCCTGGGAATGAACCCCACATGAGCACCCGCAAGAAAAAGAGTGGTAACTTCCAAATGGCTTGCCCTGGATGGAATCAAAGACCAAAACCTCAGGTCCAGTTCCTGATGGTTTGATTTTAAGCCTCATACCGTCATACCCACATGTCTCAACCATTTTTTCCCATCGATTTTGACAGACCGATTTTCGGGCGCCCAAACTGGGCCAAAAACCCGGCTGGGGGTCGACCCACATGTATTTTGCGGGCGCCCAAACTGGGCTAAGAAAAAACCGGAGAGGGCAGCACGCAGGAGGCGCGCAGTCGGGAGCTGGCCGAAACACGCTGTGCTTTGGTGGAGCGCCGGTGCCGGGATGCTGTGGCAAGGCTTGAGGCGGAGCCTTGGCATCGAGGCCATCGGGGAAGGCCATGTCCTTCTTTTTGTTCATGGGCGTGTCGGTGTCACGTTTTCTGTCTTTCTTTGTGAGAAGGTGCCAGCTTTTTGGCGGTTTTGCAGGGAAAGCCAAAGGAAAACAAAAAAGTTGGCTTTCTTTCTTTTTTTGAGAAGTTGCCAGCTTCTTGGCGGTGGCGTGTCCCTCTTTTTTTGTGGGGAAGGTGCCTTTGCGGGGGTTCAGCAAAAAGGACAACGAAAAACAACAAAAAGAAACATTTCGGAGAGCTCCCCAAAAATAGACAAACCCACATGAGCCACGGGTAGATGAAGGTTAGTAAGACACACCAGGGGGTCCACTTTGAAAGAAAATGGCCTGCCAACATCCAGAAAGCTACTAGTGGTTGGAAGGGAGCCGTTAGGGAGCTAGGGGTATCCAACATTTGCCTAGGCAGCTAAAGGAGTTCTTAGGGACATGGTAGGTAGGGAATCATCCCAACCACAAAACGGGTGCAGATATCCGCCTTGGAATAATTCTTTACATGGTTCTGGGTCGGCGATTTTAGTACCGATCGGTTTTCATTTTGACTCACACGAGTCTTTATGGTTGGACCCTCCAAAATGACAAAACGGGGTTCCTCTCGGTTTCCCAATAAAACCGCCAAAAAAGGAAAACCAACTCAAAAAAAGACACCACATCTGTAAGGAGCTGGCAGAAGCTCGCTCTCAAAGTGCAGTTACATGCAGCTTGGCAAGGCCAATCCAGCTTGCATGCATGCAACTTTCTGTTTTGAATAGACGACGTTCTGCTTCACCTTTGAAATGCGAGGGCGCATCGTGCAATTTGCTTTCTCTGCGGAGAAATGGTAGTAGACGATGTTTTGCTGATTCACTTCTCTTGATGGAGTGTTTGCTGCTTTCTCTTGATATAGTTGAAGGCAATGTGTTTGAGTGTTTTTTTTGTGCGTGTGTTTGCGTGTGTACGCTTTTACTTATGAGTGTGCGTGCATGCTTGAATCCCGGACTTGCTGAACAGGCGCCGGTTGCAAGTTTGGTTTGTGCTGATGTCCAACGCCTAGGGCCCAAGGACAAGCCCATGGACATCCAAAGTGACGGTCCTGCACGCTCTCCTCTGAAGGAAGAGGCAAACCGTGGCTGCGTGGGTCTGTCTGTTTTGGAAGGTATTCCCTTTTTTGGGTTGGTTTTAACGGGGAAGCCAAAAAGGAGATCCAACAAATCCCTTCTGGTGGGTCCAACCTTAAAACAGACCCCCCCCCGTTTTTTTTTTTGCGAGAGACGCGCCCATGATTTCTTGTTCGCTCGCTCCTCGGCTCCAGAGCGTGAGGTGCAGGCTTTTACTCAGCAGATGGAGATGGAGCGAAAGGTCCATGACCATCGGCGGTCCTTGCTCCTCAGCGATCTTAGAGATCAAAAGCGTATGAAGGTTGAGACCAATATTCCGTTTAAGGCCCCCAGTTTCAACCACGGGCAATTCTCCATCGAGCGGTGAAAATTATCTTTGATGAGGTGACCATTTGGTGGTTTGCCTAATGGTCATTTCAGGCAAAGGACCTTTTGATGAACCCGCATATTTTGCTTATTTTGGTGCAGTCTGCCGATGTGCCAAAAATGGAAGCAAGTTGACTACAACCCCTGCGGTTCAATTCCTGGCGGTCTCGTTTTGACCCATACTCATATGTCACCGGCATCAACGCAAGCTCCATGAACAAAGGCCACAGCCAAATCAGTTTTAAAACCATGGACGCTCTTAAACAGATTTGAATGGTTGGAACATCCCCTCAAATTTCCAACTCCTTGTTGCGGCCGTAGCTTCGGCTTGAACGGGCCTTGTTGAGAAGTGGTTGGATGCATTCAGGTGTATGCTTGAGCGATGGCAAACGGCTGAACCTCAGCAATGAGTCTGACGTGTGCATTTTGTTATTGCTTGTGACCTGTGTACAACGTGTAGGAACTGAACCTATGTCGCACTCAACACCTGGGATCTGTCAGCTGGTCGCAAAAGCGAACAGCTCTCATAGACGATTTGAGGAGACCTGATGTGGGGCGTTCAAGTGCCTTGCAACCCTCCACTGTGGCTTGCTGCTCTGGACATGATTTTCTCCAGACCTTTTTGCAACATGAGGCAATGCTAGTTTCCCACCCGCTGCCGGACTTTTGTTGATTGGTGAATGTCTGCACGCATGGGTGGCGTGCTTGCCTGCGTTTGTCTTGTTCCAAGTTTTGAGCTTATGCTAGAACGTTTGTTCCTTCTTCATGGTGATGCCCTCCAATTTGGTTGTCCCTGCTCTTGGAAGACATGCCTTTGTACATTTGCGTAGGTGTCTTTTTGCGCGTCTGCTGCCCATGTGGTCTTCTGAAACTGCCTTTCTGTGCCAGGGCATGTTGTTTCCCAGTTCTTGTGGACGCAGGGGCGACCAAGCTTAAAGACCAGGCAGAGGGTGTCCCACAAGAGGAATCAATCCTTCACTTCCACCAGGTGGGTCACACCGATGGTACGTGCACCACTCATTTTAGTTTTGACCCATAGCCATACAACTGGGTTCCCACTAGCAAAGGCATCGCCGTATTGCAGCGGGCTTTGCCTTGATGATGAGAGAGCTTCGCTTTCCTCTCTCATACTAAGCGAGCCTGCAGAAAGGCTTGCCAAGCGACTGCACTGAGTAGCTCTGTTCAGCAACACATAGAGGCAACCCTTGAGCACCAAGTCAACTGGCATGCGCACCGCAGCCTTGCTGCAATTGCAGCTGCCTTCGCAGGAGCCGAACTGGAACGGTTTTTGGCCTGCGCAAAGAACAGCCAAGTCAGCTATCAGCGAAGTCCACGTGCTCTGGATGGCCCATGAGGAAGAAAGCACGCCATCGCGCGCCATCCCGGGGTAGGATCTTAAGCTCGCCTATTTGCCTGGGCGAAGGATCGTGCAAAAACGTTTTCTTGGGCGCTTTCGCGCGGGCTTTTCACTTTTCTCCCTCTCAAGGGGGATGTTCCCTGTGTGTTCATGTCGCGATGCCTCCAGTCTCAAGACACGGCCTTGTTTACATTCCTAGGTTGGAGCGCTACAGCCTGCCTGACAAGGCTGGAGAAACTCTCGCGTTGCCATGAATCTTGAAGCGCTCTTCGTGTCTTTTTTAGGGGACCCCCCCAGAATGGTGGTTTGCCGTTTGTCTTCTCTTTTCACCCTCCCCAAAGAAACAAGCACCGTCCAAAAAAGAAACCCGTTTGCGACCGCAAGGTGCCAGCCATGCCAAGTCAGACAAGGCCCGCCGTTTGGGCGCATGCCACGCTTCAACGTGTGTCACCTGAATTGGCTCATGTGAGCCACTTGCTCAAAACCCCTCGGGTAGATGAAGGTTGGTAAGGGACAATCCCCTTGCCACAAATAGCTGCGGATATCCGCCTTCTTAATCCTTTACATGGTTATGGGTCGACCATTTTACTACCGGGTTTTGACTATGACTCGACTCTCATGTGTTCATCGGCAGGCCGGTGACTGAAACTCCGCGAAGCGTGATGATCACTGACGACGAGGATGGATTCTGTCGACTTGTGCTCCATGGATCTTGGTGGTACCCAGCCATTTCTTTTGGCCTTTAGTTTTTGGGGGTTTAGTGGTAGTTTCCATTTAACCTAGAAGTTAGACTTCTAGCAGGGGATCTGAGGACAGGCAAGGGATTTTGGATTGAAAGATCTGCGCAGTTCGCATGGCAACAGGCAACAGTATTCATCAGCATTCTTTGCCCCTAGGATTATGGCATGGAGGGGTACCTCGAGCGTCCAGTCGATGGCAGCTACGAGAAGGCGTCCTTGCCTGCGAACCAGATTCAATCTTCAAGCCATCACCCATCAGAGTTTGATCATTTTAGAGGCGGAACAGCCCACAACCTCTGTTTCAAGCAAGGCTAAGCAACAAAGTCTCTCCAGTCGATTGAATCTTAGGTCTTCGTCGACATCCGCGACGGGCAGCGTCGACCTTGGGACAAGAGTTCGAGTGCTAAGCCTGTAGAAACCTTGGGATTCAGGGCATAGATTCCGCGGCTTGGCATGCGATCGACTCAGGTTCAGAGTAAAGAGCAATAAAAGCTCGCCCAGCACTCTAAGCGAGCTTGGGGCCCAGATGCTCAAACATGCGAATCACATGAGCCACAATCAAAACCCGGGTAGATTGAGGATAGTAATAGAGACAATCCCAGCCATACATTGGGTGCGGAATTCCGCCTTTTTTCATTCTTCAAGCATGGTTTTGGGGATCGACCATTTAAATACCGATCGGTGTTGATACTCCTCCCACCAATGAACAGCCGGAACCTTACGTTCGGGACCCCGTCCCTTTAAGAGGAAAATGGTCCAAACCAGGAGCCCTCGAACGTCAGGTTCCATGTTAATTGGGAGGGTATGACTCACATGGCTGTGGGTCAAAACCAATACTGCCATTTTGGGATAGGTGCACCACCCATTTTAGGCTATTTTAGTGGTGATTGGGATATTCACTGGGGGTACGGTGTTTTGACCCATGGCCACATCGGATTCCATTGTGCGATTGCATGCTGAGGAGTTCCTTGATCTCTCTGAATGGTCCTGCCTGCCTAACCAGCAGATGCGCCCGATCCTTTGAGGAGCGCCGTGGGGGGCATTTTGACGCCACGAGGTATGGGTATGCGTTGTTTTGAGGGCACCCCCTTTGTTAGTGGTTTTAAGGGGAAACCACAAGGAAAACCAGCAATTTGGGCGGGGGGTCTCCTATAAATAGACACACCTATATGTATCTTTCTTCATCTCATCGCTTTCAGAAGCAGAGACTGGGCTCAGTTGTCCAGGTAGCCTGGCCGGACAAGACGGAGCGCTTTCGTTGTGTGTCGGAACGACGAGCTGAACAGTGGGTCGAGGCCATTGCTTCACAACTCGCAGCCTACAATCGGCAATCTGGTTGGTAATGTAACGGTTGCGGCTAGCCGCCTGGTATCGAGCTTAACTCACGCTGCGGGGGAGGGGAGGGGATAGGGGGAAGGGCAAAACCGATTGGCTGGCTGACCCCTCGGCCATAGCTTTGTCCGTGAGCTATGTCCTTTTGAGCTGCCTTGCGCCCGCATTCTCGGCTGAGCCGCAAACCTGCAGTGCATTGACTGCGGCGGCGGGTTACGACACCCTGGCCTTTATGCAGGTGGGGTCGCGCAGCTGCCGTGGCCCCACAGAGTTCGTGCTTGTGATGCCTGCTACAAGACCTTTGGATCATCCCGGCCATGCGCAAAGATCGCGAGACTCTCATTTGATGTTCACTTGAGATTTCCCCCTTGCTCTTTGGCCGCCCTGGCTCTTGTCCACCAGTTGAGTCCGGGGATGATGTCAAAATCCGCCAGCTTGATGGACCGCATGCACAAGAAGGCCGGCGTCTACGTGCTTTCAACACGATTCCTCGTGTTAGGGATGCTCATGAAGAAAACGGGACTGAGCACTCATGATGTGGACTTTTGGATAGAGCCCCTCGCTGGACTGGAGATTGTTGTTCAAGGGAACACTTGGACCCTATGTGGAGTCAGGAACAGGCATTCCGGCGACGGGCCCAACTCTGGCCGCTATTCGCAGCTTTGAAGTCAATTGTCGACGAAAAGAGCTCGCAAGGCGCGTAAGGCGCATGGCGATGTCACAGCATCCAGAAAGTTGCCCGTGAGCGGCTAAGCCTGAAGGCTCCCCTAAGCAGCTGCGCCGCAAGGATTTAACACCGCAAGGGTCAGATGTCAATGTGCGTCTGAAGCAAAGAACTATCCACTCGCGTGGAGGCGGAGCCTCAGCGTGGCGTCGCCCAAACGCGCTTCCTGGGGCATTGGCAGCAGAGCTGCGCAAGAAGTAATAAGTAGTTGGGTCGCTCTCGTAACAACGTGTGAGCAACATGTGTTTTGGCGCTTGTAGGCTTGACACCAGGCGACTGGCGCCATCTAGCTCAATTTAGTGCCAAAATCCAGTCGCCGTCATGGCATGTCATGGCAAAAAAAGGCCCTGCAATCACGTGCGAGGCCGTCAATGGTGCTCGGCACGCTGAAGGCCGCCGGAATGGCCGAAACCCAAAAGCTGGAGCAGCGTGAAAAGGAGCGCCGCGCTTGGTGCGTGCCTGGGCCAAGCTTGAGACAAGCAATCTGAGCTTGGTTTTTTGGGTTGCCTGCCCTGCATAGCGAAGGCTCAACATAGCCTTGAGCATGCAACGAATGCAAGAGGCTGTTCTTCAAGGCTCAGGACATGACATAAGGTCGCCACGACTTACTTAGAGAAGTGGATGTGCAACATAGGTACTGCTTGTTGCTTCAAGTCCCCCAAAAGCTTGCACTTCCTTGCTGTTCCACCAATACACATTTTAGTAGGACTACTGGAGGAACAGGCGAGGCTCCTTCCTTGCTTTGAATTACATTTTAAGAAGCAACTTCCGGCACTCAGCCCACATCATTGAAACATCAGCCTCATCGCGCCTCACTTCAGTGCCATGATGCGAATTGTGTGCCCCAATTGTGGTGAAGAGCCACAGAAAGGACAGCGTCATGTCTGCAGAGAGGGCGCAGAACGCGAGCGAGCCCTGCCTGGACTTCAGGCAGAGAGTGTTCGCCGGAGAACTGTGCCCTGTGCAACAGCAGGGTCAATGTGTGCTTCCATCGCTTCCTTAGCTTCGAAGAATCCAGTTCTTTGGAAATCAAAGCGACGGCTGGCCAGATGTGGCGGGGAAGAATTCGTGGCTGGCTTGATCTTCATGGCAGCTGGGCTTCCGAGCTGGAGCCGCGATCCAAAGCGCACCTTGGTGGGTGCCTTCTGGACTGTTGCCACCGAGGCAGCCAAAGTCCTGCAGGGCTTTTGGCGACAGACTGCTCGGTCTGTGGACAAAGCTGCGCGTCAATCTGGAGCAACCGAACACGATCCGACCAAAACATCTACGCACTGCGGTTTTCATGGTCTGCCCTTGGCACAAAGGGACCGAACCAGTGGTGTTCGATCTGAATCCGAAGCGCCAACAAGCTCACCTCTGACACGAAAGGTCTCTGCAGATACTGCCTCCCAGCCGCTGCAACCTGCGGTTCTGCGGAAGTCAAACCCTCGACCGACGCAAAGCCGCGCAGTCCCGCATGGCTCCCAGTCCCAGTGCTCCCAGTGCGCATGCCATTGCCATTGGTTATCCTGGGCTCGTTGCTCAGGCTGAACCCACTACAGGCGCTGAAGCAACGAGCACAGCAGCAGTGCAGGACTTAGCAACGAGTCGGCCTAGCAAAGGACAACAGATGCGCTTTGCTCAGGCAAGAGGTTGAGGAGAGGCGCTTGCAGCGGCGGCCAGCAGAGCAAGCTCGTCGCGGGCTTTCGGCTTTCGGATTTGCACTTGACTAACTGGAGAACCTCGTTCAAGTGATTGTGTGCGGTTTTGTCTTTTTAGGGGACCCCGCCCAACAAAAAACCGGTTTCTAAGTTTCGAAGCGAGGCCAAACTCGAGAGCCTGACGGCAAAGCTCCTCTAGGCAGTATCTTTTCTCAGCTTGTCTCCGCTGTTTGAAGCGGTCGATTGCGAGTTTTGGCGTTTGACTCGAGATATCTTTTGGTTTGGGTCGTTGCAGCCATTTTAAGTTGGTTTGCCCAAATCACCGTGGGAATTTTGCCCACTTTCATAATGTTGTGGCCATGGTGGGCAGCTATACAGGCAGCTGTGGCCATACGTTTCTTGGCAGATTCGTTTACGAGAGGCAGTCAGTGGTAGCACGGGTTGGGTCAGGAAGCTTGAATTCATGCAAATTGCCAGTTGGAACATTGCGGTCAGTGATGTCAACGCCTGTATTTGCTCAAAAGGGTGGTCCATTCCTTGATAGCGACTGGCAAGTACCCAGGCGATGACATGGGCTTTTCTGAGAACGTCGGACCGCCATTGTGCTGCTGCACTGCCCAGCACCGCCTTGAAACTCAATGCTTCAAGGCGGAGGGCTACTTGGACTTAAATCCAATTTTTGGCTTGGGGCCTTTGGGCCTTAATCATTTCAGGAGCTGCGACTTGAGGACTTGAGGACTTGACTTCAGGACTTGAGGACTTGACTTCAGGACTTTACGACTTGACTTCAGGACAAGGCTCAAGGATGTGGAGCCTTCTGGAGCATTCGTGCGTGTGCGCCTAGGTGAGACTATCCTCACCGATCACAGAGGTCAATTGTGGGAGCGGCTGCCAAATGAGCAACAGGCTCATGAGACCATGAGACACATTTGGCTGTGGCTCAAAAACATGTAACCAACATGATTGCACCTTGGTAAATGGAGCCAAAGACGAGAACACCTGTGTTTTGCCCTAGCTCTTCAATGTTATGTTTTTGAGCCACACCCATTTCTCTTTCGCACGGCTCCAGGGGTTTGTGGGGCATTTTTCGCCAGCGTGGCCTTTTTGCCGTGGCCTGCAGCTTTCAGGCAACGACAAAGTTTCGCTGCAGCCCTTCTGACAGGACCTACAACATGCAGGCGCTCGGCGAACTTCATGCGTGGGCTGGGGACATTTTTTCGTTTGTCCTTAGTTTGTTGAGCAACTTTTAGTTGGTTTAGTGGTTGGGTTTTCCATTTAACCCACTAAAAGTGAGACTTATTCCGGGGGATCTGAGGACAGCACAGTTTGGTTTGCCCTTGATCAGGTTGCTAGTGGAACTGAACTCAAAGGGAACACCTCCGCTTGCAGCTCAGTTTGTGCCGTGCAGCAGCGATTTGGGGGAGCCGAGGGGAGCAAACGGTTTGCTGCTAGGTTGTGACATATACCAGTCGCCGATTTGCTTGCCACAGCAACGGGCTTGGCCCGGCGACGTACAAAGCGCCCCTTGGCAGAATAAAGACGATCACTTCCAAACGGGTGTGGCTCAAACAATTAAAGAGCTAGGGCAAACCGCAGGTTTTCTCGTCTTTGGTTCCATTTCCCAAGGCGCCATGTTGGGGTACCAGTTTTTGAACCACGTCCAAAGGGCTCCCGTGAGCTGTCAGAACTGAGCGCGCGAGGTTTTGCAGGCAGGGGCCCTGCCCTGGAGAAACCGTCCAAGTGCCTGTCTGCCCAGAGGAGGGAAGTGAACTCTACCAGGACTCGCGACTCGCTCGATGTTTTGTGTCCGCCGTTGAAGCGAGAAATAAACAAACAAATGGTGAGGCTTTCATGGATGTTTTTGCAATTGCAGGAAAATCTGGTGAGGCTTGCTAGCTTGCTTTGCTTTGCTTGCCGGACATCTGGGATGCGCAGGAGTCCTCCGGGAACGGGATTTGCGTGGAGGAAGAGGACTTGATTGGCGCGCTTCAGCTGCAAAGAGATGCAGAGCGATGGCCAGATAGATTGCAGGGCAGTGCGTTCAATTTTTTCTTCGGGCCAGATGATGCGTTGCATAGGGCCATGCGTGCCATGGCAGCTGGTCTCCATGCTTGGGACATATGGGGTCAAAATCAAACCACCGGGAATTGGACCGCAGGATTTTTCCATTTACCAGGATTCCATATTGGGTACATATTTTTTGACAACCACAGCCATACTGTGGATGGACGGAATCCTGCACCACCTAAGAAGCCCTGGAGGTATGATTCCCCTATAAATACCAACAAACAGTGGTTTCCCATGGTTTCCAACAGGTGCAGGATTTTGTCCATCGACAGTATGATATGACAGTCTCTTTGGTTGCATTCATGGCACACTGGGGTCCCCAACCACGGCTGTAGCTCCCGGCTTCGGAGCTATCGCCGCCAGGTTCCCCGGTCAGTTTCGTACTCTACGCACCGCAGAGGCAGATGCCCAGGAGCAACTGGTCGCTTTTTGGCGAGAGAACAGAAAGCATAGGCGAAGCGATTTGAGTGGATATTGTATCCTGGATATCGGTTTTGGGTGGGCCTCTTTTCGGTTTTGCAGGTTTATGGGCATCGGTTTTGGGTGGTTCCCGGCTTCCAGTGGCAAAAGTGTCGGGTATTCATTTACCGAAAGCCATCCGTAGGCCACCTGCAGATTGACCATCAAAGCTGATAGCCTAAAATGCCAAGAATGTCGGACATGCCTTTGTTGGATCTGCCAGGAGTGATGTACAATGCCGGATGCCAGTGCAAGTCATGCCAGTAGCTCTAATTATGACCGAAGCTGCATGGATGCAAGAAGGTTGGTTGCTTGGCCATGCCGCTTGCCTGGAAACTCGTCTTGGCTCACCTTTGCACTCGTGCTCTCAACCAGCCATGCCAAAGTGCTGACACACGATGAGTCATAGACTGACGCAAGTAACGTGGACAAAAAGCTGTGCCTCCTTGCCGTCCTGTGATGCATCTCCTGTACCCGATCTTAAGTCTTGACGTCAGGCCAGGGCTCGCAGATGTCCTCCTCCCAGCACTCCTTCCAGTCGGAGGCAAGCCAGCTAAGACTTGGCCCGTGGCTGTTGGGAGCATTGAACAGTTCTGCAATATGGGTTGCTTGTGTTCTGCCGTTCACAAAGAGAGGGGAGAGAACAAGTCAGGCAAGCGGGTAGGGCCACTCTCAAAGTCAAAGTCACAGGACATTGATCGGCGGCGCTCTGCTTCCCCTTGGCAAAGATTTGAGGCGTTGCTGCGTTGCTCTGTCAGAGGACTTGTGTCGGACATTCCTCGCATGTGGAAAGATGCTGATGTGAAAGGTGAGCAGTTGGTTCGCTACGGCAGGCACTCCCTGTCGCATTGCCAGCGCCATCGCAATCACAAGACAGAGAGGTGCCAGAGATGCAGGCCTACGCATCCTTGTCGATGTGAGCCACTGTCATTGTAGAAGGGGCCGGAAGTGGCATACATTCCCCCATCTTTACTGCTAATATGAGCCACAATCAAAACCCGGGTAGATGAAGGTTGGTAATGGGCAATCCCAACCATAAATAGCTGCGGCCGCCTTCTTAGTTCCTTACATGGTTCTGGGTAGACCATTTTAGTACCGGGTTTGATTGTGACTCACATGAATGTCATGCAGTTGGATTGACGGTGCTTAGGTTGCACACAAAATGCTTGGTTGAAAGCTTGCGATGGTAGTCAGGATTCCACCACCGATTCAACGCCAAAGCCAGATGGGCCATCCGAGTTTGCAGGACTTGCAGGCGGAAAGAAGGGAGAGACGGGGGGGCGAGATTGATGAATCGGAGACACCGCAATCCGAGCCTTTCGTAAGGCGAACACATGCCAACTCCTCTAGAAAGACGTCAGCTTCGGCAGGAAGCAGAACTTGCGGCCGGGCGCTTGCAGTTTCCACTGCCATCCAGTGTCATCCATTTGAGGGTGTCTTTTTTAGGCGACGGTTTCCCTTCACAACCAACCAAAAAGGGGTTCTCCCCCTCCCCAAAAAAGAAGGACGCACATTCGGGGGGGTGGCTCAAAAATAGGGCTCCAACCCTAGCAAATAGAAAGGTAGACTAAAACCTGCGGTTTGCTCCAGCAGTTTCATTTTGAGCCACACCCATTTCAGCGCATGTTGTTTTTTTTCCTCTCTCGTTTTCCTTTGTTCTCTTCTTTTCTTCCTTTTTTTCTTTTTTTCTTTTTTCTTTTTTCGGTTTTTAGTTCTTTGGTTCTGCTCATTTTTAGGTTCGGGGGCTGCAAGAAACAGTCAGTTTTTGCCAGCCCATACCAAGGGTTGTGAGGACACTCATCCGTTTCAGGCGCCTCCATCGCCAAGGAAGGCATTGGATCCTTTTGGAGGCCGGATCTTTTCGGGCGGAACCGATACTCTCTGAGACGGGTGTCCCAATGCGGTAGTCGAGTTTGACGGGGGTTTGTCGTCTTTTTGGGGGACCCTCTTTTGGTTGGTTTTGAGAGGGAAGCAAAAGGGACACCACCCATTTTATTGGGGTTCCCTATTTTAAGATATACCCCACGTAGGTTACGGTCAAGCCACGCTGCCGCCGGGTTCTCAGCAGAATGCTGCCTCAGCTCCATTGCTTGGAACACCACCATTTTTTTTTTTAACCACTTGTTTTTTACAATTAGCCACATGGGGGAAAAAATTGTTTAACAATCAACCACATGGGCAAAACGTTTACCAGTTTAGCCGGTCGAACCTGGGGGCCGTTTATTGGACTCTTGGTCTCAAGCCCTAGTGACCAATCTTCGAGGTCGGTCGCCGCCACGGAGCGGCTGCGAGACAGATTGCGCAAGCCCAGATCTCAGCAGAGGGTTCCATGTGAAACGAAATGTGTTTTTTTTCTTCTTTTTTCTGCCCCCTGTTGATTTTACAGGGAATCGATTTATTACTACTGGACATATGTTCTCATCTTTTCCTGGGGACTTGAGCAATTTCATTCCACCAAAAGGAGGACAAGTCGTTTTTTGTTTTTTCCTCTTTGTTTTTTCTTGGGTTCAAACGGTGGAACCCTGCCACCGTGCCGGGTTTGTTCCCTGGATCTATCCGATTTGGAAGTGCAAGGCGCGAAGGCTCTGGCGGGAAGAGCGACAGGAGCTTCGGCAAATTGGCTTGAACTTGACGGCTATTGAGTTGGATCTTTCGACTTGAAGCCGGGCGTGATGTACTAGACGGTCAACAACCCTAAACCAACCCTAAACCAAGACTAAACCAAGACCAAAACCCTAAACCTAAACCTTAAACCGTCTAATATGCTACGCCTGCCGACTTCAACTTTTGGTTGAAATGAAGGGGATTTCCACTAAACCCCCAAAAAGTTATTCACGTTTTGCAGGGGGGTCGTTGCAGCAACCAAGAACAGCTACCAATCATCTCTGGGTCCAACGACCTTGCTGGTGCGACAGGTAGGGAATGACCCTCCCAGGTGACCCCTCGAAGGAGCCACAAGGTTTTGGATGGTTTCTGGGGGTCATTCCATTTCTCATTCCCTGAGAACCAGCAAGAACCAGCTATTCATCATCTCTCTCTGGCTCAAACAGCTCTCTGCCACATGGCTGTGGGTCAAAATTTCTTTTTACCCCTGGTGAACGTCAAAATAGGTGGCAAACGAATGTTCAACCCCAAAATGGAGCAATAGGTTATGCCCCATGGCCACATCAGGTGAGTCACAATCAAAACCTGGGTAGATGAAGGTTAGTAAGGGACGACCCCAGCCATAAATAGCTGCGGATATCCGCCTTCTAAGTTCTTGAAGCATGGTTCTAGGTAAACCCTTTTGCTACCGGGTTTTGAGCAAGTGACTGAAATGGAGCCATAGGTTATGCAACCCCTGGCCACATCAGCCGTACTTTTTTTTTTCCGGGTGAACTTCCCACGGCCCGCGCCTCGCGCCTCGCGCCTCGCGCAGCGCAGGACGCCTCGGCCCTTGCCAGAGGCTGGCGCGGCCCAGGTGCACTGGAAGGAGCGGCCCGGGTCGTTTTCGGGCGGAGGACTGGATTCGATACCGGGCGAGAGGCGCTGCGGGAAGTCGCATGCTCGATTTTTTATTTTACTTTTTGATATAAACACAGCTCCCCAGAAGATGTTCTCTCTGTTTTGTACGATTTAGGTGGTGATTTTGGGTTTGAACAACTTCATAGTCTGTGCAGCCATTTCCTTCTCTCGCAGTTTCAAATCCATGGGTTCGACGCCTCGTGGAGCGGCGTCGGATCTCTCCGCTGGTTTCTCAAAGCCGGGGGATCGGAGGTTGACACTGCCAGCCAGCTGCGGAGATCCGCCTTTGTGGGTCATGATTTTGACCGTTAGGGGTCATCAAAGTCAGAAAATGGAAGTGTTTCCCTTTAACCCATCACTTAGGGGGTGACTTTGATCATAAAATAATGAGGCCGGTATTTCCTTACATGGTTCTGGTTGTGAATCATTTGAGTACCGGGTTTTGCTTGACTCAGATGTGGCGCGGCCTTCCGACTGTATGTCACACATGGTTTCTCTTGGTTGCCCGGTGACTCTCGAGCAGCATCCGAGGAAAAGGCAGGCCACATCGGAGTAATGTTGACCCCACAGACATCAACTCCTGTTTATTAATAGGGGGGTGTGGGCCCCTCCCAAAGTGGTGTGATTCCAAACACGTTTCACCCAGGGAGAAGCACCCCATTAAACTAGGGTTGATGAATGTGTGGGTCACGATGCATTTTTGCCGTTTGCTGCAAGGAGCGGATTGAGATGAGACACAAAGAGACAGAGGTGGGACAAGCAATGCACTCGCTGGACTCAAAATTCGGGTGTGGCTCAAAATGGACCCACAGCCCACAGCCCACAGCCCACATCTTTTAAGCCCTGGTTTCGCTTAAATGCGGCCAGACACGGGTATAGCTCAAAATCAGTCACCACCAGGAATTGGACCGCAGGTTTTGGTCCATGTTTCCATTAACCAGAAATTCCATTTTGGGTACCCATGTTTGACCCACAGCCAAATAGGGGAACCCCCAAAATGGCACCTTGGTGGAAGCAAGACTAAAACCTGCGGTTTGCCCCACCTGTTTAATTTGAGCCACGCCCATTCAAGCTCTGATTGCCAACAGTGCCACTACTGCCACGTGGGTGTGTCTTTTCTAGGGGACCCCCAACCCAAAATAGTGGATTCCTTTTGGATTCCTTTGAGAACCACAAACATGGGGGCAGCCTCAAAGCAAGACACACCCACATTGCCAGCGCCAATCACCAGCAGCAACCACGCCGCAAGAGCAGCATCAACTCAGCAGCAACTACGGCGACGGGGCCAGCGCCGGGAAAAGCATTCACTCCCACCAGCAACAGAAACACAAAACACAGAAACACACATAGAAACAAGCAAGCGAGAACGCCGGAAAGCAATCAAGAAAGAAAGAACATAAATAATAAGATAAGATTGAGGAACACATCAGAAAGACAATTCACAAACTATCAACAAGGCAAACTGCAGCACCTGATAAGACACACAAGAGTACACACCAGTCAACTGCAAGGGACAGCGCACAGCGAAACACAACCACAAACGACGGCAATCAACAGCAGCCAGCAGAAACAAGAATCACAAACAACCAACTATCTATTTGAATCACCAGCTTATTAAGTATCCAACCGCCCGTCCGCCCGCCCAACCAACTAACCAACTAACCAACCAACCAACCCAACCAACCAACCAAACCAGCCAGCCAGCCAGCCAGCCAGCCAACCAACCAACCAACCAACTGAGTGCTAAGTACTAAGTACTATCTCACAAACGCAAACTAAACAGACAAGCCCAGGCTAGACCAGACCAGACCAGCAGGCACACAGATAGACAGACAGACAGGCAGAGCTGCGACAACAGCAGCAGCAGCAGCGGCGGCGGCGGCGGCGGCAGCAGCAGCAGCACCACCACCACCACCACCACCACCACCACCCACATCACCACTACCTCCACCACCAGCACCACCACCAGCACCACCACCAGCACCACCACCAGCACCACCACTACCACCACCACCAGCCCTGACAAGAGCGGCAACAACAATTGCATTGAATGCAGATCTTACTGCAGTTGATTTTGAGCCTACGCCGGTGATAGTTTGCCAAGCAGCTAAGTGAAAGGTTCAACAAGTGCAAGAACAAGAAGAGAAGCTGCGCACCGCAGAGAGGAGCGATCAATCTGCAACCAAAAGCATCTCGTTCCAACTGAAGTTGTCGCTTTGAGGAGCACCAAGCGAAACGATGCCATGCGTCGTGTCATGGAGCGTGCCTTCAATGCATCAAGCGTGTTTTTTCAGCAGTTGTGACGCCTGAAGTCCACATGTTTGTCAATGCTTTTGCTGAGATTGTTTTGGCAGCTTCTGTCCAAGGTAGAGAGCAACGTCTGCAAGAGGTACGGGACCGAGTGTGCAACATCCGACCCGCAAAGATGGCAAGGACACACTGAATTTGCCACGAAAATGCAAGCACCTCTGCCAAGGCTTGACGTCATGGACCAAGCTGCGCTTGGACTCGCGTGATGCCAGTCCAGTTGCATTGATTCTCGCTTACGCCGCTTTGATCCGTAGCTCTTTGTGGATCAGAGCTGTTTGGTACCTGCACTTGCCCGCCATGAAGAAGCTCCTGCTGCCGTTGCAAGCCAGTCTGCTGGCGAGCCAGTGGTGCTTTGGTCGCAAGTGAGCTGGCTCAACACCCAGACGGGTGTGCTCAAAAGTAAAGAGCCAGGGGTTACCGCAGGTTTTCGTCTTTGGTTCCATGTACCAAGGTGCCATTTTGGGAACCATCTAAGGTTAGGGGAGAATCCCCTTGCAGCAGCAGAGTTCCGCCTTTGTAAATCTTGAAGCATGGTACTGGGACTCGCGACCATTTTAATACCGATGGGTTTTGACGACTCAAATGCTGTCTGCGTGCCATCCTGCAAGCTGTGGATGGACGAAATCCTGCACCACTTGAGAAACCCTGGAATCGGATGATTCCCCTGCAAATACTAACAAACGTTATGGTTCTCAACCCTGGTTTCATTTCGTGGTGCGTTGGATGGATTTCGCACCCATCCACAGTATGAACCAATGAACCGTGGTTTTGCTTATGCCTCAAGTGAGCCACAATCAAAACCCGGGTAGATGAATGCTAGTAAGGGACAATCCTCTTGCCACAACTAGCTGCGGATCTCCGGCTTCTTAATTCTTGAAGCATGGTTCTGGGTCGACCATTTCAATACCGGGTTTGATTTTTGACTCCCTGTCACTGCCTTCGAAGGGGTTGGAGTCAAGGCGTGGGATCGGGGACGGGTTTTGATTCTGCCTGTGATAACTCCTTGAACTGGTGCCTTCTTTGGTCGAGTCTCACCAAACATGTTGCCCGCGCTGTTTTTTGTGTCACCAAACATGTTGCCCGCACATGGACCAGCTATCTCAAGTGATAGAACTTCCGGCAGCTCAGCTGTGCCGAGGCTCGACCCCGCGGGCGTCGGATGGCAACAAATGGAGGGGCTGCCGCCATGGCAGCCCCACACAGGCAGCCGGGGGCCTCAGCCGCGCGGGGGCGAGTCGATGGTCGCTGGGGTCGTTTCTTCTTCCTTTTTTTTCTTGTTTCGGTTGGCACCGCCTTGTTGGGGGGAGGTTGAAAGGGAACACCTGAATGCCAGTGTTTTTTTTTGGGGGGGGGAAGGGGGTCCACTGAAAAATGTCACACCCAGTTGGCAATGGCTGAAGCTTCTTTGCGTTTGAGCATCAAGCCGAGGCATTGCAGCACCGCTGTCGGATGGCAGCATGCTTCTGAAGCTTGGATTGCAACCATTGGTTTCTCTGGGTGGTTCCCAGCCATTTGGTTCCTTAGCGTTTTATGATTTTAGTTGGTCTAGTCGAGGTGTCCATTTAACCTGCTAAAAGTTGCACCTTTAGCACAGTTCTGAAAAAGAGCTATCAGTTCGGGCAGTCTGACCTGTTCATCGCTTGGATCTTTTCCAAGGATCGGAGGGCAAGCAGGAAGGCGAGCGTTCATGTTGCGTGTTCCAGCGGAGTGACATACACGTATTTAGCATGTTCAGAGGAAAACCGCGCTCGGCAGATGCCTTTCCTGTGTGGGCCGAGCTGCTTCCCAACCTGTCCCTGTTAGGCATGGCGGTGCAAACTTCGACTGCTTCAACTGCACAAATGAAGTGTGGCACTTCAAGCATCAGACTGCAGAATGGAAGAACCTTACTGAGGACTTGTTGTCAGTTTTTGGATTTGATTCGACTTCCACAACAACGCGCGTTCTTTGCTTCGGCATGTCGTTGCATGGAGCTGGACCTGCCAGACCGCCCTGGAAGGATGTACCCTGGGACCCTCGCTGGGGGCATTCTGTTATCACCAAGGCAGGCGATGCGTCCAACCCACGTCCATCTGAGCCACAATCAAAACCCGGGGATTGATGAAGATCTGCAAGGGCCAAACCCAGCCCAAATAGCTTCGGATATCCGCCTTCTTAATGCTTTACATGGTTCTGGGTTCACCATTTTAGTACCGGGTTTTGATTGTGGCTAATCTGGGGCTTCAGCTCTTCTCCTTTTGCCCAGCTTCGCGCCGCGCTCCATCGCGGGGTTACTTAGGCGGATGACACGGTGATGCTCTTCTTTGGATGCTGCGAGAGAGGCAGGGCGTCCCCTGTGGATTTCATTGACAACGTTTTATATGCCGTGGGAACCCGGAACCCAGGCTTATTAAGAGGGTGCTTTTCCCTGGGTTTGGTGGTTGGAATCAGACCACTGGGAGGGAACACCCTTCATATCGCCAGGGGTTTGTTAATCCGGAGTCAGCACTACCTCCCAGGCAAGCCCACCGTCATGCTGCGCGACGTTTGGTCATTCAATCCGTTGCCATGAGCTCAACTGGGACTCCTCGTGAATTCTTCGCTTCCTTTGACAGCCAAGGAAGGGGCTTGGATGGAGCAAGATGGAGACACAGCCTCCATTTGAGGGAATCCAGGCAACCTCTGCGGCCTTGACAGGATTTGGGATCGAACAAATGGCCATGGGTCAAAACCCAAATCGTACCCCCAGTGAACATCCCAATCCAACCACTAAAATCGAAAGCCTAAAATGGGTGGTGCACCGAAAATTCCAAAATGGGATCCCATGGGTTTTGACCCACAGCCGCATCGAACACGTCACTTTCATCAATCCTGGGAGCCTGCAGGAAGCCACATTTGGTTCGTTGGCGGCTGGTCACAGTTCCGCGGGACTCTTTCTCAGGCTGGATCAGATCACCCCTCCGTGTCGGTTCCCAGAGGTTCGCCTTTGGTTTTTAGGTTTGTGTTGGCTTAGTGGCAGGTGTCCAGGTTCCCAGAGGTTTGTGTTGGCTTAGTGGCGGCTTTTCCACTCAGCGACAAAAAAAGTTGGACTTTTTGCAGATCTGGGAACAGCCAAGCTGCTTGTGACCTTGGATGATTCTGCAGGTGGTTGTATTTGATCTGGACACGTGTCTTGCTTGCAAGCAGCGGCTCGTTCTCATTGCAACACATTGCAGTTGTTGAGTCGTCAAGGTTGAAGTGGATTGTCAAGAGCAAAGAGGGAGAAGCGCCATGGGATTCTCGGGTGCGCCGGCAGAATGATAGCGCGGACATTGTGACATGTTCACCAGACATGTCGGAAGGCAGACCATGCCACCGCCATTTCACCAGACGGCGCTTGGCTGGCCACTAGTTTGCACTTCAAATTGTTGGATGTGATTCGACATGTGTCACCTGAGCCCTTTGCTCAGGTGATGTTCGGAGGGCAGCATGCAAAAGACGAGGGAAGGCATGACGCACGTGTATTTCAGCAGTGCCCCAGTCAGCCATGCTGGAGGCAGTGGAAGCGATGTGAAGACACATGGCGTGTTCCTTTGCCAAGTCCGAGCCTCAAGCCTCACTTGTGCAGAGAGCATCTGCATACCAGTTGCCCTTCCCACAAACCGAAGGCACTTGGAGGGTGCCTGGAACCATGGTTTGCCTTTTCCACTGCTTGCGGTTGATAAAGAAGCAGCCCCCCTGATAGTGAAGAAGCCCCCCATTTTAGTGGAAAAGGCAATTCGTCGCACGGAACAACTTCCTCTGTGAAGAAGAACCTGTGAGGCGCCATGGCCACAACGTGGGAGGGAGGGTCGCTGAGGTGGTTTGGCATCCGAGTGGCAGCGCATTGGCGACCTGCCCTCGGCTCGCAGTTCTCCTGGTGTGATGGCTGCGCACTCAGCCAAGAGGTCATGCTAGCCAGGGAACATGGTTCTTGGCATGTCTTTTTTTTGTATTTTGGTTCTGGCATTTTTTTTTTTTTTCTTTTCTTTTGTTTTTCTCTTTTGTTTTTTGGTTATGTTCATTTTTGGGTTTGGGGGCTGCAAAACAACAAGTTGTTTCTTTGCAAGCCCATACCAAGTGTTGCGAAGCGCAGGAGAAACTGAACGAGCTGAGGTGCTTCGAAGCGGCTGGCTGATTACGCTGGGCGGACATTGGACACCTCCCACGGAGAAGATCAACGCCAAGAACCAGGCTCGGCACGCGCGCGCACACGCATTGTGACATAGAGACGGACACGCAGACAGGCAGACAGACAGACGGACAGACGCACAGACGGACGGACAGACAGACAGAGAGACACAGACACAGACACAGACACAGACACAGACACAGCTGAGACGCAGATACACAGAGACACAGGCACACAGAGACAGACACACGCAGACACGCACCCCACAACGAGGGCTTTTTTCGGGGCTTTGACGGCCTTGCTCAATCCAAGGCCGACCGTGAGGCTATGGAAAAGCACCACGAGGCATGGGCTTGGCATGAGAGAGCCGAAGGCTTTGGACATGGGTTGGTTGGGCATGGGTTGGCGCAGGAGACTGAGTTCAAATCGTACAATGATCCTTGGCTTCAACCCGTTTGCGGGCATCTTGCATATGTCGCAGCTTGCAATTTACAGGCATGCGCATTTCTGCTGACTCGTTGGATGGCAAGGATGTAGTAGCGCTGGATCTCAACACTGCCAGCAAAGCATGGACAATCTTGGAGAAAGAGGCGTGGACAATCGCCTGAAGGAGGTTTCACAAATGGCTGTGGCTCCAAAAAACAAGCACTAGCACCAAGATGGCGCTTTGGCAAATGGAACCAAAGACTAAAACCTGCGTAACCCCCAGCTCTGATTTTTTTGGCGCCACGGCCAAATGGATAGGATGCGAACCGGTGAGAGCGCTCCTTGAAGCGTCAGTGGCAGGCCCCGTGGCCCTCGCGGGATGATGTGGCTGTAGGCACATTGCATTGCTCGAGAAGACTTGGCTGTGGGTCAAAAATGGGTATCCATGTTTGAACCCTAGTCCGAATCTTTTCAGGACACCCTCTCAAAAACCCAGAAAACGGATCCGTTTTTTGAAAAGAACGATGGTTGAAAAGAAAAAGGAATCACCCCTTAGAAGCATGCAAAGATATGGCTGTGGGTCAAAATTAGTCACCACCAGGAATTGGCCCGCAGATGTTAGTGCATGTTTCCTTTTTTGCCAGGGTGCCATTTTGGGTACCTATGTTTGACCCACAGCCATACCTTGACATACCTCGACCATCACCAACCGTCACTTTGATGCATCGCCGGCATTTTTCCGGAGCTATAATACGCTCACCTGACACATCTTTGATGACCAGGCGTTACAGTGGATGACACCATTCTCATTTTCGGCGGGGGAACAATGCGTCTTGGCAGATGGAATCGAACACAGCCTCTTTCCTGAGTCTCAATTATCCCATGACATGCCTCTTGCGTAGGTATGGTGGCGGAGGCTATCATCAGGACGCCCCAGTCTTAGTTCCAAGCGCGTTTTAGGAACCGCCGTTGACTGTTGGCCCAGGTTTGGCGATTGGAGAAGGCCTCACAGCGGTACAAGCTTCCGAAGCCCCACCAGGAGCTTTGAGAGACCTCTGAATCCGCATTGAGCCAAAGAGCTCTTGCTAAGCTCGCCCTGTTAAAAAAATGTCACACTCGGATGAAAACTGCGCGCGCAGTTGTTGGCACAGCTTATGCCATTCGAAAAGTGGGTCCAGAAGTTCTGCAGCATGCCTCGTTTCAATGTTGGCATCCGTTGCATTGATGTTGACGTTGCTCTAGAATCTTGAAGCAACTGTTTTTGTTTTTTTCTACATCCTGACGCGAGCCTACCAAGGATGTGACGATGTGATTACTTTGGCTTCTGAATGACATATTGCATGCATGTAAAATAGAGGAGGAGTAGCATGGATCTCAACCGCTGCTCCCTCCTCTGTTCTTTCTGTAGCTTCCCGAAGGTAGATCGTTTGTTTCACCCTGCAAGTTATCCAAGGGCTGAATTTGGCTCTGGTTATTTGCGTCCGCAAATGCAGCGAGGGAAGCTCACGCTCACACGCAGTTGTTGTTTCATCTTGTATTGGGGATGATTGCTGACAAAGAAGAAGCATCGCCTTGTGTTTGACTGCCTTTGTGCACTTTAGCTTATTACAGCGAAGTCTTTGAATGTGGTGTTCAATTCGAGCATCGGGAAAGGACATGCAAACGAACCCGCACAAGCCATGCATATCAGCCGACTCTCTGACTTGAACGCCACGTTTGGCTTTCACCACACTGGGCACAGATCGACAAGATGGAGTGGCGCTTGGAGCAATTCCAACAAGCAGCAAAATCGACCTAAATAATTGGCAGGAAGATTGGCCGGGCCGCGCGCAGATGAGTGCAGTCCAACCATGGCAGCCAAACATGACCAGGACAGTCCGCCTTAGCTCCCTCACATCAGGCTATGAGTGGTGTGAGGGTGCTTGCATACAGCCTTCGAGCCTCTCGCACAACGCAGGACATTTTCAAAGCGTTTGACGAGGAGACGGACGCGTTCTTCGACTCCTTGATGAGCGAAGGAGCGGAGACGGTGCCGAATTGCACTACCAGCATTGCTCCGGTGCCTGGTCCTATGGGGGATATGTGCAATTCCGAATGAATGAAGTGGACGGCTTCAGTTGAGCAGCAGTTCTTCCTCAAATGAACGGATTCACACAGAAAGGAACAACGGCATGCAAGGAGTGGTTTTTGGCCCCGAGCCACGAAAGACAAACCCATGGCAGGCCCGGCGGCCGCTCCCGAGCCCACCGCCGCGTTCGATCCGCCTGCGCGGACAGAGGCGGCACGTGGGTGTGTTAAACCACCGACAATGGGCTGCTCTCAAAAGAGACAGATCCACAGGTTGGCCAGCTTCCAATCATTTTCCCACGAGCACTTTTGCAGCCGCCGTACTGAGGGAGCATGTCCTGTGAGGCCAAGCCAGCGAGTACTGAGGCGCGCTGATGGACCTTGATGGATCCCCCACTCCGCAGTGTGGGCTGCTTTCACCATGGCAATTGGTTGTGGATGGGGGGCCGGGACGCGACTCGACTCGTTAGGCCAGCATCGATCACAAGTTTGACGAAGAGGGCTCCAAAGCAACAAGTACACAGGAGGGCAGTGAGAGTGCTGCTGCTTGGCAAATTGGCGCGCCATGGTGCGACCCCTGTCGCTGTATGCATCCACGTGCCGATCTCGCTTGAGATCGGCCCCAAGATGGACTTAAAGTCCGGGGTTCCCCCGAAAGGGGGGAATGATCCACCCCTGGTTTCTGCGTCCACCCTCAGTCACGCGCTTGAGATGCGGACGCAAGGCTCGGTTTCGAATCGACAGCGATGGCTCGGACGAACCTGCAGAAGGCCCACCGAGCGACCTGGCACAGGACGGGGCAGTTTGGAGGTTGGGAGTTGGTACTGCGGTGCAACATGTTTTTTGCACAGCGAAATGAAACCAGAACGTTTGTTGGTATTTACGTTGGGGAATGGAATCCGAGACCAGGGTCTCTTTTCGGTGGTGCGTTGGATGGATTTCGCAACCATCCACAGTATGTCTTGGTGCCTAAGATGTGCCAAGAACTTGTGGACACGACCTTGATCAGATATGAACAACCAGGAAGTCCGAGAACCGCGGCGCTTCAGAACTGTTGTTTTGGAAGCATGGTTTGCCTAGGCTTCCACTTTGCACTACCCAAAGATAGACGTAAACCCTCCTTTTGTTCTCCTTTTGGGGCGGATGAGCTAGCCCTGGGTTTCTGCGTCTATTTTGGGGTCGAAAAGTGGAACCCTGGGTTTGCGTTGAAGACGTGTTGCCCAGGAGCATCTTCAGATGGCTCCTTTGCCTCCGGCAGACTTTTCCTCAGAGGACCGTGCTCTACACGAGGCGCTTGAGGACTTCTACTGGAGAAACAGGCGACGCGAGACGCGAGAAGCACTTGGTGCGGTCGGATGAGCACTGGAATCAGGTAACCCCTAAGGCCCCTACCCCACCAATTAACATGGAACCGTTCGACGTATAAGGAGGGTCCTGGTTTGGACCAATTTCCTTTCAAAGGGACCGATTTGGTGGGAGGGTCATTGGCTTGGATTGGGGATTTGAGCTTGCGGTTCTTGAGGATTTTTTTTTTGACACAATCAAAACCCGGGGATTGGTGAAGGTTAGGGGCAGTCCCAGTGAGAAATAGTTGCGGATCTCCGCCTTCTTAATTCTTGAAGCATGGGGATTGACCATTTTAATACCGGGTTTTGAGCAAGTGACTCACATGAATGTCATACGGCTGGATTGACGGTGCTTAGGTTGCACACAAAATAAACAAGATGCTTGAGGAATTTTATGGGACATCCAACTCCAAAGGGCCGCTGAAGTTTCTTTCACTTTTTCCGCTTGCAGGGCAACCAATCTGTCCAACATCAACAGCATCGTGGTGAAATACCGGGGCGCCAACGTGCCTCATCTGTGGGCGCAGCTCGCGCTCAAGCAACTCGACTGAAAAAAAATGCTTGCATGCTTTACGTTTGGGTGTTGATCAAAAGGTCCCAAATACATGGGATGACCATTGTTTTGGAAAACCACCAACAAGATTTGATATTTCCCCACTCAATGGGAAAAGGTCACCCATGGTCAAAACTGGGGGCCAAAAATAAATGGAATATTTCTAGGGTACCTTCCATTTCCATTCTTTCCAGGGATCCAAATCTTTTCAGGAAACCATCAAAACCCAGGGGAAACGGATCCGGTTTTTGAAAAGAACGATGGTTGAAAACATTGATGCATTTTGCTTGGATGTTAGGACTTTAACTGTTTGCCAACTAATGGGTTTTCCATTAAACCACTGAAAGTTAAACCTTTAGCAGGGGAGCAGAAAGCAACCGAGAACAGAATGGGGAATCAACCCATTGGTCTCACCCCCCGGATGGCTGCTGCCTCGTGCATGTCAGCTCGCATTTTGGTCGCCAGCCATGCGCCCTGCTGGAGTCGGAGCCAAGGTACAACGTCCCTCCGGTGGAGGGCGTGGAGTTCCTCGGCAGAACCCTCTACCAAAGCGCTCCCTTCGAGTACAGCGGAAAGGAGGGCTGGAGGGAGAAAGAGAGACTTCCATTGGGTTGAGAATATTTTTACATAATCCCCTGTGGGTTTCAAAGGGAATCTATCACTACTGGAAATATGTATATTTTTTGCAGTGGACTTAAGCAAATGGAGGGAGATAGAGGGACAGAGAGAGAGAGAGAGAGAGAGAGAGAAAGAGAGAGAGAGAGAGAGAGAGAGAGAGAGAGAGAGAGAGAGAGAGAAGGAGAGAGAGAGAGAATCCCCAACCCCCCAAAATGGTGGATCGGGGAGGGGGCTGATTCCTGGGGATCTCCATTTATAGTTCCATGGAACTTTTCTGTGGGGAAGACTGGAAAAATGGAATTGGGGACCCCCCCCACTCCCCCTGAAGATACGAGGAATGAGAGAAAGCGCACTCAAATTTATAGAGTTCCTGGCCAGATTCGGCAGGAGCTTCGCTTGGAGCTGGATGAAGCAGTGTCGCAGGCATGCACAAGCGCGCTTAGCAGAGAGGGAGCGAGATGCAGTATGATGTTGTAGTATGGGTGGGGCTTTTTCTAGAGGACTCCCCCAAAATGGTGGTTCCTTTTGGCGTTCCTTTAAAACAAACAGACCAATTAATGGACCGGATCATCGCTCATGCCTAGCTTTTTGCAAAGTGACTCAACTTACAAAGTTGAGTGAGTGAGAGCAAGTATGTGTAAGTCTGAGTGAGTGAAACAAAGTATGCATAAGGTAGTGAGTGCAAGTTGAGCAAACATGCGTAAGTTAGTGACTGTAAGTTCAGTGAGCAAGAGTCGAGTAAGTACATGTAAGTTGAGTGAGTGAGTGCGAGTGAGAGTGGTTGAAAGTCAGTGAGTGCAAGCTGAAGAGTGAGAGTAAGCATGTGTAAGCCAGTGGGTGGAAGTTGAGCGAGTGAAGGACATGCTTAAGTTAGAGAGTGTAAGTTGAGCATGCGAGAGGATGTGTGCCCGCAACAAAGGCGTCAAAGTCAGGCGCCCTCCATGCAAGCCAGCATCAGCACGCACAAAGTACTGTGCCTGCCACGCGAACACCCCGCCCCAAGCCGACCGCTCCGCGCAAAGCTGTCCAAAGTTAGGTGAGGGGGAGTACGCCTGTGTGAATGGAGTGAGTGCGAGTGGTTAAATTGAACGCCAGCGTGTGTAAGCTACGTGAGAAACTATGTGTAAGATGCGTAAGATGAGTGAGTGAGTCTAAGTTCGGTGAGTGAGAGTAAGCATGCGCAAGTTGAGTGAGTGAGAGTATCTGTGGAGTTGAGTGAGTGAGAGTGAACACGGTTGTATGTCAGTGAGTGCGAGTTCGGTGAGTGTGTAAGAGTGAAGAGGAGCCGGCGAAGGAGAAGAAGAGAGCTCAGCGGACGACGTGGAACTCCACACAAAGATGTGGGGAAAAGTGGGTAGCCTCAACAGGGCTCCTTACAAGATACATTGTGCAACCATTTGAAACATGGCTTTTTCCACCAAAATAAAGGGAAACCACCATTTACAAGGCCATGTTCAGGTGTATAATGTAATGATCCCTGCTCAACAAAAGACACACCCGTATGATGCGGGGGGTTGATGAGTATTCCTGGCCCCCCAAATGACCACGGGTAACTTTTCCCATTTAGTGAGCAATATCATTTTTAGTGGCTTTCCAACCAACGGTCATCCTATGTTCATCGGACCTTTTGATCAACCACCCCCATTTCTTGCACCAAAAAGATCCAAAGTATGGTTGCACCAAACACAAGGAAGGCAAGAAAGGGGTGAAAGGCGAGAAAGGCAAGAATGGAAGAGAGGTCCAGCCCGGTGGCGCCCCTTCTTTTTTTGGGGGGGAAGGGTTGCCTTGTAAACTCCAACCCCGGAAATTCGGATGCAAATCCACTAGGCCTCTGAGAATGTGCTGAGCAACCTAAGTTTCTAGCGGTTGATTCCGATTCCATTCTTTTCAACCATCGTTCCTTTCAAAAACCGGATCCGTTTCCCCTGGGTTTTTGATGGTTTCCTCAACAAAAAATGGATCCCTGGAAAGAATGGACATGGAAGGTACCCCTGGAAAGTGTCGCTTTCGCGCAGGTCAGGAAAGAAGCGCTCGCCGAAGGCCTCTCTCCGAGCCGGGCGGAGCTGTTGGGCCGCGCCATCTCACGTGGTGCCAAGGACGCGCTTGGCGCGCGCCATGCGCGCCATACACGGAGCCCCCTCCAGTCGAGTCCATGGAAGGTCCCGGGAGAACGAAATGGCTGTGGCTCAAAGTTTAACAGCTAGGGTTACGCACGTTTTGGTCTCTGTTTCCATTTACCTAGGGGCTATTTTGGGTACATCTTTGTGAGCCACAGCCAAATGGAAGACTTGAAGGTTCGTTTGCGGGATCCGGCCACTCGAAAAAGCTTCAAACTGTTAGTCGGGAGTGTACTCGAAAAACTTCAAACTGTTAGTCGGGAGTGTACTCGAAAAAGTTCAATGTTTAGTCGGGAGTGTACTCGAAAAAACTTCAAACTGTTAGTCGGGAGTGTACTCGAAGAACTTCAATGTTAGTCGGGAGTGTACGGAAAAACTTGAAAAAGCTTCCATGTTAGTCGGGAGTGTACGTGCCGCTTGTTCATCTTTCGCGCGGAGCGTGGACAATTGAAAGTTGTCCTTGGCCACAACTGGACCTGGCCAATCTGCTGCATTTCTCCTGGTCGAGAAAACGCGGAGCTGAAAACTGGCCAGGACGGCCGCGACCACTTGCTCCGATTGCTCACCTTTCGCGGGTTGCCAGATGATGCGAACTTGCGCGCGCAAGTGTGGAAGGCAGGCCTTTGATAGACATGGGACTTGCAGACGCAGGATCCATTCTCAAGATTCCTCACCCATTGCAAGCAAGATATCGCAAGAGGTTTTTGAGGCGTTGTCAATGACACGCGGGTTCACTATGTCACCTGCATGATTGGTAGGTGCTATTGGGATATCTGCCGATGAAGCGTCACGATGAGTGGAATGCTATTCAGGGTGCCTTGGCATGAGCATCAAGCATCCATAAACTGGTCAGACTGTGTGCATCTTGCAGCTGAGATCTAGAAAACGGTTTGGATGTGGCTGTTGTGGATCTTTATAGGATTTAAAACACTAAGATAGTACTAAAACGGACCAGGGCAAAAGCAGCACCCAAACCGTTTTCTAGAGCAGCGCCGGATAAGGCGAAAAGAGAGCTTTGTATGCCAGTTACAGAAGCGAACTTCTCGCGGTGAACTCCGCGTACGAGGTGTCTGTGAGCAACCGCCCTCAAAGCCCAGGCACAGTGGTTGCACAAGAGACGGAACATCCTTCTTGGATGATTTGTACTCGTACCGCAGGCAGTGAGATTGAAGATGAGGAACTGCTGCAAGAAATCAAGAATGATTCTTAGAACCAACATCAGTGCATGCCATCATGTGTTTTGTTGCTGTGGTTGCGAAGGTGTCTCTTTCTGGAATCAGTTCTGTTTGTAGATCACACGTTTGTACGCCATTGTTTGGTTTGTTGTCATGTTTGCGAAGATATGTCTTTTTTCTGTCTTTGATGATATATTCAATACTAAGATCTGTTTGTAGATTACACACTTCTGTACGTCGATTCATTGCTCCGGGTCCGTCCAAGGATGTGGAAAGAACTCGAAGGGACTTTGAATACTTCAGAAGACCATCGACGAAAGCGGCCCTAGTGGCCATGCTCTTTGTCTATGCCAAGCTAAATCCTGGTGTGCGATATGTACAAGGCAGAACCTCAGTCTTGGTTGCACCCCTCCTTTTCTGAGAGGGTTCTGGACCATCTACTAGCACCAGTCTTTGTTGGCCTGTATGGGAAGACTAGAGCAACTCTCATGGTCAGGGCCCCCCCAAAGAGGGGACCCCCCCACACAAACCCTATTAGCCTCTAGGGATTTTAGTCTCTCTTAGCCCCTATTGGGATTGGGGGGGCCCATAGGAGCAACCATTGATTAACTGATTGCATGACTGGGACTCTACTATGTAGGCATGAACGAGATTGCGGCAGTGCTGCTCTATGTCATGTCAGTGGACTTGGAGTGTGCAGAGGCAGATGCATTCTGGTGTTTCAGCGAGATGATGGTCGAGCCCAGTCTGAGTGCATGCTGTGCGTGCTTCAATTGTTGCGCTGAAGTCCTCTTGCATACATCTAGGTGTGTCTTTCTTTGAGGAACCCCTTTTTTGGTTGGCTTTAAACGGGAAACCAACAGGAGAACCACCATTTTTGGGGGGTCCCCTACAAGAAGACACCCATTTTGACGTCATTTCAGGCTTTGCACGAGGGCTTTGGTTGTGACGACCGACGTCTTTCTTCGACCGCTTCGGGTTCTGCCTTGCTGGAGACTGGTTTTACCTTGCCGGTGCGATTGGCAGGAATGAGAAATGGACTGACTCTGGAAAAACCGTCCATGTTTTATGGTTTCCTTTAAGGGCATTGCTTCATTTTCTACTGAGCACGAGCAAGCTACACTTCTGGCAGTAGATCTTGGTTCAATATTACATTCGTTTGCACAACATGTGGGTTCGGACGTCAGCAGCAATTGTCGCTTTGCCTCAAGAATGAGGCCTTGGATGTTTTTTGATTTTTCCTTCTTACTTTTTCCTCTTTTTTTAAACCTTGAGAGCGCAGCCCAGGAAATAAAGGATGGATTCATGCAAGCTCTGGATCACAGCGGGGAAGGTGCAATTTGTGGTGCTTGGTGCAATTTCTTGGTGTTTTAGCAAGAATGAACAGCCCAATGGCGTTCACCAAAGCAAGTTTTTAGGTGTTTACGGCATGGTGGATGAGATCACCCGGCTGCTTCGAAGCCGGCGGCTGAGTTTCGAAACCGATTTGCCGAAGCATGCGATTGGGCTGTGACGTGCAAGGCTACGATCCAGTGCTTGCCAGGTGCCAGCTTTGGGAGGATCATGTGAGCCACAATCAATCCCGGGGGATTGAAGGTTAGAAAGGGACAATCCCAATCCCAGCCAGAAATTGTTGCGGATATCCGCCTTTGTATTTCCTTACATGGCTCCGGGGATCCACCAATTGAATACCGGGCTTTGATTGTGACTCATGTCACCGCGTTTCCGGCGCAGGGTGTACCATCGCTTGGCAGGCACTTGCAGAAGGCCGAGTTGTCGCTCTTTGTCTTCGTGCTTCGCTGGTGTACCGCGACTCGGCAAGCAACTTAGTGCAGTGGAAGCAAGCATTAGTGTGCATGTGAAGCGTTGCACCCGCCTGGAGTACTTGCAGCGCAGGTCCTTTTTGCACAGGACGCCGATGTCGTGTTCCTTTCACTGTGATTGCTGTTTTGTTCATGCATGCTCTTGTTTCATCAGTGCAGGATGCCACACTTCCTGATGTTCTTCGTTTATGGGACTCTTTCATTGCTGACCCAGAAAGATATGGGTTCGTGCCCAAGTCTTTGTGGTGGCAGCATGCGCACAATGCACAATTGTAATGGGTGCCAGCTGAGGTTTGTGGTTCACACATGTGTGGCAGTCATCCTTGGAAAGAGAGACATGCTGCTGTCCACTGACAAGCAGTTCTCTCTTGCAGAGGCTAAGATGTTCACTGCAGCGCAGGTCTTGCATGTCTCAAAGTTGCTCCTCGCCCAGCACAGGTTGTACTATTAGGGCAACAGAGTACTTGCTCCGTAGGGAATGACCCTTCCGGGTGTTGGGAATGAGCCGTTTGGGAATGAGCCGTTTGGGGATTCCCTTAAAGGAAACCATAGAACATGGATGGTTTCTGTTGGGGTCAACTCATTCCCTAGAGAACCAGCAAGAGTATTGAAGCCTGTGGATGTTTCTTCCCGCAACAGCTGTCTCTGCCCAGAAATCGGCTCGTTCAGGGTTTGGGGCATTCATTGCGGATTATTTGGGGTTTCCGGATGGGGATACCACCCCTGGGCTTGGTTTTCTATGGTGCTTATTCCCCCAACTAACATGGAAGTGCACTGTTGGCCCCTTTCCCGGAGGAAAAGCGGTTTGTCCCACCAACACCTGTGCACTTCCATGGAATCCTCGTGTGGGGACCCCACCCCACAAAACCCCACCCCAGCCGAAATCCCCCCCACCCCACCTGGGCTTGTTTTCCTATGTCCAACCTGCCTTTCTGCACCTGGCAGATCATCCAAGCCGGACCGCGCGGCACGGACTTCGACGAGTTGCTGAGACGGGCGCCTTGCCTCGAGCAAGTCTCAGCAAGTCGCGCGGGCGTCGTCGGCGTCGGCGTCGTGTTTGGTGGAGTTGGTACAGCCGCTTTCGGTGGTTGAAGACGTCTTTTTTTTTTGTGTGTGTGTGTGTGTGTGGAGTTGGCCATTTTTTGTCCGGTGCTTCAAGATGGAAGCAACTGGCAAGCCGTTTTGACATGTTGAGGGGGTCCGATGCCTAAAGAAAGGAGAGATCCAGATTCGAGAATCCCAGCAAGCGATTGCAGGCCAACGCGATTTGTGCGTTCGAACGAAGAGGTTCTCAGCCGCCGATCTTTCCTCCCAAAAGGCGCAGCAAAGGCGGTCGAAAGGTTGGGGTTGGCTCAGCTCGCGTGACAGGCTCCAGGTTATGGATGATCTCAATGAATGGGCCTCCGCCCCAGTGGGTTTGTCTCAAAAACGGAGACCCTTTTGGAGGGGTGGTGTCCTTTTGGTTTGCTTTCAAACATTATCCAAAAAGGGCTCCCGATTTTGAGACCTCAAGTACCTCTGGGCTTGTGAGGCATTCCTGGCTTAGATGGCTCAGGCCCACACAGCGGCTGTCGCAGCTTCTGAGGCAGACTTGGGAGAAGCAATGCTTCTCCAAAGCAAACCATTTGGATGTGTCTTTTTTAAGGTTGGACCCCCCAAAATGGTGGGCTTCCCTTTGGCTTCCCTCTACACCACCCCCAAAAAGGGCTTTCAGATTCCGGAGCCGCAGCTTGACAGTATCGCAGCGTGCCAGGCAGCCGCAGTTGCCAGTGGAGTGGGTGCTGAAGTGTCAAAGAATATCCAGGAGAGCTGGCCGTGTCTTGCTTGAGCTCACGCCGGCATTAGCGGCCCCAGGGAATTTGCATGTGTTACGGCCTTGTTTGAATATCCATTCCCTGGATGTTTGTGTAGCTCTCAATGTTGCACAGTTACGGGAAAATGCTTGCCTCGCGCTGACTGTGGTTCATTCTTTCGCCACACGGCTTCATGGAGCCGTGTCATCACTGGACAAGAAATCGTGCAAGCTGAATGGGATTTCGAGCAGGAGAAGCTGGCACCTGTGGTCTTGGAGCGCGCCGGACAGGCGTCGGAGGTGGTGCAGGATGCAGACACGGATTCAGAGAGGGAAGAGAGAGTTGCAATCCTGAGTTCCAAGCAAACCATGCAGGACAAAGCTCAAGCACTGCAAAGCTGGCTGCATGACACAGCGCCTGCGAGACGAGAGGCTCTGGAGCAAGCCACTGGCTTAGAATATGTGAGCAGCTACCATGCGGTAGCAGACTGCTCCAAGCATTTTTTTTCCAGCTGTACTAGCTGATTGTCAAAAACTCCATCAGACTCAAACTCGAGTGAGGCGCAGACGCAATTGTCATCGTTCCCAGCTCAGAGAAAGTTCTGCGCGAAGGCATTGTTTTGGCACCAACATACCCGGGTGTGTCTTTTTTAGGGGGACCCTCCCCCCCAAAAAAAGAACAAACACAACAAAAGTGGCTTCCCTTTTAGGGACGCCCCCCCAAAAAAATGAAGAAGAAAAGAATAAGCATGTCACCATGTCCCTTTCGGTTTCCCTTTTACACCAACCAAAATCAGGCACCCCCAAAACGACGAGCCACGAGCCGGGTGCAGGTTATGGAGCTCTGTCCGAACCAAGGGCCAGCAGTGCACCGGCCATGTTTTTTCCGGCTACTTGAGTTGAGCGTTGACCCCCGCTTGAAATACTTTACGGTCCTTGGATAATCTTTGGGTTCTGTTCATTCTTTTAGGTTTGGGGGCGGGCAAGAAACAAGGCTTTTTGCAAGCCCACACCAAGGGTTGTGAAGTGAAATGTCAGGTTTGCCTCAGAGGCAGCGACTTCTGAAACGGTTCGCGCCTCAGAACTGGAGCTGATGTTGAACATATAAGTTGAATGCAGTGGCTCGTGCATTCCAGCTGATCGAAAGCGGACGAACAGGTTGGAAGCGCCGCGGCAAGGCGATCGAATTTCGTGTCGTGAAGGGTGAAGGGACACACCAGAGAAGCTTTTCTTTGGCAGGGCTCCTTAAAAGATATCTCCATTTTTTGCAACCATTTGAAATCCATGTTGCTTTTTCAACATCAGAATAGAGTTGGAAACAACTCCATTTACAAGTTGCAATGCTTTTTGGTGTATGCATCCGGATCCCGGGATCTGGGCATGCGCACGCTCGCGCGATCGAGCGCTATCTCTTTGGCGCTCTGCAGATTCAGCTCCGCAGCTGAATCTGCCAGTGGCTTCTTCGTCTGCCTCTCAGCTGGGTGTGGCAATCAAAATTAAATTCGATCGGGGCAAACCGCAGGTTTTGGTTTCCACGTTTCCACTTACCAGGGCTTAAGCCATTTTGGGTATGGCTTTTTTGAGCCACAGCCATCTTAGTTGAGGCGAAGCAGTTTGCAGGGTGTGCGTGCTTGTCCTGCGCCCTGTGGCTTCGCATCCTTCGAGTTCCCATGTTGCCATGGCTTGCCATGTTGCCAGCTGGTCGATGCGGTGGATGCGGAGATTGACCTTGCTGGTCCTTCTTGGTGCTCTTTGGGAGATTCCCCCATTGAGCCTGTCATTGCCGAGCCGCGAGAAGGAGCAGAGGGCGGAGGAGCTTGAAGCCAAGAAGCGAGAAGAAGAGGAGAAGCAGAAGGAGAAGCAGCGCGAGAAAGAGGAAGAAGAAAGGATCAAGCAGAAACAAGCGGAGCAGGAGGAGGAGCGAAAGCGAAAGTTGAAGGAGCTGGCAGAAGCAGAAACTGATGCTGTGAAGAGAGCTCGCAAAGAAGCAGGGCGTCCGCTGAATTCATTTGAAGAGCGGCGAGTGCGACGACAGGCGGGTGCAGTGCATAGTGTGCGAGTTTTGCTTGCACGTTGCCATGCGCTGATTGTGTTGTTAGATTGTACTATCAGAGTAATTTGCAGTAAACGAGTGGAATTAGGCAATTGACTTGCTGTGCGCGCAGCATGCTTTGCAATGTCACTATGGGGCGGCTCCTACAAGTGTGACAGCACATTGCTCGTGTAGACTCTCACTTGACTCACAGTCAGATTCCGTCAAGGATTACACCACACCGATGGAGAAACTTGCAGATAGGTAGAAACAAACAGTGCTTTCAGCGATGGCGATACTGCGTTTGTACGAGTGTGCATTTAGTTTGTGGCTGATCAGTGCAAACAGATGCCAGGCGCGCTCTGAAATTCTGGGAGGATGGACTCAGCTGGAGCTGCCGACACAGAAGGAAGACTGGGCCAAACCTTTGAAGCCGGAGGTGAAAGCACAACTCGCCAGGCACTGAGGACTCGTGATTGAATGCAAAGGCCCATGTGACAGCGCACAACCCAAGCTTAGCCTTGTTCAGGGAGTTCCACAAAAAATAAAGGCCATGAAATCAGCAGGCATCGCGAGCGAGAGAGATTCTGCACTGTGTGTCAATAGCGGACCAAGGATGATGCAGTGCGCTTCTTCAGTGACACCATGCGAGTGCCGGCTGCGCTGATTGGTTCCGCAGCACTGGGTATGCTATTCTTGCCTCCTACCAAGTTTGCTTGGTCAAAAGAGGAGTATCATCATTATCAGATGTTTGATTTCCTTTATCGCGTGCCTTGGTATTTTATTGCTTTCTTCACCCTTTTTCGCACTTTTTCTGAGTGTAGCTAGGGAGCATTGGGCACACTATTTCAATGCAATGCATTCGCTTTGAATCAATCAAAACCCGGGTAGATGTAGTTAGTAAGGGGCAGTCCCAGCGAGAAATAGTTTCGGCCGCCTTCTTAATTCTTTACATGGTTCTGGGATTACGACCATTTTAATACCGGGTTTGATTGTGACTCACATGTCTGAATGCTCACTACCTCGAATGCCGTGTGCCGCAGGCATACGTCATTTTTACCTCTGCGGCTCTCTGCATGGAGCTGACCACGGTGCTGGAAACTTCCAACGCACACGTCCAGTTGCTGGAGCTGGGCAGACATGGATTGGCACTGGAGCCCACAGCCATGGATTTGATCATGGCCAACTTGGAGTTCGAGTACTTGGTGTCTCACTTGGGTGCATGGGCTTACTTCTTCTTTTGTTGTCTAGATGGTCTGGGCCTTTTTGGTGGACCATTCTTTTTTTTGTCTGGATGGTCTGGGCCTTTTTGGTGAACCAAAAGTTTGGTGACTCTTTTTGGGCCATCCACTCGAAAAGTGCGGAAGTGAGGTGTGTAGCCTGAGCTTCTTGGGGGGCGTCGTGTGCTTCATATTGGCGACCCTTTCCCGCGTGCTGGTTGTCACTTGGAAGCATAGAGGATCGTTTACCTTGCGGCTTTTTTGGGAAGACCTGAACGCGATAGCACGGGATGGTCGCCTAAGATTCACGGAAGGGCGACCAAAGGTTTCGCAAGGCTTGAACCCTGGTAGAACTGTCAGAGAACTGGTGTGATTTTGGGGAGAAGCCCATAAAGAGCCCGCTTGAATGCCTGTTCAACCACCAGACGCCCGGACGAAAGCAGCGCAATTGAGACGACTCACAAAAGTAGACTGTGGCTCCCTGTCTTCGTGACCTCCCAGGAAGCCATAAGTGACAGCCGTGAAGTGCAGGTTCTTGCAACAATTTGGCCAGACATCTTGAAGGACCAGCGTTTGAGTCCCGATCTTCGACGGCTGTAGAGCCCAGAAGGAAGGCCCAGCGCGGCACTGCGCCAAGGGGGCCAGCGACGCATGGCTCGGATGAAGATGAAGCCGGGCCCGCACGGCTTCATACTGTGGGTGGTTGCGAAATCCGTTCGCACCACGAAATGAATCCATGGTTGAAACCACTGTTTGCTGGTATTTACAAGGGAAGCATCAGAAACCAGGGTTTCTTAGGTGGTGCAGGATTTCGTCCATCCACAGTCAGATCGAAACCAAGACGCGACGCGAGAAGACGCGAGAAGCTGCCAGTTTTGCCTGCGGCTTCTTTGATTGAAAAGGTCCCTACAAGTGATGGGTGGGGGTGCTAGCAACTGCGTGGAAGCTCTTTCATGATGCTTCTACCTCTCTCTCTCTCCCTTTCAAGGGACTTGAGTGGCCTTTGGTTTGGCATCGTTTTCTCAAGTTCTTGTCCCAGCTTTCGTTTTCTTTTGGACAAGTCCCCAGAAAGTGATGACGGGAGTGCGACTGAGGCAATCCAGCTCTGTCCCGCTGATGCTTCTTTTCTTTTGTGTGTGTGTGTGTTTGGATTCCTGCCTCTTTCCTTTGGAAAGATCCCGACAGGGACCTTTGGTTTGCCGTCGTTTGTTCCTGTTGTTTTCCCTAGCTGATGCTGACGATGCAAGAGCGATGACCCTGTTTGCTCCTGGTATTCCAGGAATGTAGACAGGCCCCTGCTGGACTTGAGCAACTGAGTAAGGACCTTTGGTTTGCCTTTGTTTCTTCATGGTCTTGTCCCGAGCTAGAGGTGCCTGTAGGTTTTTGTTTGCCATTTCATCGCTTATTTGGGAAGGGTCCCGAAAGACACGGCAGGAACCTTCCGTTCGACCCCTGTGCTCCCTGTTTCCCATGAGTTTTCTTTAGCTTGGGGTGCCCGCTGATTTTTGTTTGCAATTTCCTCGGTCATGCGGGAAGGGTCCCTGCAAGACACGTGTATGGACATTTTGTTTGACCCTGTTTGCTCCTTCTTCCAGGAATGTCATTCATTCAAATGATGCTGGCATGATGTTGGTGATGCTGAGCTGTTGGTGGGATCTTGGACAGTGGCCCAGGGGGGATCGAACACCCAAGATGATTGTGCGCAATATGCAGGATTTAGTCTGCGAAAAGGGACCGTCACCCAGTGGTACGGCCACCCCCCTCCCCCCTTCCCCCTCGAAAATCCGGATTCGTGCCCCTGAAAAGAAAGGGTAAGGGAGAGGTAAGAGGCAAGGAACGTTTCTTCTGTCCAACACGCCGTTTGTTGTCGGTGGATTCTTGGTATGGGATGGCCCTCTGATTGCGGGCAGCTGGTTCGCTCTTGGCTGTAAAGTGGAACAGGTCTGCTCTGCCCGTGCTCATCTTCAATGGCCAGCTGCACCATCCACACCTGGACACTTCACTCAGGTCATGATTCTGCTCATGCGCCAAGCTGGCAGGGCCATTTCTCTCTTGGTATTGCTGGCCCCTGGGTTTTTGGGCACCTGGCCCGACGCACAGCAAGGCACCAGCAGCGTCAAACGGCCTAGGGAGTTGCGGCACCTCCAGCCAGCAAGTTGTCAAAGCCGAAAGCTTCGCGCAGCAAGTTCATCGCACTACATAAGCTCACAGCCTGTTTGTTGGTTTAGAATTGAAGCCAAGTGTAAACTTCGGGCACATCTGTTGTCACCTTTTTCTGGCGGCTCGCCAGGCATATTTTCCAGTACAAGCACAGTGCGCGAAACACACTTTGGTAGCTCCAGCTCGACAATCGCGCAACTGTACTAATGGGTGTGGCTCTAAATTCACACGCCAGGTTTACGCAGGTTTTCGTCTTTTTGGTCATTTGCCAAGGTGCCCCTTTTGGTTTATTTGAGCCACAGCCAAATGTGGAAGGCAAGTGCACATTGTGTCGGGTTCAGACGCCTCGCTCCCAGGTCTTCAGCTATGGCAAGGGGGTCCTGCCCCGAGAGCCGGACTTGTGCATGGTGGTTGCTGGCATGATGCTACCTGGCACATGGGTGTGGCTATCAAAATTGAACAGGAGGGGCAAACTGCAGGTTTCTGTCCATGTGTCCACTTGCCAGGGCTTGCGCCATTTTGGAATTTCGGAATTCCGTGTTTTTTCGAGCCACGGCCATATAGACGGACCTCAACCAGACAGAACGCTGCACGAGCCTTGTGGATGGACGTAGGCTCTTGAAGCTTTGCGATCTCAGGCTGAGCAGCTTGCTGTGGTGGCTGCACCTCGTCAACATGCGGATCCTGGAGTTCCCCAACTTTGGCAAGATGATCTACAGGCGAGGATGAGATTTGGGACTGGCGAGCAGCTTGAAAAAAAGTAAGTCGGTAGCTTGTGGCGCAGACAGGATGTCGGGGCTTGGAGATGTGCCAGTTGGTGATTGTACCCGACTTGGCCCGGCAGGTTTCTCCTTCTGCTCATGGCCAGATTTCGCAACGGAGAAGTGGGGGTTATGGGCTGTGCTGCACTGTTGGCAACCACAGCAAGTTTGGCTGCGGCAGGCGGCATCCAAATTGAGGGTTTGCAAGGGATGTGATCAGAATGGTCAGCTGAAATCGAAAAAGTGTGAGCAACTGACAGAATTGTTGATAGTTGGTCTATTCTTGGTTGGGGGAGGATGTGGGAAACCCTAGTTTCTTACAAACCGCAGGGGAACAACTGAATGTGCATGTCCTGTTGGGGGAACAAGCAACATTGTCCATGGGTCATGCTAGCCGCTTGAGACCATCACCAGGCAAGCTTTTGATGGCAGAGTACCTCAAGGTCCGCTTTGTCGTCAG
Organism: Effrenium voratum; assembly: GCA_963377175.1. Taxonomy (NCBI): domain Eukaryota; class Dinophyceae; order Suessiales; family Symbiodiniaceae; genus Effrenium; species Effrenium voratum. Next base: position 221,143 of record CAUJNA010003696.1, on the reverse strand, counting down.
GACCCCCACGCACAAGACAGATGTTGATGCTGAGTTTCCGAGCGGAATTGCAAGATCTTAAAAAGCGGCGCTGCGTGTACTGATGCTGAATCGCGCCACGCAGTTGTACTCTATGCTCATGCAGTTTGCTAACATGTCTCCATCTCCCTCCCCCTCTCCCTCTGTCTCTGTCTCTGTCTCTGTCTCTGTCTCTGTCTCTCTCTCTCTCTCTCTTTCTCTCTCTCTCTCTCTCTCTCTCTCTCTCCGATCAACATGGAGCCTGACGTCTGGGACCCGGTCCCTTTACAAGGTTCAGTGGGGCAAACCAGGCCCCCCTCTTTTTACGTCGAACGGTTCCATGTAAAAGAAATCTAAAAAAATGGGAGGGCCGTGAGCCCTCGTCTCGGGCCAAGGCGCGAGCCTCGATGGCATTCGCGGAGGCGCGATCGGTCCATCGGTTCGCAAGGGCCGCTCTTAGCACGAGCCGAACGCCGCAGGCCCCGCAAGCGCAGCCGCAGCAACGGCCAGCTGGCGACACGTGAAGCCGCCTTTTAGCTCCAAAAAGAGGCTGCCCGCACCGTTTTTTTTTTTTTGCGATAAAGGCAACTGCCATGCCTTCAAATACATCACCCAGGATCAAACCGCCGCAGCATTTGAATTCATACTATTGCAACATGAGCAGAGGAGAAGGGTGGGTAGCAGTTCTCATCACCCATGCCCAATCATTGCCCCTTCTTGTGAGCCTGCTTGAGTCATTACAATAGACTCTGAACAGAGGGCAGCATATTTGTGAGAATCAATGATGGCGTCCAAGCAGCCATGGGCTGTTGATGATCCTGCGCTAGATGTGGATGTGCTCAGCTTGACTCCAAAGATTATGCGCGTTCGGGGCATGTTGAGCCACCAGGCCGGATCTTGAAGAAAGCAGGTGATTTCCATGCATAGATCAGGCAGGATGATGATCGGAGCATGATATGTGCGTGTTCCTGAAAAACACCCCCCCCCCCAAAAAAAAAAAGAGAGAGAAAAGAAACGAAAGAACGAAAAGAAAAATGGGTTCCCCCAAAAAGACAGACACATATGTATGTATGTATGCCCCCCCCTTCCCCCCCCCCCCCCCAAAAAAAAAAAGGAAGAAAAACGGGTTCCCCCCAAAGAAGACAGACACATATGTATAAGATATATATATATACATTGTCCCTGCAGGAATGCAGCCTCTTGCGCCTTCTCATGCCCCTTGGTTTAGCCCAGGGGCATCCATCCTTTGCATGTCATGGGCACATAGCCTCCCACCAATTCACACACACACTTTTGACCTGAGGTCCGGGGGGTCGCGTTTTTTTTTTTTTTAACCATTTTCAGAGGGCAAGAAGGGGGCCGGGCCCCGGTTCCAGGTGAATTTTTGTGGGGAGGGCAACTGGTGCGCAAGAAGTGAGGCTGGAAGCGATCATTTACTTCGGAGACAGCTCTGGGCACGTTGCCTCGCGGCCCGGTGCGAACGAAAGCTCCGGCTTCGGCCCCTTCGAGCGGCCGCTTCTGAGGGCACAGGACTCGGACCACATCTCCTTCCACTTCGCCCAGCCTCCAAACTTCGTGAGGAACCTGATCGAACGAGTGGCCAAGCTGGCGGGGCTGCACCCCAACAACGTGGAGCCCATCTACCACTTGTACATCCCAGGATCCATGCCGCCGAACTTACACCTGGACAACTTCAACAAGTACCTTTGGCCTCACCGCCACTTCTCGGTATCGCTCTTCCTTGACGACTATGCGGATGGAGGTAGCTCTGCAGAAGACTCTTCCTTGCATTCACGGTCGAAATCGAACCGTTCCGTATGTGGTTGAGTCCAGTTCAGCCGATGCAACAGGACAATCCAAGAATCTAAGAACATCTAAGAACAGTGTACTGGTGTGGTTGTACTCCTGAGCCAACAGCAAGCAACAAGACATTTGATGTCACATAATGCATCCGGCAGCGGATTTAGCACCTACTTGCTGGTGCGCCTGCATGCGCACTTGCAGTCAGAGAGGCGCACATACACACACACACACACACACACACACACACACACACACACACACACACACACACACACACACACACACACACACACACACACACACACACACAACACACACACACACACACACACACACCACACACACACACACACACACACACACACACACACACACACACACACACACACACACACACACACACACACACACACACACACACACACACACACACACACACACACACACACACACACACACACACACACACACACACACACACACACACACACACACACACACACACACACCACACACACACACACACACACACACACACACACACACACACACACACACACACACACACACACACACACACACACACACACACACACACACACACACACACACACACACACACACACACACACACACACACACACACACACACACACACACACACACACACACACACACACACACACACACACACACACACACACACACACACACACACACACACACACACACACACACACACACACACACACACACACACACACACACACACACACACACACACACACACACACACACACACACACACACACACACACACACACACACACACACACACACACACACACACACACACACACACACACACACACACACACACACACACACACTCACACACACACACACACACACACACACACACACACACACACACACACACACACACACACACACACACACACACTCACACACACACACACACACACACACACACACACACACACACACACACACACACACACACACACACACACACACACACACACACACACACACACACACACACACACACACACACACACACACACACACACACACACACACACACCACAAGCACAGATTTGGAATCATAGACGAGTACACATGCATGCAAGAAAAGAAACACGCACGAATGCACGCCACCCATCCACTGGTTACATGCATGCACGAAGACACAGATAGACATGACAGTGAAAGACAAGCCACCTGTGCCATGTACTAGCCGTCGGCCCTCCTTCTCCCGAGCTGCTTAAACGGATATAACTCGGCCACGTCAAGCCAACATGGTTTATTTCATTTTATTTTATTTTTTGGGAGGGGGCGGTAAAGTAAACATCAAAGCAGATGATTATGTAAAACTCAGTTTTCTCGTTTTAATTGTTTTCCGCGTGCAGACATCTTAACGCAAGCGCTACTCAGTTTTTCCAAATGTCAATAGAGCGGCAGGGCTGGTACAAGGGGGGGCTTCCTTTCAAGTGCCAGTCAGGTACAGTGTTTCCGCTACTTCTGAACACCTTTGGACGCAGTCTCAGAGGAGCAGCTGATGCAAGGGTGGAAAACACATTGCTGAGGAGATTCTGCTGGGACTACCAGCTTAGCTTTAGAATCCAGAGAGGTGGATGCGTGGCAACACATTCTGAACGAAGAGCGCCTCGTGAGGGTTGCTTAGTCACATTAGCCAAAGGTTTTTGGACAGAGTGCTTGCATTGGCTAACAACTCCTTGCAAGGTTGCCAGTGACAATGACGCCTATGCATCCTGACTGCATCGATGTGGCTGAAGGTCAAAATGAACCCACCAGGAATTGGACCCAGGTTTTAGTCAACTTGGTTCCATTTAGGGCTTACGACATTTTGGGCTTACCCGATTTTTGATCGCCACAGGCGCACCGCCGGATCGATGCCTCGGAGCCCGTCTTTTTCCGGCAGCAGCTTCTGCAGGCTGCCCAAGAGATGTGCAGGACTGACGACACGTGGAGAGTTACAGAAAAGGAGAAAGAGAAGTATGGGCTATGGTTGGGTTTGGAAAATTCGGGAGCCGAAATGGTGAAGGTCAAATTTAGGTGGGGATTTATGTCCACAAGCCATTTTTCAGACAGTCCCCCATTAAATTTCATAGCCGTATATGAAGAGCCGATGCTGTGTAGGTGATGGTTACATTCCCTCAAGCCAACATGGAAGCTTTTAGAAGGGGAGCCTGCAGGTTAGTCTAGGAAAGGGACCCCTGCAAGACGTTTCGAGCCATCGCTCTTTCCTCCAGGGCTCCTTAAAAGATCTCCATTTTGCCCATTGGAAACACGGCGTTTCCACCAAAATAAAGGGACACCACCATTTACAAGGCAATATTCAGGTGCATAATGTAAGGATGCCTGTCCAATCTAGATGTGACATGCTGTGCAGATGGGACATGCTGTGCAGGCACGGAAGAGCTGCCCAGATGCCGGTCCTTCCAGAGACACTTGTTTGGATTTGAATGCTTGGAGTTGAGTTTTCTTTTGGGTTGAGTTTGTTGAGTTTAGTTCACAGCCACGGCATCCACTTTGTTCTAGCGAGTCAATCAGACTTGAGTTTGGCTGTGTGTTTGCTAAGCTGTGTGAATGTAGGCATTCTGTTCGCGTGTTGGTTCTGTGAGGAAGGGCACTATGTATCTATGGCACCCTGGCGAGCTGAGTTTCTCACGCAGCTGCAAGATTTGGCTGTGGGTCGAAACCAATGGGATCCATTTTGGGGTGGTGCACCACCCGTTTCAGAACCCATTTTAGTGGGGATTGGGATGTTCACTGGGGGGTACGATTTGGATTTTGACCCATGGCCATTTCGCGGCTCAGGTTCAACTACCTCCAAAACGGTGAGGATGATGTGCGGACCATCCATGCCGGATGCAGCGCCCGAAATGACTACAAGATGCTTGGAGCCTTCTTTCTGCGGGACGCGAGTGGCCCATTCCGAGAACATGAAGCCTTCTGGCATCCATTCCAGCGCCGGGAGCACCAGGCCAGGTGAGTGAGTGAGGATTTGCTTTCTTTCTCGGCGCAAAATGGGTATGGCTCAAAATTAAACCACCAGGAATTGGACCACAGGTTTTGGTTCTTGGTTCCATTTTCCAGGGTTCCATGTTGCGTAACCAATTTTGACCACAGCCAAATAAGTCATGTTGGACTTTAATAATTGGGAGCCCTCGATAGTGCAAACCGGTTGAGGATCAACCAGTGCTGTGAACAGTAAAACAGTATTGAGCTAAGTTTGCGACTGGCCAGGCGTTTCAACAGAATGTGAGCTAACAGCTTTGCTAGAACAGGGTGTGATCAGTAGGAATGTACCAGAAGTCGATGCCTTACAAAAGAACGGCGAGCAAAGGGGTCATGATCTGGGGATCGGAATGCCATCAAGTCAAAGGTGCCGCAAAGTTCCTTTACGCACACGACTTCCTTCTCTCCTGGCTTTGCAGCTGAGAGGACTACTGAGCAACATATTTCGCCTAGGCGCACGGGCATACGTGTCCTTTTTGGTTGGTTTGCTGAAAAAACAGAGGGCCCTGGTTTACCTGGTGGCTCAATCATCTACCAGGGCCATCTATTTTCCAAAAAGGACACCTATGCGCACGAGGCCACTGTTGGGACTTGAAAGCATGGCCGGCTCGGCGTCACCAGGTCCAAGAAACTCAGCGTCAGATGGAGATCATCACGGTGCAGAAGTTCAGGCTGAATCATATCGCAGCGCCTCAGTTCTCAAGATGGGTGTGGCTCAAAATTAAACAGGAGGGGTTACGCAGGTTTTGGTCCATGTTTCCACTTGCCAGGGTTCCATTTTGGGTACCGGTTTTTTGAGCCACAGCCAGATGTTTGGCTTTCCTGTTCACGTCGCTTCTTCCATAGCTCATAGCCTATAGCCTATATGAGAGTTGTCCGAAAGGTCCTTGTATTGAGATATGAAGGGGAAGACCTTTTTGTCTTAGCGTTGACCTTCGCGAAAGTTCCGCGAAGGGGGTCGCGAAAATTATTACTATTTTTCCGCGAAAGTTTTGTGTGGCTTGCTAACAGGAAGCTGGAGTGATGAACCATGTGTATTTTCTGGCAGTGCGCGCAGAATGCCCTCAGACTAATGTTGATCGGAGAATGAGCAGCCTGAGGGTCGCCGCAAGAATACGCCGCTGCAAAAGCAACCCCCAGCCAGCAGAAACCAGCTTCTGGGAGCTTTGAAGCTGTCGGGGCAAGTTGAGCGCAACTTCCAGCCGGATTTTCGCGAATGTTTGGCGTAAGATCCGCGAAAGTTTCGCGAAAGTCGACGGACCTCCCCGCCAGTTTCCGGACATGAGGCCAACGGGTCCTCTCGCGCGTAGCTCACGGCTTGTGAGCTGGAGCTGCGGAAGCGCGCTTCGCGCTCTACTTTGGAACTGAAAGGTTGCGACTTTCGAGCTGGGGCTGCGGAAGTTCACTTTGCGTACGACTTTCGTATTGCAAAGTTTGGACTTTCGAGGCTGAGGAAGTTTAGTTCGTGTACTACTTTCGTATTCAAGCTGAGCTGCGGAAGCTCACCTCTAGTACTACTTTCGCGCTGAAGAGCTGCGACTTTCGAGCTGGGGCTGCAAAAGTGTGCTTCGTGTACTACTTGTGTGATGAATGTTCTGAAAACAGCCCCGCGCAAGTTCCGCGATGGGGTCCGCGATGGGGTCCGCGAGAGTTATTTTTTTTCTCGCGAAGATGGCGCTTTCCGGAACGAGGAGTTTCAGACAGCCGTCATATCCTTATGTTCGTGCGCTGCTCGCGGCTTTGCAAGGCCCTCTTTGAGCTGGAGAGAAAAGCTGTGTTCGAGCTCCACGGCGGCCAAGCAGCAGTCAGGCAGGAACATGCCAGCCAATCTGCGTTCATCGAGACCCCATCCATCAGTCATTGTGTTCGTGGGCGCGGCAAGCGCAAGGCATCAATTTGGCCCTGGTTGCCAAAGAGTTTTTTGCACATAACGTCACGAACATGCAACCGCATTCGTGATTCCATTTCAGGAGGCTGTTGCATAACAGTGTGCAAGATTCACCTTGCATATCCTTGCATCATGCATTGCGAGTGACTCGGAGGCTGGCGTCTTTTCACCAAGAGTATGCGCGTCGCCTGCTGCATGATGACCTGGAAAAGCTCATAAAACGTCAGTACGAGAGCATGGTTAGCGAGCATGGTCTCACTGCAGAGGTCCGCTGGTCGATGGTGACGACAGATGGCAGTTTCTTTTGAAGACGATGGCAGCTCTTCGACCTGTACCGAGCAGAAACCGGCGACTTTGGCGGCGGTGTGTTCTGCCTGCGACAAGCAGGAGCTGGAGGCGTGATCACGGCTTGCCTCGCCGATGTTTTCAGCGCGCCCGTGGAGCCAAGATGAGGTCCGGGAGATGGGATGGCCTGGGCCATGAGCCCCTAGCCGCTATGCAATCCTGCTTCATGTGCGTAAGGAGTGACCTCGTGCTTGAGAAAAAGACCTTGGCAAGTGCAATGTTTCTTGACAAATGGCTGTGGGTCAAATCTAATGGGATTCCATTTTGGGGTAGGTGTGCCACCCCTTTTAGAACCTATTTTAGTGGGGATTGGGATGTTCACTGGGTACGATTTGGATTTGACCCATGGCCAAATTGGGCCTTGTGCGCGGCTTTTGGCCGAGTTCTCGTGCCAGCAGAGTGGGTCAAACACACGCACAGAGACACAGCTTGACTCCAGCACCACAGCGGGAAGAAGGACGTGGTACATTGGGCACTTTGAGATAACACCCTGCATCAATCACTTTCAGAGACCTGGAAAACCGATGAAAACAGGCAGAATACCGAGCGCCTCAGACCAACCTTGGCAGTTTGTTAGGCTGCAAGTGTGCGCACTCTTGCGCCAGCATGCCGTCGCGAGAGTGGAGGAACCTTTAATCTTTGCACAGCCTCATTGAGTCAAGACATGGTATTCTGACCTGGGCAGTGTCTTCCTTCTTTCTACCTCAAAAGAAGCGCACGGCCCTCGCCCATGTTTTGGGGCGGTCTGGATGTGGCCAGGAATGTCGAGCAGCGGCTGGTCCGAGAGCGTCACAACCAGGCTTGGATTGGGCACTTCCCTTGAGTTGAGTCGGGCCATCGCAGGAGCGCTGTGATGATCTTAAAGTCATGCTGAAAGAGAGACGGCCTTAGCTTCGTTCTGGCAGCAGCAAGCACAGGCCCTCCCTCCCTTGCCTTGCGGCGTCTTCTTTTCGGTTCCTTTTTGGGGTGCTTCGGCGAGAGAACGCACGGGGACCCCTGGAAAGCAATCAATAGAGCTTACCTGTACGGCCACCAAGCACAGAATTGCCCACCCGGAGCATGTATCTTAGGCAAGGCCGCCAGGCAGCTTATGGAGAATGCGATGCTCGTGTGGAGGCCTGATCACTGCCAGGAAACGCCTCGACTCGTTTTACTCACTGCCACATGAGTTCTATGGTGTGGCCTGCAAATTCAGATGCTTGACTGCGATACGTTGACCTCGGACCCCCCACATCAACAAACTGGAGGTTTGTGAATATGCACATGCCTCGCTCCTGGCTGAAGCTTTGGTGTTGCGATTTTCATCGCCCCGATGGCCCGGGGCGCCATACTCGCGGCGAGCGCCGGAGCGCTGCTGGCGCAGAGCGGTTGCTTGGTGTCCAGCTTCTTTGCGGCCCGCGCGGCTTGGGGATGGTCTGCATCTCCATCTCCACCTATGTCGCCTATGCCGACGCCAATGCCATCGCCTCCTCCGAGTTGTACCAGCACCTGGAGCCCTTTGGTTTACGGGAAAAAAAAACAAAGGCGAGCCTTTATTTTTGGCCAGAGGCCTGCAGGAATTCGCGATGATTTGGACAGTTGCTTTGCGTGCTTTGATGACACGTACTGTTACTTGACACCCTTTTTGGCAAAATATTCTGGATATACACAAATCCACATATTCACATGAGCTGCACTTCCGCTTTGCTGTACATGTCGGGAAACCAAAGGGAAAGCCCCCGACAAACACCCGACACGGAGATACAGCTCACGATGAGCCTTCCAGGATCCTACCGCGGGCAAATCACTTCAGCCTTTTGGTCCCAAGTCGGCAAGAATGTAATATGGCTGTGGGTCAAAAATGGGTATCCATTTGGAACCCTGGTCAAGGACTAAAACCTAAGGTCCAATTCCTGGTGCTTTGATTTTGACCCATACCCATATCTTTGTGAGCTTGCCCAAGCTAGACCTTTACCTTTGCCAGACCCGCAATTGTCCGTCCTTACCGCCTAAGCTCGGCTGAGCGAATGGCGACCGCACATTCGGCAGTAAGCCTTGCTTTGCAGCGACCACATACAAATCGCTGTCGTCCTGATCATCCTTTGCCAGCACAAGAGAATCACAGGCCAGTAGACAGGTACCAAAAAATCGTCGACCTGCATGCAATGAATGTTGCTTTATGCATAAATGAAGCTAGCTGCATGTTGCGAGCTTCAAGCACAGGCAACTGTCATGGCCAGGCACAACCGCTCCGTGTGCCAATAGCATCCAATCACTAATTTGGCACACACGCCACTGGAAGGTAGCAGCAATGCATATATATATATATATATGTATGTATTGTTAGTGTTGCTGACGTGCAAGATTTGCAGTGTCAAGCCAATTCGGCAATCGCTTAAATATTAGAGAGCTGTATTAACTTGTGACTGCATGTTAAGGTGCCTGGGGTGCGTGCTCGGTGAGCTGTGGACAAGGTAGCCGGACGAGAACATCGAATTGTTCTCCATTTTCTCAATCTGAGGCATGTAACCAGGGAGAGTGCTGCGGTCAGTGGTCGAGCTGGGCATCGTGCCCAGTGACTTGCGGTGGAGGCACTAGGTCGCGATCGCGCGCGGGACAATGTACATCCTCGACCGAGTCGGAGGCATGCGGTCAATCTGCTTGCGCCACTTGTGGCACGTGGACATCGTGGACGAGCTGTTCAGCCACATGTGGAGCAGGCACGCGGTCCAGGTCAAGAAGCGGACAGTGTTCCTCCTTCCAGGATTCTTGGTGGCAAGCCATCCGCTTCGGCTTTTAGCTGGTTTAGTGGTAGGTTCAACGAATTTTAAACCAGAAGTTCCCAGCTTTTAGCAGATGGCTGTGGGTCAAAAATAGGTACCCAAAATGGAACCCTAGTAAATGGAAACAGGACTAAAGCCTGCGGTCCCCTGGTGGTTTAATTTTGACCCATACCCAGATCATTTTATCAGAAAGCGGGCAGGATTCAGAGTCCTGCAACTCGGGCGCTTGCCCGGTAGCCACAACTGCCGCGCCTGCCGCGCCAACAACTGGAGCCGCTGCCGCGCCCAGCTCCTGCGGGGTCTGGCAGAGCTGGAGCGCGTGCACCGCGAGCTGCGGCACTGCCAGCCGGATGCGATCGCGCGGCGGCAGCTGCCAGCCCTTCGTGGAGTCTGCGAGTTGCAGCCTCGCGAGCTGCCCCGCGGCAACCACTGCAACCGCACAGATGACAACTCCGCAGCCAACAACTACCACTTCACCTACGACGGAAGTCACTACTAGCGTCTCCAGCTCCAATACTGTCAGTCAGCCCGCAGCTTCTCAGACAAGCGGCAGTGTCATAGATTTGAGCAGACCCACGACAGCGGTGGTCGAGGTGCGGGTAAGAATGGCTTCCGATTTTAGCAAGGCAGGAAGCGACATCGATGGCTTCAAAGAGAGCTTCAGGGCTGGAGTTGCAGAAGCTGGCGGCATATCCGAGGATCGTGTTGTTGTTAGCCACTTAGAGTGCCACCTCATCAAGTATTCTCACACATACACATACCAGACAACAGTTGTTGCACAGCCTGCAAGTAAGGTCAGAAGCATCACCAAGGGATCGATCATTGTCGCTCAGCTTAGACACCTAAGAAGTGTTGTGAACGACCGAACTTTGTACCAGGTTTGCAGCTGAATACTCCAATAGAAGAATCCAAATTTGGGCATACGTGTTTGGTACCGGTAGGTTGGCTTCTGAAAGGTGGTCACACGGGCCAGTCTGCACTGGCTGATATTGCTCTGCTACGCCTTCTTTGAGCTTTGAGGTTGACTTCATAATCGCCGCCGCCGCAAATGCGGAGCTCCTGCCAGCCTCCATCGCTTTCAAGGACTCGCAATCGCTGGATTCGAGCGCCACAGCTGCCATCCATAAGAAATTCTCAGCCTTGGTACCTCCCGAGGTCGGTGTAAAGCAGTGGCGCTGTAGTCAATCATGTCAATATGACCTGAGCCACTTGCTCAAAACCCGGGTAGATGAAGGTTAGCAAGGGGCAGTCCCAGCCAGAAGTAGCTGCGGATATCCGCCTTCTTAATTCTTTACATGGTTCTGGGTAGACCATTTTGATTCCGGTTTTTGATTGTGACTCACCTGCGGTGTCGCTAGAATTGGCTGAACGGCCATTGCCAGCCACCCTTCCCGGCACCTCCCCTTTAAGGGAGACTGGGCCCCCTCGGAGTATCAACAAGCAGCCAAAGGGCACAAACCCGTTTCCTGCACAGGAGTTTGAGGACAAACTGTCTGACCAGACGCATGTATGGCCTTCATCGCTGCAAAGCATCATGGCACCATGGCTGCACTTGGCATTTGGCATTTCCAGTTTTTGGATTCCTCATATCCAAACCTTGCAGACCTTCCCATGTCTTCCCCCCCGCCTCGCCCGGCATCGCCGCCGGGCGCGGCCTCGTGCCCGCGTGCAGACTCACTCGAAGCCATCCCCGCAGGCTGAGGGGACCACGGTGGAGGCCTCTGCAGCACGAGAGATGGATACTGACCGGCCCTCAGCTACAACGGTTGGTACGCGTCACACGTCACACAGCCTACCGTGGGTACATGCACACCTCTCACGCAGCCCATGAAGGCAGCCATTGGAAAATCGATAAAAAGACTGTGGATGGTTGCGAATTTCCATCAACCGCGCCACCAGGAATGAAACCATGGTTGAATCCGTGGTTTGTTGGTATTTGCACGGGAATCATCATTTTCCATGGTTTATTAGGTGGTGCAGGATGTTGTCCATCCACAGTATGTCCAATTCTGCCACTAACATCCTATCATTGACGACAACGCGCATGAGACGGCATGCAAATCTAGATATTCTAGCTTGAGGAAGAGTTGCAGTCCGTGATGAAGCAGTCAGCAAACTCTGCCACTGTGCCTTGATTGCAGTCAGCAGGCTTCCAACGAGCTGGAAATGCAAACGACTCCTGCGAAGTAACAGTTTCTTTGGGCGGTGCTAGGTTTTCCTCACTCCTGTGGCTGGATATAGCCCACCTGCTGGCTGCGCATGTGTCCACGGAGAAGGCATCACCAACGGCTGCGCCAAGCACAAGGGTGTGTCTCCACCGTGGCTTTCCTGAACTAACCGCTTTGGGCCAAAGCAGAAGTTGTGGCGGAGTGCTTGTGCTATAGGTGCATTTGCAGGCTGCAAGCAGTTGATTTGCAACTTGAGGTGGTGCCTTGTCGCATACGGATGCCCAAGCCGTCTAGAGGCCCCGGTGTCGTCAGCGCTTTTGAGCTTCAGAGAAAGTCGGCTGGGGATCCTTCGCCCTCCAGCCGAGCTTTTTCCAGAGCTCGAGCCTTGCAGATTTTCGTACGCCGTGTCTTCGATCCCTGCCCTGCCAGGGCGCGAATGGCGATTGGGCATGGTGTCAGGGGGAGGGCGAGCCTCGGCATCCAGAGCCGAAACCTTGAATGACTCTCTCCCGAGTGAAGCATTGTTCAGCTTGTAGCACAGCTTAAAACTAGTTGAGTGCACAAATTGCATGCTGTACCAAGGAAACAGAGTCTAGCTATGGAGGAGGTGGAGTGACTGGAGTTACAGTACTTCAATCAGGTGCTACACAGCACACTGTATTTGTATTTATATTTATTGGCTTGCTCGGCCTGATATGATGAGCATCTTCGAGGTCTGCGGCAGGCCAAGACAGGCCAAGCCACGGTTCTGCCAAGGACGCGATGCGAAAGATATCTGTTTTTCGGTGTCCAGCGATGCACGAAACGTTTCGTGATCCCTGCCCAATTTTTGCTTCGTTTCATCGAAGTTCGGGTGAGCTGGATTCGCTCTTTGGGGCATGCCCATGCAGCTCGTTTTGCCACATCTTCCTTTGGCGTGACGGATGCGCATGTGTTCCTTGGGGTTCCACGCCGGCCCTTGCTTGCCAAATGGTAGCTTTGGGCAGACTTATGTTGATGTCTTTGATTGAATGATGAAAGAGCCGCTCACATTGGCAGCATGCATACTGCTGGCTTGTGCAGATCTGGTTCTGCAGGCGCTGAAAAAATTGTCTCGCTTGCCTTGCGATTTGAGCAGGCTATGCGCCGTCAGCGGGCAGAAGCATTGGAGAGGTGCCGGTATGTGACTTGATGTTTGCTATCGAAACCTTTCAGAATTTGCGAAAACGTGATCCGATCGATCGGGCGGATCGGTGGATCGGGCGGATCGGCGGATCGCTGGTGCGATGGAGGCAAGAGAAATTGTCCGACCTGATATACGTCAAGTCGATGCAGGACCGCAGAGGTTGTTTTTTCAGGGCATTGCATTGTCGCTGCTGCTGAGAACTGGGGGTGGATCAGAAGATCGTTTACATTGATGACCGTTTGGAAAAGCCACGCAAATGATGATAATTCCCACATGGAACAGTTGCCCATGAACAATTTGGGGGAAAGTTCCGCTCGAAATTGGGGGCCCCAAATGGATGGAAGATGGGTCTCAAGCCCTAAATGGAATCTGGAGTCAGCGCAGGAGAAGGAGAACCGCAAGCACCTTACCCAGTTCGAAGAGCCAGCGCCTCGGTTGTTTTTTTGTTTTCCCGTTTTTTTTCGGCAGGGCGACTGTTGAGGAGCAAGCGACTAGTGACTAAAATGCGCAGTGCACCACCGTAACCAGAATTGCCGGAATGGTTCTTTTGTTTTTGTTTTTGTTTAGCAACAAGCAGTGCTTTCCCAAGTTTTCATTTCGTGGGGCGGTGCATGGAATGACTCGAAACGTCGGCCATCGGAGGCAATTGGCAACACAGCTTGCCAACAAGAGGGCGCAAGAGGCCGCAGATTTTGTTTCAGCTTCCTTCTAATTGGTGGTTTGGAGCCCGGCGGGAACTGGGGATTAACTGGGGAAGGTGCCCCTTAACGTCCAAACCACCAAACCAAACCTTGTATTCGGGTAATTGGAGGGTAATGGACAATCCCCTTGCCAGAATGAGGTGCGGAATTCCGCCTTTTGCATGCTTGAAGCATAGTTCTGGGTGGACCATTTTAATACCAGGTCTTGATGTTGACTCAGTTGCGCTTTGTTCCCATGCCGGAGTCAAAGACACGCGCCTGATTCTGCATGTTGTGGGATAGAACTTGATGTTTCGAAGGTTCTTGTGTGGTGCTTGCGAGGCATGTTTTTTTGGCAGCCGCCGAAATCGTGGCAGGCGCGACACGAGGTGGTACGCCAAAGAGCTATTGCTGGGTCTGAGGAGTTGCGCATTCTCAAGGAGCTCTTGATGTGGATTGCAAGAAATCCAAACTGAGCCACAATCAAAACCCGGCTGTATGAAGGTTCGGAGGGGACAATCCCAACCAGAAAGAGCTTCGGATATCCGGTGTCTTAATTCTTGAACCATGGTTCTGGGGCTTGCGACCGTTTTAATACCGATCGGTTTTGATTATGCCCCCTGGTTTCAATTTCTGGTTTAATTCCGTTTTAATACCGTTTAATACCTGGTTTCAATACAACTCGGCCCCCGATTTCGACGCCTTGTGACCGCTGAATTGTCGGCTAGGAGAAGCTCCATGCTGCGCAGATCAACAAGGTCTGGCATTCGGCCGTGGCTCTGCCAAGCTGTAGCTATGAACGCGTCGCGCAAGCGCCGCATAACTGGCCTAACTATTTTACCATGATCAAAGTCACCCCCTAAGTGATGGGTCAAAGGGAAACAATCCCAGTTTCTGATTTTGACAACCGCTAGAAACGGTCAACAAAAACAACAGTTGATCTGGTTGAGATCTTCTGAAGCCCCTCTTTAGGGCTGCTATGTTCGACCATGGCAACTTTGCCCATGTGGGACATCTCAGGTTTTTGGCGGTTTCCCCAAATGGTCATCCCTTGCAAAAGACCTTTGGATCCACCCCGAAAATTTCAGCAAGTTTAGCAATTTCGGGGTCGTAGACGCAATGAGACGAATCTCCCAAATCATCCATTCGAAGGCGGAAGCTGGGCTACAGACACACTATCCATTCATCTTATATTGGTGGCAGCTGTTACGTCTTTGCATCTCACCCGTCCTTTGCAGGTTCGAGCAAAGCAGCTGGTGGAAAAGCAGGATCCTTTGTGCTCTTGAGGGCATGAAGCGCGGAGCTGGATGGTTGCCTTCAGGAGCGCGCGGAGATTGAATGCCAGCGAGAAGCTGCCATGGCGGCTGACATCGAGGCATCCTGCCATAACAAGCTGGCATATCCACGACGAATTTGCTGCGAAACTTACACTTGAAATGATGATTGAACACTAGGGGACTGCCGAGGTGTCGTGGTTTTCAGTTCTTCCATTTTTCTGTCCTGGCTTGTTTTTGGATGCTTGTCGTGGTTACGGACCCCTCGTAACACAGGGACCCGTTCCTTTTTGACCGCACGCTGCGCGATTCTCGCAGGATCGCCGCCAGGAGGCTGAGGAGGCCAACCTCCGTGAGATGCAGCAGAAGGCGCTCGCAAATGCGAGCTGTCAGCCGCCGATCGGGAACGAAAGCGGGCAGTCGGAGATGTGTGGATGGGCAACATGGCTTCCGTCACCTCGGAGAAAAAAACAAAAAAACGGAACGGGCTCCGGAATTTAGACGGGCGATATGTGATGAAGGCCCATCGCTTTGGCTTCCAAATGAGATGAGGTCCGTTAGAACTACCATGTAACATTGAGATACATGCTGATTCTATCCGCTTCGGGGTTTTGCCCTCCCGCTTCCTCACGCGACTTCAGGTGCTTCGGCAGCAAGCCCTTCGAAAGCACAATCAGGTACGATCTCACATTGCTCGATCAGTTGACAGTTTCTCGATGGGTATCAGCCTCTTCAGTGGCACTGTTGCAAGATGTTGAGGATCTCATGGTGCAGAAGAACCAAGAGCGGGAGGAGGCAAGGACATGGACAACAGCAATTATGCCTGGCGGCGGGACATGTGCTGTTCAAAGTAATGCTTGAGACTTGCATCCCGAGCGTTGATTGCTTCTCTGAGTGCATCTTGGAGCGAATTGCTGACAGGCTGTCAGGCAGTTCGAACAAGAAAGAAGGCTTGTCGAGGACAGACCTCGACGCTTCTGGCCATTGTGATTCTTGGGCTGTCAGGAAGTTGTGGCGCGCATCGAGCAGGAGGATAGACAAGAACTAGCAGCAAGGCTCTCTTTGTTGCGGCTGGCAGCTGCAAGTCAGAGTTGGTGCGCGGGAAGATCGGTAGGGAAGGAAGAAAGAAGTCCATGCGTGAGATGCTGATGCAGTGCCCAACTTCAAATCTTCGAGTCATGCACTGCCCCTGTGCTCATTCGCGACCTAGGTACCAGCAGGACAATGAGAGACGTCGCATTGAAGAAGAGACTCGACAGGCGAATTGACTCGTTACATCTCAAGCCTCTCTGCGGGGATTCCTTAATTCAGGTGCGTGAGTGCAGATTGGTGCTTGTTCCGCCAGTGTGCCTGTCCCTGAAAGCGCTCGTCTCACTCGCATTGAAATTGCGCCACATTACAGCGCCAGGCAGAGGAGGAAGAGCGCATCGAGGTCCTTCCCCTGAGTTCAGCTAGATGAAGTTGGCATGCATTCCTCAAAAGCAGCTTGCATGCCGAAGCACGTGTTCATGAACATCTGAATCTTAGGCCTTTGCCCGAGAAAAGCGCCTTCGTGAAGAACGACTTGCTCAAGAGCCGCGTTCTCAATATGTTTGGCATCCGCCATCTTCAAGTGGACCCGTTCACTGTAGCAGTTGTATCGCTGTAGCAGTTGTATCATTGTAGCAGTTGTGTCACTGTAGCAGTTGTATCACTGTAGCAGTTGTAGACGCTCGCGTGTTTCGCGCCCATTGTTGGTGTTGCTTGAAGTGAACCAGAGTGCCAACAGGAAGCGTGAGCATGATGCAGAAAAAGAGCGAGTTTACCAGGCGTGTCGCTCAGATGCCAGCGGTTTCAGCTGCCAATCCCATATCATTGATTCCGCATCCGTTGCAGGAAATGATGCGACAACAAGGTCAGAGAATGAAAGAAGCAGAAGATATGGAAAGACTTCGGGAGGAGCACACCATGTCGGTATGCTAGGTATGTGCGGCTGAATAGCTGGCAATGCAAATTGAGAAATTTGCCAAGGACCTATGGCGAGAAGAGAAGGAAGAAGCTGACCGCCGCAGAGAGTTGATGAAGGTGCGGAAGTGCGAAACAAATGGATCATGTTGTCCTGTTTTTGCAGGTGCTCATTGCTGGCTTGCTTGCTTGCTTGCCTGCTTGCTTGCTTGCCTGCCTGCCTGCCTGCCTGCCTGGGCTGGCTTGCTGACTTGCTGACTTGCTTGATTCATGGTTTGACTGCTTCGTTGGCGAGATCAGATTGTGGATTTTATTGTGAGCTTCTTGCTCAGACTGGAAAAGGTTGCATCATACAGCTGCTCAGCTTGCTTGTTAATGATCCGGGCGGCATTCTGCACAAGCCCTGTCTTGGCCAAAAGTCGTGGTGGCTTGCCTTTGCACATACTCAGCACCATGAAACGATACATATTGCTCCCATCGTTTTAGATGGCATGGTTGGGCTTGTGGCCGTCATAGCTGTGTTAGGCGCGCAAGCGGCTGGAGGATAAGCGTGAGATGCTGCAAGCCTACCAGGCCGCGCCCATTTGGGCAAGTCTTTTTTACGGATGTGGCTTAAAAAGGGAAACCACAGGAAAGCCACCGTTTTTGCGTTCCCCGTGACGATTTCAGGAACATCTTCAACGAGAAGAGGTGAGGAGGCGGCACGAGGCTGCGAAGGACTGTTGCAAGCAAGAGGCCCTTGTCATTATTTGGTCAAAACCAATGGGATCCCATTTTCGGGTAGGTGCACAGGTGCACTACCCAGTTTAGTTGGGACTAAGAGGTTCACTGGGGATACGATTCGGATTTTGAGACCATGGCCATTTGGAAGGCTTGATATGCGAATGCGCGGCAGGAGCAGGAGGAGAAGCAGATGCTGATGGCGAAGTTCGAAGAGGAGAGTTCGCATTCTTGGTGTGAGTTGCTGTACATGGGTCGCCCATTGGCCCGCATTGGAAAAGGCATCATCGGCTCAATGACTGCCTGTCCCGCAGTCGACTTGAAGTGAAGGATCAGCGGCTTGACCAACTCAGTGCCCAAAAGCGGCGGGCAAGAATGCAGGACGGGTGCAGCGGAAGAAGGTTGTGGCGAAACGCATACATCTTATGAGCAGGCATGCCAGCTTTTTGCCTGGATGCCTCGTGCGATATTCCTTGCCCAAGAACATGTGTTGCTCGTGTGAGGAGTACCGGCGTGAGGTGGATCGTCAGATGGAGGCCACATGCCAACCAAGATGGCCCGAACGCATCTACAAGCAAAGACTGGTCTAAATGCCTCGCAGGAACGACGATTGCTGTATGAAGCAGAACGGCAAAAGGAACGGGACGAGCTGGCCCGGATGAAGGCTGAAGAGGCGATTCGATTCTCCCACCCTGCAGTGCAGACATACAGCCCTGTATTTTTGTGTGCATATACGAGTCATGTCCAGCAGAGCCGGGGCGGGGGGGGGGAGGAATTGAACCATGTAGGAATTGTAGTTTGGAGCCTGCTTCTTTTGCTCCTCTATCTCTATTTGACTCTTTGTCGTTCTCTGTCTCTCTTTCTTTTTCTTTCTCTTGGGTTTCTCTTTCTCTTTCTGTCTTTGTTATTGGCTCTGTCGTCCTGTTCACAAGCGCTCCCAATCCTCGTTGCCCCCCTGGCACACGTTTGCCCACGCCTGCCACGTTTTCGGGTGGGGCGGGGGGTGGGGGGGGGATGATTCCGTTCGTTGAAAGGGTTTGCGTTGACTGTGCAGCACACGCTGCCTCCAACGGCAGTCTGCAAATGATACCGTAGGTTACATGTTTTTGTTCGCGTTGTTCTTCTGCCGGGAAACACAGCCTTCACATGGGTCAGCACTTGCCGCAGCCAGTGAGCTCATGGCGTCTCTCCCGTTCTGTTTTGCTCTCTCCTTTTTGATTTTGCTGCGTCTTGCTGATGTTCGTTGTTTGCCTGCTGGCTTGGATCCTTGTCTTGCTGGTTTTTTTTTCCGTTCGAATTCGGTACCTGGACGATTTGCATTTCGTGGCTTGTTTGCCGGACCCCGATCCAATTTTGGAGTTTGCGCTGCAGACGGGTCTCATATAGAGGCCCGCTTCCCGCTTCAGTTTGACGGTTTGGAGCGTTCGGTGTGTGCGTTGCATTTGGCGTGGCGTAGTGCCTTGGCTGGCTTTGGGCGTTTTGCACGCTGATTTGCTTGCTGCTCAGTTCGTTCTGTTTGGTCGTGTTTTCAGACGCGCCATGGCTGCATCATCACGCTCGCATCCACCTGCCGCTCCTGCGACCCCGCCCAGAAGTTCTGATCCGTTCCTGTTTGAATGGAAATCCTGCCATAAAAGTTGGGAAAGTGTGCCAGCCTCAGTCAACAAGCTTGCAGACCAGCCCAGCCGCTCACTGAAAAAAGCGGACAAAAAAACAAAGCGACCCAGGGAGGAGTCGAACCTCCATGTTTGCTGGCGTTCGCGGCCGCCACCCAGAGGGTGTAGCCGCCAACACAGTTCTGCAAGGCAGAAGCAACGCCTTGCCCATTAGGCGACTGGGTCAGTTGCTAAGCTGCAACACACTTGATCAAAGCGCGCGAACTGACAAGTCAAGAAGGGAAAGAGCTCGGGCAGGTGTTGCGACCGGATGGCTTGCGCGCATGGTTCATGCACAGGGCACTTCTATCCCCAGTTCCCTCGCTTTCCAGCTCTTTCTCAGCTTTGTCACCAAAAAACGCGCTCAACTAGCTCCAACAGCACGCAAGCTCTTATTAAACGTTGTTTGAACGTTTTGGTCCATGTTTCCACTTGCCAGGGTTTGGTGTTGGGTACCATTTTTGAGCCACAATATATATATATATATATATATATATATATATATATATATATATATATAGGCTTATGCAGGTTGGACTTTGCATTCTCCTCCAGGCTGAGGAAGCTCGAATTGTGGAAGAGGAACGTCAGAAGTTGCTCTGAGCTTGGGTGACAGATGGGTGTGGGTCAACAAACGCAAAATGGCTCGCCCTGGTCAGTGGAAGCAAGGACTCAGCCTGCGGTCCAATTCCCGGTGGTCAGATTTTGACCCATACCCAAATTGTTTTGTGACGAGCTGCTGACCAGATTCTTCACAAAAACGAGTGAATCTGAGGCTACAGCAGCACGCAGGCGATGTCAGGCCCTGGCAATGTAAGCCCTTGAACCTCTTGCGATCCCAGTGCTTGCATCAGGCATTTTCCCAAAGGAGCGCTTATCAAAGACTCCGACTATGACGCAGCATCCTGCCTAGATCATTGCAGAAAGCATGGCTTGGGTGTGAATTTTAGTAGGGGACCCGGAACGACATCATTTCGGTTCCCGATTCATGTCTAAGGTGGTTTCGCTATTCACATTCATAGCCCTATGCGGAGAATTGGCATCAGTATTCTCCAGGCGTATACAATTCCATGACTCCTAACATGTGAGTCACACTCAAAACCCGGAAATTGGTGAAGCTTAGGGACAATCTTGCCATAAATCAATCGCTGCGGATCTCCGCCTTCATTCTTGGAGCATGGTTCTGGGACCTGCGACCATTTTTAGCCGATCGGTTTTGGTTATGACTCACGTAGCTCATGGCTGGCTCATGGCTCTCAGGTCGGGATGGAGAGGCCTCGGCAGCCCACGCCAAGCAGGCGGAGTGATCTACGTGTTGTGAAGCGCCGTGCAACTGCGGCATGGCCAATGCTCGGTTTTTAGTTGGAAATGCTGCCATGCCATGCTGCTCTTGCAATTGCTGTCAGAATGCTCTTGACATGCAAGTGTGATGCTTGAGGAGTCCCCCCCCTGACATTTCATTGTTTTTGAAAAGCCTCCGGGAAAGAAATGCTGCTGCAAGACTCCCTTGTTGTCGTCATCTAAGAGACTTCCTTAGCAACTCTGCCCGGCTTGCCCAAGCTCGAAAAGGCTAGGTTGAAAAGGGGGTTCAGTCTTGAACGCAGCTTTGGCAGCTATGCGACAGGCTATTAACTTCCACTCCCAGCATTGCTGACACCTCAGGTCGCGCCACAACAACTACATGGGCATTCCTCCCTTTGCAGAGACTCGGCAGAATGGCCAGAAAAAGAACGCATACATATGGGCGTGTCTTTCTTTCAGGGTACCCTTTGTTGGCGGTTTTAACGGCCAAAAGCAAGCCCAGCTTGTTTTTCTTGAGGGGACCCCTCCCCCAACCCCCAAAATGGCTTAAAACGGCCTTTGTTTTTGGTTTCCCTTTAAAACCACCAACAAAGGCTGCCCTTTGAAGGAAAGACGAGAGCCGCACGCACTCGAGTTGGTCCATGAGTGGTTTCACCCCACGCCAAGGCGAGAGCAGAAAATCCGGTGGCCGCCTTCCGGCCGCCCGTGCGTGGAGCTGTACGCTAAGCCGAGGCGTCCCGATCCGTTTGGGTCCTCCCTGAAAAGTTCAAATGGCTGTGGTCAAAACCGTTCAAGGGGATCCCGAATTTTCGGGGTGAATTCACCACCCATTTTAGGCTACCTATGAAAAGCGGGGATTGGGATGTTCACTGGGGGTACGATTTGGGTTTTGACCCATGGCCATGTAAGTTCAAATTGGCTTGTCATTCTTGGCTACCGGGCACCATTACCTTGGTCGCTCTTGTTTGGAGTTGGTAGTTGGTTTTTTGTTTGTGGTTTTTACAGGGCAAACCACAAGGAAAACCATTTTATTTTTGACATTTTGGGGGGTCCCCTAAAAACTGACACACCCAATGTTGGACAATCCGCGAGTCTCCCCAACATAAGGGTGAGGTGCCTTGCGCCACTCGGCTGCCATCATGAGCTGTCAGGCTACCACTGCAACCAGCTACGATGTGTGAAACCGGCATTCCAAGAACGCGGCAGAAGCCCGACAATCGGTGCATGCGCACGTCAAATTCTTCAGAATTTGCTTATCTCCCTCTTCGATCATCTGCTTTGAACCTGCACGGCGGCCAGTGTGACACTTTCAAACCAGGGCTCCATGTTGGGTACCATTGTTTTCACCCACAGCCAGATGGACTGTGCCCAGAAGGAGAGATCTTGAAGTGCATGCCAAGCCGTAACTTGTACAGAATACAGAATTGAGAGGGACGTAGGATTACAATGTTGGTTCGTTCGCTTGCGAACATGCTGCAAGCATGGTTTCACAGCGAATGTGACGTGCAGATGGGGGATGCATGATATCTAGCATAAAGAGCTGCAGTCCGTTGAGTGCTTTCACAAATAGCCCAGGAGGTTCCCTACATGGTCAAAGACAGAATCCATTGGTAATGTTAGGTTGCGAATAATAAATGGGGAGTCAATACACAAAAAAATCCCAAAAATATTCACACCCCTGAAAAGGAAAAGGGGGAGTTAATACACACAAGTTTTTGTGAGGGGCAAAAAATCCGGAAAAATGTTCCCCAAAAAGCAGTTTGATAATTAATCCCTAGTTCAGTGCAACTCCTGTCTCTCTCTGCCCCGCCCGCCCCCCCCAACCTACCACCACCACCCTACCTTTCCACCTTTGGTGTCTTGCCTGTCAGATGCAAGAAACAAGGAGATGATGATTGAAGTTCCTGAAAAGGAAGTTTAACTGAGGTCCCCAACAGCCAAATTCTTTATGACAGCCCTTACTAAAAGTTGCACCCTGCCAAATTTTCAAGGGGGTAGTACAGGGAACACCCAGGAAGCCAATAATGAGATTTGTTTAAGGGGGGTTAATTGAGAAAAGTGTTTTAGGACTGGGGCCAGGGATGCATGCAAGGAAAAGGGCTTCCCTTTCTAAAGAACTATTGATTCTCCCCAGAAAAGGAAGTTTCCTTTCCAAAGAACTACTGAGTCTCCCAAGAAAAAGAAGTTTAACTGAGGCCCCAACAGCCAAATTCTTTATGACAGCCCTTACTAAAAGTTGCACCCTGCCAAATTTTCAAGGGGGTTGTACAGGGAACACCCAGGAAGCCAATAATGAGATTTGTTTTAAGGAGAGTTAATTGAGAAAAGTTTTTTAGGACTGGGGCCAGGGATGCCTGCAAGGAAAAGGGCTTCCCTTTCCAAAGAACTACTGAGTCTCCCCAGAAAAGGAAGTTTCCTTTCCAAAGAACTACTGAACCAAACCAGAATACTAAACCAATACTAAACCAATTCTAAGCAGTACTAAGCCAGTCAGCAAGAATACTAAACCAATACTAAACCAATTCTAAACAGTACTAAGCCAGTCAGCACGAATACTAAACCAATACTAAACCAATTCTAAACAGTACTAAGCCAGTCAACCAGACTAAACCAATAAACCAATTCTAAGCAGTACTAAGCCAGTCAGCAAGAATACTAAACCAATACTAAACCAATTCTAAGCAATACTTACTGGAATACTACTTGGGGAAGACCCGGTCTGACCCTCATTTTGTTTTTAGGGTTTCCTCTGTTGACCCCCCCCATTTTGTTTGGGGGGGGAGGGGGGGGCCCCTTTATTATTCACTCCCCAACAATACTAACATTGAATAGTGAATCCAAATGTTCCAGTTGCCTTCCACATTAGGTTCTTTTGTTTTGTTTCGCCTGTTGGCTTTGAAGGGAACTTATCACCACTGTACATATTTTGTGTGTGTGTGTGTTTTTTCAGGGGGCGAAAAAACAAATGGACGCATTCCAGCCACATTCTGGGTTTCTTGCTCATCGCCGTGCCGGATAGAATTCGCTCAAGGCACTGTCTCGCTTTGTGTGCGCCCACTCGCTAGTTTGAGATTTTTCAGGTTTGGGCGCCGTTGCACGAAGCTCATTACACAAACCTTGAAAAGGTAGGGGTCAAAATGAGTCACCACCAACAGTTGCACCACAGATGTTGGTCCATGCTTCCAGTTAGCAAGCCATTTTGGGGTTATCCTATTTTCACCCACAGCCAAAACCCAGGCATCAGCTTTTCGACGCAGAAGCACGAAGCGCATCCGCGCTGGAGCGCCATGACCGGACTTCGGCAGCGGCATCCGGATGCTTGGCAGGGAGCTCAAAGGGAACCTGACAGGGTTCCGTTTTTTGGACTACGGGGCAATGTTGACTTAATATGGCCATGGTTCAAAACCAATGGTACCATTTTGGGGTAGGTGCACCGCCCATTTTAGAGGGGATTGGGATGTTCACTGGGGGTACGGGATTTTGATCCATGGCCATATCAATCAACCCAAATTTGGCTCCTGGATATTCTGCTCATTCACATATTTTGTGACAATTCTTGCATGTTTCTCGGAAAGTGTATGTATGTATATTAATATATATATATATAGATGTGTGATTTTGTAGGGGGGTGCTTCTCCCTGGGTGACGTGTGGGCAATCAAACCGCTCGAGGAACGCCCGCTATAAATAAACTGGGTTGATTAATATGGGGTAAGTATTAGACTTGAACCCAAGGGTGTCCTTTGTGGGGGAATCAACCACCCCTGGGTTCAAGTCTGCCTTGTAGTCAAGTGCTTCCTTTGAGACGCGGAAATTGCCGCCACGGGCTCAAGCTCTGAGGATGTTGAACGGTGGGAAATGGTGAGAAGCAATTCCATCCCATCTCTTTTCTGGGGTGATGTGGGTGTGGGTCAAAATGAAACCACCAGGAATTGCCGCAGATTTTAGTCATGGGTTCCATTTACCAGGGCAAGCCATTTTGGGTACCCATTTTTGACCCGCAGCCATGTTTTGAGGGGAAGAATATGGGGAACATGTCCTCAGCTGACTCTGGGTTCATTGCCCAGATTTGTTCGGAGTCTGCTCCATCGGAGATTAGCAGATTTGGGTGTGGCTCAAAATTCAAGAGCTAGGGCAAACCGCAATTTTTAGTCTTTGGTTCCACTTACCAAGGCATATCAAGGTGCGATTTGGGCACATATTTTTGCGCCGCAGCCATTTGAGGCGGGAGGAAAGCCATGGAAGACGGCGCAAGTCTGCCTTTGGCCCTTCACCAGTTGGAGAGAGCCATCGACGACGAGGCGGATCCCTCGGTTCTGCGAGCTGTGCGGCAGCGGCTGATGGAAAGGCACGCATGGGCACGCCACATGCCAAAAGCTTTGCTTGCTGTTTGCTGGCCGGCTGTGAGCCAGGCTCACCGCACGCATTAATGAGCTTGAAGAATTTTCTGCAGCCAGACTGAAGATCAGTGCTGCTCGTATTTGCATTGCACCATCATAGTTGCATGTGAAGTTGTCTGGGTGAATTATAATGACCTCACACGACCTCACTCCAAATGGTGGTTTGTGTGGGGAATAGCCCCCAAACCACCTTATTTCAGGCTGGTGAAGTATTATAATTCACCCAGAGTTGTAAGCGCGTGCATTCTCGCCAGGGTTCTTACAGTGAGGTGACTCTGCTCCGACCCAGCGGAGACTCTCGCACACTTTCTGGCTGCCTTCCTGATGACTTGCTGGAAGCCTTGCGAGAGAAGGCCGCGAGGCACGGAAGCTGAACGACAGCTGCCATTGCATCTCGCATTTGGCTGTGGGTCAAAAATAGGAACCCCAAAATGGCTTGCCCTGGTAAATGGAGCCAAATACTAAAACCTGCGGTCCAATTCCTGGTGAATTTTGACCCACACCTTCTCGATTCCTTTGCGGACATGCAAGTTGAACTGCAACTTTGCCTCAACGCACTTGGCAGGGAGTTTGGCATCCCACGAGACGCCATAGTTCTTTGCAGAGGATCGCGGCAATTTGCAGTGAAGGAGTTGCGCATGTCGCTGGCAGATGTTGGCGTCGGCCAGGAGCCTAGAGTGGAAGGTAGGCTTAACCGACGATTCCATGCGCACACCTCAAGAAAGGCGACTTTCCTCTTGGAAAGGGGATAGGCATCAACAAGAAAACTTATTGGGCATCAAAAAATCAATTATTAGGCATCAAAAAGAAAACTTATTCGGCATCAAAAAGAAACTAATGCTCATTCCTATGGGGGGAAGGAAGGAAGGAAGGAAGGAAGGAAGGAAGGAAGGAAGGAAGGAAGGAAGGAAGGAAGGAAGGAAGGAAGGAAGGAAGGAAGGAAGGAAGGAAGGAAGGAAGGACCCCCCCCCAACCACCCCGCTGATTTGTAGAAGGTTGACAGTGATTAACGCACCCTTTGCTGAATCATCACTTCTTCGATCATCATCACCCTTTGTTGAATCATCACTTCTTCGAGCATCATGGGGGCTGCCGCCCCCCCCCAACCCCCCCGCTGATGTTCAGAATGTTTACAGAGATTACCGCACCCTTTGCTGAATCATCACTTCTTCGATCATCACCACCCTTTGTTGAATCATCACTTCTTCGAACATCATGGGGGGGGCTGCCGCCCCCCCCAACCCCCCTGCTGATTTGTAGAATGCTTACAGAGCTTAACGCACCCCTTGTTGAATCATCACTTCCTCGAACATCATGGGGGGGGCTGCCGCCCCCCCCCAACCCCCCCGCTGATTTTCAGAATGTATACAAAGCTTAACGCGCCCTTTGCTGAATCATCACTTCCTCGAATCATCTCTCTCTCTCTTTTATTATTTCTTTGTTTCTTTCTTTCTTTCTTTCTTTCTCGCTCTCCCTCTCTCTCTCTCTCTCTCTCTCTCTGTTTTCTCCCTTTTTCTTCATGTTTATATTTCTGTATATTTTTCTTCACTGCTTGCAAAAATGCTGCGCCTGCGTCAAACTCTGCACCGTACCTTGCGAAAGTGCTGCGCCTGCCGCGAAATTGGTACATCTTGCGAAAGTGTCGCGCCTGCCGCGAAATCTGGACTTGCACCTGCCGCGAATCTGTACCTGACCTTGCTAAAGTGCTGCGCCTGCTGCGAAATCTGCACCTGACCTTCCTCACCCCGCTGATTTGTAGAAGGTTGACAGTGATTAACGCACCCTTTGCTGAATCATCACTTCTTCGATCATCATCACATTTGCCGCCCCCCCCCCCCCCCCCAACCCCCCCCGCTGATGCAGAATTTTTACAGAGATCGCCGCACCCTTTGCTGAATCATCACTCCTTTGATCATCACCACCCGTTGTTGAATATCGCTTCTTCGAACATCATGGGGGGGGGCTGCCGCCCCCCCCCCCCCCCCGAACCCCCTGCTGATTTGTAGAATGCTTCCAGAGCTTAACGCGCCCCTTGTTGAATCATCACTTCCTCGAACATCATGCGGGGGGCTGCTGCCCCCCCCAACCCCCCCGCTGATTTTCAGAACGTGTACAAAGCTTAACGTGCCCTTTGCTGAATCATCACTTCCTCGAATCATCTCTCTCTCTCTCTCTCTCTCTCTCTCTCTCTCTCTCTCTCTTGTATTCTTTCTTTCTTTCTTTCTTTCTTTCTTTCTTTCTTTCTTTCTTTCTTTCTTTCTCGCTCTCTCTCTCTCTCTCTGTTTTTCCCTTTTTCTTCATGTTTATATCTCTGTATATGTTTCTTCGCTGCTTGCGAAAATGCTGCGCCTGCGTACCTTGCGAAAGTGCTGCGCCTGCCGCGAAATTGGTACCTCTTGCGAAAGTGTTGACGCCTGCCGCGAAATCTGGACCGCACCTTGCGACAGTATTGCGCCCGCCACGAAATCTGTACCTGACCTTGCGAAAGTGCTGCGCCTGCCGCGAAATCTGTACCGCACCTTGCGAAAATGCTGCGCCTGCCGCGAATCTGTACCTGACCTTGCTAAAGTGCTGCGCCTGCTGCGAAATCTGTACCTGACCTTCCGACAGTATTGCGCCCGCCACGAAATCTGTACCTGACCTTGCGAAAGTGCGGCGCCTGCCGCGAAATCTGTACTGCACCTTGCGAAAATGCTGCGCCTGCCGCGAAATCTGTACCTGACCTGCGAAAGCATTGCGCCTACCTTGCGAAAGTGCCGCGCCTGCCACGAAATCTGGACCTGACCTTGCGAAAGTGCTTCGCCTGCCACGAAATGAATAAGTTTTTTTGATCTCCAAAAAGTTTTTTTTTGATCCTCTGATTTTTCATTTTTAATAGTAACACAATGAGAATAAGTTGTTTTTTATCCCTAATAAGTTTTTTTGATCTTCAGAAATAAGTTTTTTTGATGCCTAAAAAGTTGTTTTTGATCCCTCCCCCCTTGGAAAGGGGGTTTGTGCACTTCCATGAAGAATGTCTGGTTGTAGGGTATCACCCTTGCAAGCTCTCCATTTGCGAACGCCTTCTGAGCCTTTTTTCGCCGCTGAACGCTCCTTGCGGAGGCCGGGGGACGGAACTCACGTGCTTTCGTGATGCCGGCTGCAGGACGAGCCTGGGATTGTAGAGTGGATGCATCGGTGACATGCCGCTGGTGTCCGAAATTAAGGTATTGGCGGCTTCAGATTGTGGAAGAAGTGTGTGAATGGGAGGCATTGATCTACAACGTAGCAACCTGGCTCACTTGATACGCAACTACAGCTTTGTGCTTTCTCCGTAGCTGCGACTGAGACATGCAAGGAATTGTACGATCAATTCAACACCTTGATACCGTTCGCAGGCGACTTGGCGCTGTGTTCACATGTTTCCCCACATGGGAAGTTAGTTGATGGGGCAAACGGGCCACACTCAAAACCCGGGTAGCTGAAGGTTAGTAAGGGAGAATCTCCTTGCCATAAATGGGTGCAGAATTCCGCCTTCTCAATATTCCTTACATGGTTCTGGGGATGGACCATTTTAAAAGCGACGGGTTTTCATTGTGACTCAATTGCAATGGATGTTGCAATTCACATTTCCCCCATGGGAGGTTCAGCGTCCGCGGAAATTTCGCGGACCCCAGGAATCGAAAGCATCGCTTGCAACGGCGAGAGGAACGGCCGGATCGCCCGCAACGCCTTCGATGGCCGATCCGACACCTTCTGGGAGCGGAGAAAGTCCGCTTGGAATGTGAATGGGCGACCTGCGACTTTCCATTCGTTGGGATCCGAATCTTTCGGAAAAACCGAGGGACAACGGCCGGGTTGAAAAGCAGGATGGTTGAAAAGAAGGGGGAATCGGACCCTAGAATTTGGAGGTCTTTTTTGCGAGTTGGTACCTCTTTTTGGTGGTTGGTTGTAAAGGGAAGCACCCTGAGGTGAAAACAACCCTGAGCTCTTTGCATGCCCTCACGGAAGCTTTTCTCAATGCTCTTTGTAGCATGGCAGCGGCAGGAGACACTCTTCGGCAGCGAGAAAGTTGGTACATGGGTGACCTGCAAACTGCGTGCCTGGCTTACTCTCTGACTTGCAGTGCGCCTGTGGGCCCCTTTTTTCTGGCGGGCCCCACATAGTCCATGGCCCAAAAAGGGTCGCCCCATTTGTGACAACCCCCCTTCTGAGCGTGGCTCAAAATCAAACAGGTGGGCTTACATACGAAGGCTTTAGTCTTGCCTCCATATTCCAAGCTGCAATTTTGGGGAGTCCACTTTGTACGCCACACCCACATCTGGCGTTTGCCTCATGGACGTGTCGTTGTTTTCCCTTTTTCCTCGGAAGGCGAGGCTGCAGCCATCCGCCGCATTCGGGTGAAGCAGGGCAATGCGGGCAACGCCATCCGCGCCTTCGAGGTGCTCTGCTCCGAGGCGGATCGATGTGCGGCAGAGAGAGAGACGAAGTGAAGTGAGCCACTTGCTCAAAACCCGGGTAGGTGAAGGTTACTAAGGGATGATCCCAGCCATAAATAGCTGCGGCCGCCTTCTTAGTTCTTTACATGGTTCTGGGTCGACCACTTTTGTACCGGGTTTTGATGGTGACTCAGTTGTTCAAAGCGAATCGACCGGATCTGACCTTTTGACCTTTTGGGTTTGGGTTTGAACCCATTTTGGTCCATATTTGGCCCCAAAAGGTTAAGCTTTTAGTTCCAGGAATGAACATGGAAGCTCCCAGAAGGCGTCGGTTTTCTGGAACCAAGTCTTCCAAGGGGGTCCTGGGAGCTTCCATGGGGGGGCAAATTAACCCCGGAGAAAGCGGAACTTTCTGGTTGATTTTGATCGGGGGGTGTCCAACTCCTTGTGGTTGGATTCAGACCACTTTTGGAGGGAACACCCCTGTGGGACGGGTTTATTAATCCTGGGTCAACAAGGGAGCCACTTGCTCAAAACTGCATGGACCCCAAAGGGGGCTATGGGGAGGGGGGGCATCCCTTAATAAGGCCTTATTAAGGGCTTATCCTTGGGTTATCCTGGGCTTATCCAGGGATAGCCCCCCCCCAGTACCCCTTTCCTTACATGGTTTTGGGTGAACCATATTAATACCGGGTTTTAATTGTGACTCACGTGGGCGTCTTGTTTTGGAGTTTGTACTTCGTACCCCCGTGTTTGGTGGCTAACACCAAAAGGACAGCCCGTTTTGGCACCCGTGTTTGGTGGCCGTAAACAAAAAGGAAAGCCGTTCCGCCGTTTTGCCACAGAATTTGGGGGGGATCCCTGGAACCTAAACAAAGCACAAGAAAAACACCGAATTGGCCATGGGTCAAAACCTATGCCTCCATTTTGGGGCGGATGAACACCCATGTACCACCTATTTTGATGTTCACCAGGGGTACCACGGGGGGTTTGACCCACAGCCAAGTCACCCGAATGCGTTGAGCAGGATGGCCAGGACTGGGTCTCCGTTTGGACGGCACGTGATATGGGGCCGCATTGGAGCGCTTCCTCTGCTCCACAGGCTGGGCTCTGTGGGCTCTGGAGAAACGCGGCCACACTGAGCCGGGTCTGGGAAGCAACAACTTCACTGTTCTTGGATCAAGTTCTTTTTGTTGTTGTTCTTTTTGGGTGAGAGTGGGGGGTGGGGGGTGGGGATTCTGGTCAGTTTTTGGTTTGGTGTTGTTTTCCCTTTTTTGGTTTCTGGTTTGTTTGTTCTGGTCATTGTTAGGTTTGGGGAGTACAAACAACACTGCCATACCAAGGGTTGTGAAGACAATCACCCCGAGTCTTTGCTGCCAGGAATTAGATGACACCAGACCCGTGTCGGCTTTGACATGATGCAAGAGCAGGCACCCAGTGGCGAACTCCGAAGTCCGAAGTCCGCCGAAGGTGAAGGGCAAGGTCACTTGAGCAAGATCATGCCCACCTGGTGAATCCCGTGAGGGGAAGCACACCATGTGGAAGGGCACACCATGTGGAAGGGCAGATGGTTCCCTCACAGCTTCTACCATTCCCATTCACAGCCGGAGCTGATGCGGAGGAGACCTTTACTTGCACCACGATTCGTTTGTTGTATCTGAATGACAGCAAGAAAATGAGTGCGCGCATGCGAGGGTGTGCAGGGTGTTGCAAGACATTGCAACATGTGTCTTGCTGCGAGATGCAATAATATATTGGCAAACCTTATGGAATAGCCAGTCTGCACATGAATCGAATTCTGGAAGGAGCAAGTTAGAGGCTTTCCTTTGGAAGACTCAGGTGTGCAGAGTATGCCGCGGTGAATACTACTTTTGCAGCCTCCACAAGATGGCACGACTCAGGCATAGCACCTCAGGCATGCGGGATATGTCGTGCGGTGAAAGCCAAGAGGCAGCCCGACAGGCTTTAAAATGGACGGGTATGAGACGATAGTGGATATTGACCCCAGATGAGCAAACCCGCTTCTTCTTTTTTTAAGGGGGTGTGCCCCTGAAGTGATGAATCCCCGCCGAGCTCAGGGAGAAGCACCCCTGATGGTTGTCAAGGGCCCCCCAACAGGGGGCCTCCCATCCCAATACGGGCCAATAGCGACCAATAAGGCCTATTCGGGGTTAAGACTGTGGATGGACGAGATCCTGCACCTAAGAAACCCTGGTTTCTGATGATTCCCCTGTAAATACCGGCAAACAATGGATTCAACCATGGATTCTTTTCGTGGTGCGAACGGATTTCGCAACCATCCATCGTAGGAAACTGTTTTTTCCGTGTCCCGTCTTTGGGGGGCTTTTTAAACAAGCCCTTCAAGACGAGGCGTGAGGCCTTGCCATCGGCCAGGCGCCCGGCTGGCAGCTTATAAGAGGCACTATCGAAGCAGCGCTCGGCCGCCCCGGCATGTCGTTTGCCGCGTGTCTCTGTGGAATTTGAGATCTTCTTTTGGAGCAAAGTAAGAGCCATCTGATCTTGTTTTTTGGAACCAGAGCCGCATTTCTTGTCAGAAACATTGCTTGAGGGAGTTGTGGGAGATTTGTCAGGCCTTGCCGCTTTTGCGTTGGTGGTCGCGCTCCTGCTTCCGCTGTCTTTGCTTCTCACAGTGCTGGAAGCTTTGCGAGCCGTTTGACTGCAGCACAGGCCTCACACGGCTGTGTCATTTTTTGGGGAACCCCCTTTTTGGCGGTTTTGAAAGGGATCCACAGGGAAAATCCAGAATTTCGAGGTCCACCCCCCCCGCCTTTAAGCTGATCCACGAGTTTCGGGAGTTGGCACACCCAGGCCTGCCTGCGACTGGACGCGAAGCCCAAAGCTCCGTTGGAGGAGCCGTGCCAATGGCAGAACATGGACACGCTTTTCGTCGGCTGCCCGTCCTCCCACCTTGCCACGGCGTTCCTGACAAAAGCTCCCTCCAAGAGGAAACTGATCTTCCAGGTACCCTCCCACAGGTGCCATGGCAACGTGGGAGGAAGGGCGCGTCAGAAGTAGAAGCATTTTAATCCTTGCAACCAGAATGGCAGTGATGCCAGCGGCGATGTGCCCAGATTGCACATGTATCAAACAAATGGTGCGGCATGAGGAGGGCCGTGTCACCTTGGTTTTGCCTGGCACTTGCTCCTATGTCTTTTGGCAACTGGGAAGCTTGGCAAGCTGCATTTACTGCGTGGTTCACGCGTTTGACAGAAATCAAAAAGACATGATCAACGGAGTCCAGTCACATAGTTGTTTCTCAAACTTAGAGATCCCTTCAGGTGGTTGGTTTCCATTTGGTTTCCCTTTAAGCCCATCCAAGGGTTCCCCCATTTTGAGAAACACACATACTGTTCAGCCAAGGAATGATACAGTACCTCTGTGAGCACTTCGACACACGAAGCGCCAAGCTTGCTCCTTGGTCCGTAGATTGCATTGCACTTTGCAACACTGTGCATGGTTGAGAAATCCGTTCGCAAGCCACTTGGAAGCCATGGTTGAAACCAACAAGTTTCTTGGTATTACAGGGGAATCATCAGAAAACCAGGGTTTCTCGGATGGCGCGAAATGGATGAGTGCAGCAGCTAAACATGGAAGTTGAACGTTGCGCGAGGCTGGAGTCAGCAGCGGCACCGTAGGTGCGGTAATGCTGCTGCAGCTGGAAGAGATGCTTGCCTAAATGCGTATGGCCATGGGTCAACATCCAAATCGTACCCCTAGCGAACATCCCAACCCCCACTAGAATAGGTTCTAAAAATGGGTGGTGAATTCACCTACCCCCAAATAGTACCGTTGGTGTTGACCCACGGCCAAGAAAGCGGCAGCGCAATGAGCCGAGTGATTCTTAGGGTGGCCGCCGCTGCTGACTCAGACTCTGCAGGCTTGGCAATAGCATGCTCAACTGAGTCACAATCAAAACCTGGGTAGATCCAGAAGTAGCTGCGGATATCCGCCTTCTAAATTCTTGAAGCATGGTTCTGGGTAGACCAGTTTAATACCGGGTTTTGAGTGTGACTCAACTGTGATAGCAAGCTGGTGCACTCCTTGAACTGGTGCCTTCTTTGGTGGAGTCTCACCAAACATGTTGCCCGCGCTGTTTGTTTTGTGTGTCACCAAACATGTCGCCCGTACATGGACCAACTATCTCTAGTCACTGTTGGTGAATACGCTGCACCCGCCTGTTTGTTCTCGGCAAGCGGGTCAACAGTCAAGACTTTGAGGTGTGGCGGCAGCTGTTCGTCAGAGAGCCCACCAGATTTTTGGAATCATTGAGAGCAAGGCTGCGCAGAACATGGCCTCACCAACAGCCTTTGTAGGGCGCGGCTCTGACCAAAATTCGAATGCGCTTCGAATGCGCAGACCACCCGATCATGTGTAATGGTTGGTCGATTTGGCCGGCATTTGAGTCTGAATGCAGCACTTTGATTGGCAGGTCACGCCTGTTTTTGCTGAGGCTTGGGCACTTTGATGGACATTCTAGCTGCAGAATTGCTGTCGGAAGGCGCAGCGAAGCTGAACGCTGAGTTTGCCAAGCTCCAAGCTAGCAGCACGTTGACGTGAGTCACAACCCGAAATTGGTGGTGGTTCAGATATGAATCTCGCATGAATTTGTGTCTTGCTGTATTTGGCCAAAGTTCACTGCCCTCTGTTTTCTATGTGAATCAAAGCCCGGGTAGATGAAGGTTAGTAAGGGGCAGTTCTTGAAAGCAGAAATAGTTGCGGGGCCCCGCCTTTCAATTTACTTAAGACTTGGGCTTGGACCAGTTTAAGACAGATCGGTTTCTCGGTTGCCCAGTGCCCTTTTTTCAACGTTTTTCCTTGGGGAAGGGTTCCCCATAAAAATCTCGACCAACAAGAAAAGGGTGCCTCTTTTTTTCCCACCAAAAGGGTGCCTCTTGTTGTTCCCACCAACAAGACAAGGGTGCCCCTTTTTCCCACGGAAATCCACTGCTTTTCTGGGAAATCATTGAGGTTTTGCTTGTGACTCGTTTGTCATGGGATTCGGCAGGCGACTATTCCGCCTTGAGCTCCCGCATGCGCATCGGAGTGAGGCGATTGGCCACCGGCGACCTGACCTCAAAATGGGTTGCCCGGGCAAATGGAACCATGGACCAAAACCTGCGGTCCAATTCCTGGTGGCTTGATTTTGACCCATACCCAAATGAGCAAGGGTCAAAACACGCCAAGAGTTCTTGACTTGGGCCGCCATGACATGGCCAACTGTTGAAAAAACATGTATTGGGCGACAGGGAGGGCCATGAAATGTGTTTTGACTCTTGCACACATGGCTGTGGTGGTCAAAACCGTTTTGGGATCCCATTTTGGGGGCCTGTCGCACCACCCATTTTAGAACTTATTTTAGTGGGGATTGGGATGTTCACTGGGAGTACGATTTGGATTTTGACCCATGGCCAAATGGCTATGAATTTTAGTAGGGAACCCCCTCCAAAGTGGTTGGTGGACATGGATCCCCGCCTCAATGGTGTCCACCAAATGGTCCCTAGTTAAAATTGAGACCCAAAGCGGACATGGGATGGTTTGTCTTGGCCTGGATGTTGACAAACGGTTTGGGAATGAATCGGAAGGCATTTCCCAGAAAGGAAACCAACTCGGAAATGGATGGTTTATTTCTTGAGGGGTCATTCCATTTCTTGTTCCATGCAGTAAGTTGAGCCCCTGGCTCAAAACCGAGAAAGCTAGGAGGGGACGGTCCCAACCAGAACTAGGTTCAGGAAGCAGCCTTGGTAACTCTTTACCATGGGGTTTTGGAAGCTCGCCATTTTGGTACCAGGTTTTGATTTTAACTCACTCGCGTAGACTGTGCAAAGGGCACTATACTGAAGGCTTTGTCCCCGCGATGGTGCCCGACGTCATCACCAGCTTTTCCTCACGAGAAGAGCTGCTGGAGAGTGTTATGGCATCATGCAATGCTTCCTTGGCTTCGACTTAACTTTGGCGCATTTTGCTTGGATGTTAGGACTTTAACGTTTTACCAGCTAATGGGTTTTCCATTAAATCACTAAAAGATAAAGTTGTAGCAGGGGAGCAGATCCATCTGTTTTCCCAGTTCCCCCCAGTCAGCCGCAAGCCGCAAGGTATGGCTGGTGGTCCGCTTCAAGCCATGGAGATATGTTCCCAGCCTGCGGGCCTTTTGTAATGATGGAGTGAACCCCTTTTCCTTCCACTGCTTCTTCGAGTACCTGCCTGGATCTCAGATCCAAGGAAAGTCATGAGAAGCCAACAATGGTTTCACAGATCCATCCGGAAAAGTCGTGAGCAGCAGCCCAACAAATCGTCAGGTATGACCTGCGCAGCGAGATGCGGGGCGTCATTGCCGCGAACCATCGCCACGGCGGCGCATGGGCCAAACTCTACACCGTTTGGAATTACCAAGCCGCGAGCTCAAGAGGTGTCTCCGATTAGCTTGTCTCTTGCTGGTGCGAGAAGTAGGTAGGGAATTAGACATGGAATGAACCGCTTTGGGATTGCCTTAAAGGAAAAATATAGGGCATGGTTGAAAAAGGAGTCATTCCATTTCTCAGTCCCTGAGCACCAGCAAGTTATCCAGAATCTTGGAAGCTGCTCAAACGGGTTCGGAAGACGAAGGCGTTTTTTGTGAGCCCCTCCATGGGTGTCCCTGTGTTGCTTTGGGAAGAGAAGTAGATGGGTAAATTTCATGGATATGTTTCCCAGAGGTCCCCAAGGTCACCTTGGTCCACTTGGCTGTGGTCTCAAAACCCGTGTTGGGATCGATCCCATGTTGGGGTTGCTTTCGCTGCGCCCATCTTGGAGCCAAGAAGTGCTTGGATTGGTCGATGTTCACGGGGGGTTTCGTTTTTTTTTTTGACCCATGGCCACTTGAGCCACAATCCAAGCCCGGGGATTGGTGAAGGTTAGAAAGGGCATCTCAGCCATAAATAGCTGGGGATATCCGCCTTCTTCATTCTTTACATGGTTCGCCCGATTCCCTTGCCAGAAATAGCTGGGGATCTCCGCCTTCTTAATTCGTGAAGCATGGTTCTGGGTTCACCATTCTGATACCGGGTTTTGATTTTGGTTCATTTGGACCCAAACATGGGGATTCTAGGGGTACCTTCCCCATTCTTTCTAGACCATTTTAATACCCGGGTTTTGATTGCGGCTCACTCGGAAAGCGGGAACTCCCCGCTTTTGGCGCTCGCAAAGTGAGGTTATGAAGGCGCCGCTCTCAGTCGGTGGCAGACAGAAGTGGCGCCATGATTTGTTTCGATGCGGAACCCCCTCCAAAGTGCGAAAGGTGGACATGGATCCCCACCTGGCTGTGGCTCAAAAACATGTACTAAAATGGCACCTTGGTAAATGGAACCAAAGACTAAAACCTGCGTAAGCCTAGCTCTTGAATTTTGAGCCACACCCACCTGGATGGTGTCCAGAAAAGGGTCCCTGATTCAAATTCAGACCCAAATTCAGAGCCAGGTGTTGCTTTCCCCTGCTGACCGGCACCTGTGGATAAGCCCCACCGTTGGTGGTCGGCTGGATATCCGAAACATGGTGAGGCTCGCAAGAAAGCAGTTGGATAGTGCCCTGCTGTTTTCATTTTAACTTGAGACCCAGAGACCAGCTGCTTGCGTGCCATTCACGCAACAGGTTTTCCGGCTGGTTTATGGGCCATCAGTGGCAGCAAGGCTCGCGTTTGAGAGTTGTAGGTTCAGGAGATGTCTATGTCACATGTGAAGCTGCTAGTAGTTTTTGGCGGCTCGCGTTTGAGAGTTGCAGGTTCAGGAGATGTCTATCTCACACGTGAAGCCGCCAGTTTTTTTTTAGTTTTTTTGCGAGGCTACATTCATGCACGAGATTTAGATGCACAAGGTTACTGGAGGGATCTGCCCAGGCGACCTGGCATGTGAGCCGCTTGGACGCACGGTTTCATCGAATTTCAGGCACGCCCCAACTGGGCCGCAATCAAAACCCGGGGATTGGCGATCCGGTTAGTAAGGGACAATCCCAGCCAGAAACAGCTGCGGATATCCGCCTTTGTATTTCCTTACATTGGGTCAACCATTTTAATACCGGGTTTTGAGCAAGTGACTCAACTGCTTTAGATTCTTTGGATTGCTGGGAACTGGGCACTTGAACCCTTGCTTCTACAGGGTAAATGGGAAACCAGCCCCCTCGCCACGAAACCAAAAAATCAACACCTCCATTTGATTGGCGGACCTTTTTTTGTGGTGGTTCAAGGGCACCCCCTTTAAATTCCTTTCTGGTGGGACGCTGAGCCTCGGCAAAAAGCGACGCGACGGAAACGCGCGCCGAGGACTTCCAGAGCTGAAGCCGCGGGGCTTCAGAATCTTCCGGGCGCTGAATCCAGCACTCCAGTTTGGTGCAGTCTGGCGCGAAAGCGCCCAAACGCTTCGCATGCGGAGCCCCGTGTTTTTTTTGTTTTGTTTTTTTCTTTCTCCGGCGTGGTCAAGCTGGAGGGGTTTGCAGCTGCGAGCGAGCGCAATGGTCGACTTTTGAGCAAGTCCTCGCCTAAAACGCCGTGGCGTTTTGGGGCTCAAGGCGGGCCCGGAAGGGGGGGGGCGGGTCCGGTGGAGGCCGCTCCAGGGTGCCGTCCTAAGCAGTGGGATCACTCGGGGTTTTACCAACCACTTCTGTGATACAAGGGAATCTCCCCCGTGTGGTGGGTTAGTCTTTGGGAAGCCCTTATTGTCAATATTGTTGTGTCACATGGTCATTTCCCACAGCCCTGGTCCTAAGTTTTTGGGCGCTGGAGAACCCAATGTCAATGGACCCAGGTGACTCGCTCGGCTGGGAGCCTGGTGATGCCACCAGTGCAGGCGGCTGCTTTCATCTTTGTTGCCTTTTGCTTTGAGTAGGTCCCGTGTCTTTTCTTCTTTCTCCATAGCATGCACCATCCAAAGGTGGAGTAGGTCCCGTTTGTTTTTTTTGGTTCCATAGCCTTTTTCCACCCAAAGAAGGAGAAGATGGTCCTTGGAGCCTCACACCTTGGTACTTTGCCTTTGACTCCAACTCCGAAGGTGCCAATTGGTGGCGATGCTGGGCTCTCGGGCCCAAAGGTGAGGCGTTAGGGCGCCTGATGGCGCCTGCAAAGTCATGGCTGTGGTGGTCAAAACCGTGTTGGGATCCCATTTTGGGGTTTTCGGTGAATTCACCACCCATTTTAGGCTTCCTATGAAAAGTGGTTGGATTGAATCGGATGTTCACTGGGGGCTAACCGATTTGGATTTTGACCCATGGTCATATTAGGCCAACTTCGCTTGAGGTGCACTCATGGGGCAGCGGTGAGATGGGGCAGCTGGGTTTCCCACTCCTTGAGGAGATGGGCCTTGTGACGTGTCCTGCAATCATGCCGGGCAGAAGGCGGCAAAGACGTCAGAGGTTTACTCGGCGCTGCAGGACCTCCCAAAGGACCAGGATGGCTACCCATACGAGCCAACTGCTGGTCTCATCAAGGCCTCGTTCATGTCATGGAATTTAGCGCATGGCAGATCGTTCAGGCCTTCAAGCGTATCAAGATCTGCAGCGGTCCCAGCACTGAAATCTGGGTGGTCTGGCAGCGTGTTTCACATGAGTCACAATCAAAACCCGGGAAGTGAAGGTTAGGGCCAGTCCCAGCCAGAAATCCTTGCGGCGCCTGGCCTTCTTTATTTCCATGGTTCTGATTGTCCGTCGACCATTTCCAGTCCTTTATCATCTCCATCGATCCTGATTGTTCTTTATCATCTCCATCGATCCTGATTGTTCTTTATCATCTCCATCGATCCTGATTGTTCTTCATCATCTCCATCGATTCTGATTGTTCTTTATCATTTCCATCGATTCTGACTGTCGGTTCTTTATCATTTCCCAGCTAGTGGACCCATTTTCTCTACCCGGATCGGTCTTGCTCCTCACCCACGGCGCGAGCTGCGCCGACTCCGCGGCTCCGTGAGCCCAGGTCAAATCGCAGGCGGAGACGGGCACACCGCCCAGAGCTTGGATCCTGCGGCGGGTGACAAGACATGGAAGCCGAACACAGGACACACTTGACAGTGTAAACCGCAGAGTCATGTTGAAAGAAAAAAAAATGCTAAGTCAGAAGGAGTCAGTTTAAAAAAACTAAAAAAAAAAAGCTGCGAAGTCGGAGTGGAGATCCAAGGCTGCAGTCACTGTTCACGGAAAGCTGTACAGCTGGGGAGCAAGTGCCTGCGGTCGCCACCCTGGAGAGACAGGTTTCCCATGCCAGCATCTGTCATTGCTCGCATGGGTTCACCTTTGGCCGCTATCAACATGTGTGTGCCTAGGCCAGCTAGGGCATTGTGTCGCAGCTGCATTAGCAGAGATGGGATGACCACCTTGCCTTGAACTTTGCAAACATTGATTAAACAAAGTACCAGCTTCATGGTTCTGCAAAAGCTCCCACTTCAGCTCAAGAAACGCCAAACAATGCCGCCGAACACCGGCTCGATGCGTGGGAACGCGGCTCCAGGTGACACTGCGCACATGCCCAAGGATGTCAGGTACTTAGTCACCAAAACAAATCGTGTCAAAATCAAGAGCGTTCTTTCTCAGAGAGTCACCACTCGTGTCAATTCAAGAGCGTTCGTTCTCAGAGAGCTCCAGGTGGAAGGCTACCCCTACCAGCCAGTGCCCCTACTGGTTGGAAGCCTCCAGGAGCGGAAGCTATCCGACATCTCTGACGCCACGAGCAATCAAACCGAAACCCGGGGAGTGGTGATCCGGTTAGGGACCACTCCCCTTGCCACAAATACTCACTTCCTGAGTTGATGGACTTTAAACTTTTTGGAAAGACCATCTTAGCGGTAAATAAAAAGTTCAGACTTTTTTTGGCCAGTCAACTTGGGAAGTGAGAATAGCTGCGGAGATCCGCCCTAGTTCTTGAAGCATGAAAATGGGGCCTTACGCGACCATTTACCGATCGGTTTTGGGTATGACTCACCTGACTTGCCAGGACGTATGCATCGTCCAGATTGCCTGCGGAGATGCGCACACCGTCGCGCTATCTCGCGAGGGTGTTCTGTACAGCTCCTCACCTCAGGAAAGTCAGGGCATACTGCGGTGCAGTGGTTTTATTCAAACCGTACTTCTCAAGCATCATACAACATGTTTGCTAGGAACAGTTTGTTTTAATATATGTGCGCGCAAATCCCGTACTGTGTCTTTGCCTTAGGCTGGGGTGGCGGAGGATGTGGACAATTAGGTCACTCTGAGACCTCAAAGATGCCACACACTGAGCCTCCAGCTTGGTATTGCGGTGCGTGCATAGCAAGCTCAGGCCAAAAGATGAGGACGGCTGCCCATATCAGCTCACACCTCGAGCTTGGACCTGAAAGATGCACCAAATATTCCTGGCTTACTGAACCGGTGAACATCAACTGAGCAGCGTCTTTTTTCTGGATGAAGGCCCACATCGGGCAGTCGCGTAGGCGAGCGCTTATGAGCTTGAATGTTGAGCATTGTTGTTATGCAAGACATGGTTGTGTGACCGTTTGTGAGCGGCAGTTTGGCACAGCAGCTTTTCGTCAGCTGCTTGCAGCATGGAGGCGCAAGCTGGCGGTCGCTGGCGGAGGGAGGAGGAGGTCCGCTTGTCCAGCAGCGCAGCTGGCAACTCATACTGCGGCGCTTCTGCTAGTAGACCCGTCGCGCTAACAGGTAAAAGGCATTCTCGGAACTCCAAAAAATCCAGGTTCATTTCGCGTAGGCTCTGCGTAGGCTTCGCGTAGGCATCTCGTCCAAAATCTGACTGGAAGGCCTTCGCGGCACCCTCCGTTTCCCGTTCCTCTGCAGCCTACTGCAGCGACTTCAAACTCGTCTTCTTCGTGACCTGTCCAATCGCGATCGAAACGAACCTCTCCGTAGCCGAGCGTAAAAAGCGCGTCGAGCTCCTCGTTGTCGTGTAGGCGGCGTAGCCAGGTATGTAGTCAGCTCGGTCTCGCGTAGGCGTTTTTGTGGGACTGTTGCGTTTCGCATAGGTGTGGGGTAGGCGCCGCGCAAGCAATTAAAAAATGACAAGGACCCACAAGGACCCGGCTCAACTCGAAAATAAAAAAATGACAATGGAAAGTAAATGACAAGTAAAGAATGACAGTTGAAAAACAATTCAGCTCGAGCAGCGAAGCCGCGAAGCCGCGAAGCCGCGAAGCCCTGAGGTTGTGGAGCATCTTCGACCACACGTGGTCGCCACTGTCGCCTGCGGGAAGGCCGGAGCGATTCTGTCGGAGGGCCTGACACGCGTTCGCGCGCCTTCGCGCCCGCGCTCTTCCTTGCCTGCTATTGGGTTGGAGCTTTAGACTTTCACTTTTTGGGAAATCAAGGGGTTCTCCACCAAACCCCCAAAAAGTTGAACTTTTTGCAGGGGGGTCAACAGCAACCAAGCTTCAGGCGCACACCATTGCGGTTTCAGACCGGGGCCGCATGTACACCTGGGGCGCGCTGCTCAGTTTTATGCTTTGCCGGACGACTGTTGGCTGTGGTTGTCAAAACCGTTTTGGGATCCAATTTTGGGGTAGGTGAATTCACCACCCATTTTTGTCGGGATTTTAGTGGTTGGATTGGGCTGTTCACTGGGGCTACGATTTGGATTTTGACCCATGGCCTGTTTATTCAATTCTGCGGTCTGGGCCATATTGGCGATTTGTTTTTCTTGTGCGCCGCAAGGAGCTGGTGCTTGCGGGCAGCTTGGTCATCCAGACACCAGTAGCTTCCCATCGGACGAAGATGGCTATCCGTTTCAGCCTGCTCTTCGGCGGCAAGAGCTAGAGCCACCAAGTCAGCTTGCTTTTCGTCGTATCCATGATGCTGTGCACTGCCACGAAACGAAACCGAAGCTAGCCCTAGGGTCAACTGGAGTACATACCCCTCTTAGAATGTCCACCTGAGATTAGCAAAGGCCCCCCCCCCCGGGTCCACAAAGGGGGCCCCTAGAAGAATACCTTGAGATCTGCTTCAATTGAGTTTCCATTTCATTTCGTATTGCTGGAGTTCCCTTTCAGAACCGGAATTCAGGTTGCATTTGATTGAGTATTGCTGGAGCTTCCTGGGCCAGGCAGCAACACTTTATTCCAGGGACCCCTGAACCACACCCTTTAAGGGTTTGATTGTGGGCAGCTGACCATTTTAGATTTGAGGAGCAGGCCCAAGTCTAACAACAACGCCTGAAGCGTTGCCGGCATCACCTGGGCCGTCTATTGATTTAACTAACTAAGACACATTACAGCGGGCAGGTGGTATTTTTTCAGGGGCCCACGCAACCAAACTTCTTGTAGTGATTCTTGAAATATGGTCTTGGGGTCTCAAATTTGGTGAGCCGAGGACGTACCGGTTCCATTGTGGGCAGGTTTTTGAAAATGTTTTTAAGAGAATCTGATTTTGGTTGGAAGCTGCAAAGTTCGGATCTCTTGCGGAGCAGCTACTTGTTTAACCGGTTTTTCTCTTTTTTGTTCTTTTCGATTTTCTTTTCGGGCCACTGAGTTGTCTTTATGACAAACATCCATGTACTGGTACTAGGTGGACATGAGTGTCTAGTGGCTGTATCTCCCATTCGGCTGGGGGTAGTGGTTTGGGGTAGTGGAAACCATCTGAGATCGAAGCAGCTTTCTTTTTCAATCGGGGGGAGTGCAAAGCAGAGACAGCTTTGGCTTTGGCCAGCATACTGTGGCTGCTTGTCTGCCTATGACCGCCTGGCGAGCTGATTTTGCACAGGTTCCGCGAGAAGTCGACCAGTTGAAGGACTACAAAGCTCGGAGCCTGGCAAAGGAAGAGTTGGGGGTTGATCAACAGGTGGAACATAGGACGACCATTGCTTGGAACAAGAAAGATGAGAATCTGTTTTCCCCACCTCGGAGAAGTTACCCATAGTCAAAACTGGGGTCGAACGGAATATTGACCAACCCCCAGTTGCAAGTAGGAAACATAAACATGGTGTTGCGTCATTGAGTCAGCACATTCATTGCCTGTGCACTGTCCCTTGACTGGCGTTTTGGCCAGTGGTCCAGGTCATAGCAACTGCCTGTGGAGACGTAAGAGGCTTAGAATGCGAGAGAGAGGAGCTTTTCGGTGCCTGGCCATGATTGAACATAAGCGACATCTGTGGATGCGCGAAATCCATTTCGCACCACCGTTCAGAGGCCCTGGTTTGGGATGATTCCCCTGTGAATACCTTCGAGTGGTTTCAAACGTGGTTTCCAACTGGTGCGAACGTTAAGAGTTTTCGTCCAGCCAACCGTTGAGGGAGGTTAAAATAATTTATTTTGTGATTTGGGAGTGAGGCTTGGAGCAAGAAAATAGCAATCTGAAAATTAAGAGCAAACTGAAAAGCAAGAAAAAAGTGATTCACTTGCAACAGTTGACACAAAAAAGCAAGAAAATAGTGATCAGATGGTCATCAAATAGTGATTTGGGCACCTCAAAATAGCAAGGATCCAAATAGGGATTATATGGGAGATCACTATTTTCCTGATTTTTTTTGCAGGCGAC
Organism: Effrenium voratum; assembly: GCA_963377175.1. Classification (NCBI taxonomy): domain Eukaryota; class Dinophyceae; order Suessiales; family Symbiodiniaceae; genus Effrenium; species Effrenium voratum. The sequence goes on along the minus strand of CAUJNA010003696.1, from coordinate 177,064 downwards.
AACCCTCAAAACCCGAAATCTGCAAATCACAACGGGAGATCACTATTTTCTTGCTTTTTTTGGAGTGGGAAATCACTATTTTCTTGTTTTTTTTGGAGGCGACGACCCTCGAAACCCGAAAATCTGCAAATCACAACGGGAGATCACTATTTTCTTGCTTTTTTGGAGTAGGGAAATCCATATTTTCTTGTTTTTTTTGGAGGCGACGACCCTCGAAACCGGAAATCTGCAAATCACAACGGGAGATCACCATTTTCTCGCGCCCCCGGAGGGGGAAACCCATTTTTTTTGGAAGCGACGACCCTCGAAACTCGAAAATCTGCAAATCACAACGGGAGATCACTATTTTCTTGCTTTTTTGGAGTGGGAAATCCATATTTTCTTGTTTTTTTTGGAGGCGACGACCCTCGAAACCGGAAATCTGCAAATCACAACGGGAGATCCCTATTTTCTTGCTTTTTTGGAGTGGGAAATCACTATTTTCTTGTCTTTTTGGAGGCGACGACCCTCGAAACCCGAAAATCTGCAAATCACAACGGGAGATCACTATTTTCTTGCTTTTTTGGAGTGGGAAATCCATATTTTCTTGTTTATTTTGGAGGCGACAACCCTCGAAACCGGAAATCTGCAAATCACAACGGGAGATCATTATTTTCTTGCTTTTTTGGAGTGGGAAATCCATATTTTCTTGCTTTTTGGGCAGGCGATGACCCTCGAAACCCGAAAATCTGCAAATCATAGCGGGAGATCACTATTTTCTTGCTTTTTTGGATGTTGTCGCCTGCAAAAAAAACACAAGAGAATAGGGATTTCCAATTCCAAAAAAGCAAGAAAATAGTGATCTCCCGTTGTGATTTGCAGATTTCCGGGTTTCGAGGGTCATCGCCTGCCCAAAAAGCAAGGAACAAGTGATTCCCCACTCCAAAAAAGCAAGAAAATAGTCATCTCCCGTTGTGATTTGCAGATTTCCGGTTTCGAGGGTCGTCGCCTCCAAAAAAAACAAGAAAATATGGATTTCCCACTCCAAAAAAGCAAGAAAATAGTGATCTCCCGTTGTGATTTGCAGATTTTCGGGTTTCGAGGGTCGTCGCCTCCAAAAAAAACAAGAAAATAGTGATTTCCCACTCCAAAAAAGCAAGAAAATAGTGATCTCCCGTTGTGATTTGCAGATTTCCGGGTTTCGAGGGTCGTCGCCTCCCAAAAAAACAAGAAAATATGGATTTCCAACTCCAAAAAAGCAAGAAAATAGTGATCTCCCGCTGTGATTTGCAGATTTGCTGGTTTCGAGGGTTGATCACAATTTTCTTGCTTTTTGTTTCACAATTGTCTTGCTATTTTCTTGCTATTTCTGGTCTCTTGTTTGCTGCATTCTTGCTTTTTTAGTGCCCACTGTTTGCTCTAAAATCACTTTTTCCTTGCTTTTTTTTCCCACCCGAAACTTGGGATCACTATTTTCTTGCTCTGTTGCTTGCTCTACATCTCACAAAAAAATTAAAACAGCATTTTCCAATGGTTGGCTGGTTTCGCAAGTCTTAATGCGAACGGATTTCGCAACCATCCACAGGGCCAGCTCGGAGCTTCACCGGGTTCACATGTCACATGTTCGCTCAGTCAACCCAGCTGGCTGAGGTCCATACCTTGGCGCTAACCGACAACGGGCATGTGTACTCCTTTGGTGGCGGCTCATATGGCCAGCTGGGTGTGAAGGACCGCAGAAGCTGTGTGGATCAGCTTCCCTCGATTTTTGGTCTGAGGCCGGTGGTTCGGTGTGGAGGTTGGGTGGCTTACCATTTACCCTCTACACACCTAGGAGTCACTGCAAACCATGTGTCCAATGAATCCGCCTGCAGAAGCGCTTTGCACTTCGTGTTCCCGCTGGTTTCTGTTGGCTGTCAGGGCTCCAAAACATTGAACCGCTTCGAGTCAGCAGGACGTGCTGGCCATGCCGGTGGATGCTGACAACTGCCCCGGCCTAAGAGAGAAGATGTGGCTTGGTACCTCAAATGGCTCCTGGCTGAACGGAAGCAAAGACGAGAAAACCTGCGGGGTTTGTCCTAGCTGTTTGTCAAAAATGAGCCATATGGCTGTGGCTCAAAAAAACGGAATTCCAACATGGCACCCTGGTAAATGGAAGCAAAGACTAAAATCTGCGGTTTGCCCCAGCTCTTTAACAGGGCTCCTTAAAAGATACATTTTGCCTATTTGAAACATGGCTTTTTCAACACCAAAATAAAGGGAAGCCACCATTGACAAGGCAATGTTCAGGTGAATGTAAGGATCCCTGTTTAATTTGAGTCATACGCATAGTCGAGCTCCATGGCAGCAGACCCGAGGCCCGTACATGCCAACTCCCCAACAAGTCTACGGCCTTGAGGGCATTGTGCGCTTGGCCTGCGGTGATTCGTACAGAGCTTAGCTCCTGGACCGTGCCTCAGCTTGGCCACGGAACACGACACTCCCAGGCACTCGCTCACTGTGGACAGAGATGGGCGTTTATACTGTAGCTTTGCAGCATTGATGCCGCAACGGCGCCGGTTCCGGGTTGCAGATGCCTGGTATTGAAATGCTCCAACTCTTGGTTCAGTGGTATGTGGCCATGGGTCAAAACCCAAATCGTCCCAGTGAACCTTTTCAATCCAACCACTAAAATCCCGACTAAAATGGGTGGTGAATTCACCTACCCCAAATAGGATCCCAAAACGGTTTTGACAACCACAGCCGTATGTGTCTCCATGATTGACTTCTCTTGCTCTGCAAATACTTTTCTCTTGCTCACAGGCTGGGGAGCGAACTCCTGTGGTCAGACAGGGGCTCAGCAATTGATGGGTGCCACTGAACCGTGCATAGAGCATGGATACAGATTCAATTTATGCGTGGATGAACCACATGTCTTGCAGCAAAGACTGGCAGCTGATGTCTGTCATCACACTGTTCCCGGCTAAGGCTTGGAATCATGAACCCAGACGATCCCAGGATAAGAAAAGACCCTGATGGCATTCCGCAATGGCCTGAGAGCAAGCTGGCTGTGCTGAGCGCGTTGATCAGCGTCGTCATCTCAAGGCACTTGCCAACCCCGGCGGGGGTCGAAGCACTGGCAGACCAGAGGAGCTGCAAAGTGCATTGCTCTGGAGTCTCCAATGCTGGATCCGACAGGATCATTGATATTGCCTGTGGGGAGGTGGGCAAAGCCTTTCCGAGCAATCCTCGACGTCTCATTCTTGCAGCCATGACTAGTGAGATGGTTGCCGCTGTCAGGGTTCTACTTTGCGCCTACCCCAGGGTAGACGCAGAAATTTAGGGGAGGTCCCATTCCCCCCCCCCAAAACGAGAGCCAGGGGTTTGAGTCTATCTTGGGGTGGGCCAAAAGCGGAACTCTGCCCACTCTTCATTGTTGTTGGGAAACATTTACATTTTTGCTTATTGTGGTTGAGTGGGAAATCCCCACTTAACTGCTAAAATTTAAATTGTTGCTCCCCTTCCAACTTCAACCAGCCATATGACAGGCGCACTCCCTAGCAGTGTCAGCTACCGGCAATTTGTACAGTGCGGAGCTCAGGTCAACAGGAGTGCGTTCTTTCTTTGGGTGAAAAATCGGTGCCCAAAATGGACGGTTTTTGTTGGCTTGCCAAACCTGCGGTCCCTACCCATATTGCAGTTGTTGTTTCATTGCTTGCTGCGGGAGCCTTCGGCATGCGATGTGTTCTTAGACGATTGTTCCAATTTGAAGACGCACAAACGGAATACGCAACACGGGGTTGATCAATATTCCCTTTGGCCCCAGTTTTGAGCATGGGTAACTTTTCCCATGTGGAACACATTACATCTTTTTGGTGGTTTTCCAACCAATGGTCATCAAATGTGAAGGACCTTTTCATCACCACATAACTATGAATAAAAGAACTGTACCAAGATAACACCTTGGCACATGGAACCTTCATCACCTTGGCAAAATGGCCCATGTTATCTAATTAAACTTATCAAATCTGTTTGGTGGTTTTCCTTAACCAATGGTCATCCCATGTTTTTGGTTGACCTTTGGATCAACCCGCATGTGCAAGCTGCGCCACGCGGCCACGCGCCCCGCCGTTCGAGAACGCTTGCGCTGGCGCTTGCGCGAGGTTGGGGCGCATGCTCCTGCGGCCAGCTTGGACTCGGCAGCTCAAGCCTCATGAGAGTGGCGCCTCAGGGAGGAAATTCACATTGACTTGTTGGCTCCCAGCTCCCAGTCCGGTTCCGCTTAGATCTTCTTAGATCTTAGATCTTCTTAGATCTCTTTGGATGTGTTTTGGTTCAGTCGTCGGGTTTCCGATTTTTGTCCCGCGAGTTAAACTTTTAGCAGGGGATCTGAGCGCAGGCTCAAGGCTCAAGGCCCAAGGGACACACCCTCTTGCTTCGCCGGCATACGCCATGCGCGTGCCCCTGGGGAATGGGCTGCGATGACATGGCAGTGGTGGTCGTTGAACCGTTTTTGGGATCCCATTTTGGGGGTTTCGGTGAATTCACCTGCACCACATATTTTCGTCGTGATCTTAGGGGTTGGATTGGGACGTTCACTGGGGGCACGATGGGAATTGTGGCCCATGGCCACATCTGCAAGAAGGCTCAGGGACCGGCGAGCTTCCACTCATCTTGGCGGATGGCCTGGTAGAAACGGTCTTCGGTAAGTACATCGCTCCCAATCCCATTGGCTGGAGCCCCGGATCCCCGGTGGACAAGTCTGTCCGTGAAGACTTGAAGATTTAGCAAATACCGAGACCATTGAAGAGTTGAAAGATGTGGATGCTCACTGCCCGAAGGAAATATGTTGCAGGCAGCCATGGAGACTCAGCTCAAGCACATGAAGGAGTGATGAGAAGTGATGATATGTATATATATATATATATATAGACAAACCGTGCTCTTCAGGAACGAGGAAAACGAAGACATTCCACAGCCCACAGACTCGTGGGTCTGGTTGACTTTTGATTCTCCGCTCTCGCGGCCAACAGAGCGACTGGGAGCTTTGATTTTCCAGGTATTCTGCTGAAGTCTTTAATTTTATGCCATGCCTCTTGCCAGAAAAAGACATACCTGAACTACGGTATCTTGGTCCAGGGCCACGACAGCGAGCGGCAAATGGGGTGCCTTGTTGGGATCTGGTGCCGCCGATACGTGCCGCCTTCTAAAGGCGATACCAAAAAGGGCCCCTACTGTTGACGAACATTCAAATGGCCATGGGTCAAAATCCAAATCGTAGCCACAGGCATCCCAATCGCCACTAAAATTGGTTCTAAAATGGGTGGTGCAGCTACCCCAAAATGGGATCCCAAAACGGTTTTGACCCACAGCCAAATGTGTAGGACACGTGGGATGGCCCGAGACTTGCCGCAGTGCCAAGCTGTAGATTGTTTGTGCAGCCATATCTCAGCCTGGCGGAACGCCCCGCGCCGATCCGATTCGAGCGATGAACGGCGCTGCCGGTCCGCCCAAGACGGCTGCGAACTTTGCAGCTCTGACGCCACTTCACTTCTTGGAGCGTACAGCTGAGGTTTTTCCTGACAGGCCAGTCGTTAGGGATGCGCATCGCTGCGACGGAGTTGCTTGCACCTGATTTCTGTTATAGACTGAAAGCCTTTCATGCAAGACACTATATATGCAAGACAATGTGTTTCCTTTTTACGGAACAAAACAAATAGTCGCCCAAATGCGCGCATCCCACATTTGAGATGTATGATGTTCTAAAACCCCAACATTTGAAAGTAGTATTCGTGAGGACATATTGTTTCCAAAATGTTGCTATTGCTAGGCCGCGAAAGAGTTGGTGAAAAATCGAGTCATCGTTTACGATACAAACGGGTTGCGAAAGGACCTGCTTGCCTCCAAGGGAAGTCCCGTTTTTGCGGGCACGAACTTCAAATTCTCAATCTGTGAAAGCGACGCGAAAGCGATGGCCTCATCAAACCTCTCGCGACAAGAAGTTCTCATGCCGCGACAGCCCGGCAAAAGCCTTCGTAAAAGGGATATGATATTTCTTTTGGAAGCAACTGGAGTTAGACCACTGCTCATTTGATCGCTTCAAAGCCGTCTTAGGGCTTGCATTTGCTGGTTCATCCGCTCCGCAGGCTTGCCATCGTGCATGGACCTTTGAGGAGACTCTGCGTGAAATGCATGGACAAAATGCTCACAATGAGTCTCAATTGAGTCACGATCAAAACCCAAAACTTGGGTAAAAGGGACTCCCCACCAGAAATGGGTGCAGCCGCCTTGATAACTCTCTGGGATTTCCGCAAAAGGTCCCAAATACATGGGATGGCTACTAGGGAAACCAAGAAAGGGCAGAGAGATCTGCAGGAGAACATGGGCAGAGGTCTACGCTCGTTCCCGGCGCTTGTGTTCAGCGCTTCAAGCTCGTGGAGTTGGTCGAGGTGATGCCACTCTCTTTAAGCGAGTGCATGGAGTGCATTGCCGCCCACGTTGGTTCCGGAGACCCTTTTTGTACAGGTGTCCACTTTTGGACTCCAACCCATATGTCCATCCCTTGCTAAGGTGGTTTACAGCCTGCTTGGGTAGGTGTGAGTGTTCGAAATACCCTCCCACCAACTAGCATGGAAGTGCACAAACCCCCTTTCCAAGAGGAAAGTAGTGTGTTTTTACAGGGGTCTGTGCACCAAACCCATGGACTCGCCGGTGGGAGGTGTCTATGGTTTGCCAAGGTGGTGGCAGTGCTTTTGAACAACTCTCCAGAGAACATTGAGGCGCACTTTGGAATTCCGATGACCGGAGCGGTGCTGAATCCTCTCAACTACCGTCTGGACTCTCGCACTTTGAACTTCATGCTTGGGCATTCAGAAGCCAAGATCCTGATTGTTGACCGGGAGTACAGCAAACTGGTGCTTGGCGTGCTTTCTGCAATGCCTGCAGAAAAGCGACCATTCGTGGTGGATGTGGATGACCCGCTCTGCAGCGAAAACGGGCCTTTGATCGGCGCGATGAACTATGAGCAGTTGCTCGCGGAAGGTGACGCCATGGCCGACTGGCGACCGCCAGAGGATGAGTGGGACACGCTGTCGTTGTGCTACACAAGCGGCACAACAGCAGACCCGAAAGGAGTTCTTCTTCATCATCGCGGCGCCTACTTGAAAAGTGTGCACCTGATCGTCAAATGGCCCCTACACCGCCACTGTGTGTACCTCTGGACTGTTCCCATATTCCACTTGAACGGCTGGTTTTTCCCCTACGCTGTGGCAGCTGTTGCGGGCGTGAACGTATGCCTTCGCAAGGTGGTAGCTGATGACATATTTGCCGCTGTGAAGGAGCATGGAGTCACTCATATTTGCGGCGCCCCCATTGTGATGAGTACCATGCTACGCGGCATTCAAATCCCGAAAATGAGGTAGATGCTGAAAGCTCGGATCTGCAATTTGGATACATGGGGTTGCGACCATTCCCTTTGCCGCCCCCAGTTTTGACCATAGGTAACTTTGCCCCGTGTAATGGAAATATCACATCTTTCTGGTGGGTTTCCAACCAATGGTCATCAAATGTGAAGGACCTTTTCCTCACCACATGGCTGTGGGTAAAAACACTACCAAACTGGCACCTTGGCAAACCACAGACTAAAACCTGCGAAACCCTTGTTGAATTTCCACACCCATATATGTACCTTCCTCCAAGTGCAGTGAGTGCTTGGCATGCGCATGAGGCTGCAGTACCAGGGTGGCCGGACTTGGCAGCAAGATCTCAAGTTCATGACCAGCGCTGCCGCGCCACCGGCCCCGGTTCTCGCCAAAATGACCGAGTACGGCATCGAAGTGAGACGCCCTCCTCAATGACGAACACTTTGCCTGATGTGGCCCAGGGTTCGTTAGCTTTTCTCTTTTTGCTGCTCAGTCTGGCATTTGTTTTTGTGGGGTGCGAACGTATTGCAGCACTCTGACATAGGACACATGCTGTTGTGTCCTGTTTAAGAACTTCCGAACTAATTGAGCTTGCTCCGAAGAACGCATGCGCTTGCGCAGTGCTTAGAATATAGAAACACCGCGCGTGAACCAGCAAGCGCGAAACTTGGGGGGCCGACGCCTGACAGAGGCGGGCTCGGAGCGGGCTCGAAGACGGGACCATCCGCACAGCCGCGCGCATCACTTCGCAGCCTGGAATTGTAAACGCTGCGTGTTGCCCGCCTCGGCCAAGCCGAGCGCGCAGCGTCTGTGGTTCGACTGCAAGCAGCAGAGCTGGTCAAGTGGCGATTCAGGCATGGACAGGTTCTGGCGTCGTAGGACCAATTGATGTCATGGGCCCGCAGGAATCACCGAGGCAAGGGCAAGGCGATGCACAGGACAGGGCGAGGTGGGCTGGGCCTTGCTTGGGTTGGTTGGTGGCTGAACAGGCTGGGATGCGCCTGCTTGGGTTGCTGGGCTGGGCCTGAGGCGACTGGGCTGGGCCAGAGGCTAGTCTCTGAGACAAGGCTAGTTTGTTTGTTGTGGGCGTGGGCCGCTGCTGGGGGCTGGGCGGGCTGGGCTGGGCCTTGCTTGTGTGGGTTGCTGCTTGTGTGAGGCTAGTCTCAAACAGAGCGCACGGGTAAAGCGAAGATTCGCTGTGAGAAACGAGATCTGAGCGCCCTTGCCCCCTTGGGCCGAGGTTTCGGCACCACCAGGGGACCGCAGGTTTGAGTCTTTGGTTCCTTTTACCAGGGCAACCCATTTTGGGGTTAGCCTATTTTTGACCCACAGCCAACTGTTTGCGCACTTTGGGAGGGTCGCCCCTGAACAGCTTGTTGAACGATATTTTTCCGGCACTTTTCGCTCCTCTAGCGGAACGCTCTGCTGACTTTTTTGAGGTCGGGGATGAACCTCGAAGAGATGTTGTTTTGTGTTCTTATTCAGTAGACAGAGAGGGGGAAAGAGTTGAAACAGACAGAGAAGCAAAAAGAGAGAGCAAGAGGAAGAGAAAATATTAAAACGCAAAAAACGATTAGATTGAGAAAAGGGACGGAGAAAGATAAAGAAGAAAGGGAAGGCAAACAAAGAGAAAGAGAAAGAGAAACAGAAACATCAAGGAGAAAGAGAGAGAGAGAGAGAGAGAGAAAAGAGAAAAAAAACATCAAGGAAAAAGAGAAAAGAGAAAGAGAGAGGCAAGAAGAGCGAGCAAGAGAAAGCGAAAGGTGAAAGAGAAAGCGAAAGGGAGGACAGAGAAAGAGAGAGGCGCAAGACAGCTGATAGCTTCCTGGTATTAGCTTTCCAGCTACTCGCATTCTCCAAGTATTTGAACAAAGTATTCCTCTCGTACTGACTTGCGAAAAGAGATAGAGGAAGAGGAATTGACATAGGATGAGAAAGAGAAAGAGGAGGAGAAAGAGAAAGAAAGGAGAAAAAACAAGAGAAAGAGAAAGAGAGCGGGCAGAAAGAGAAAGAGGGAGAGAGAGAGAGAGAGAGAGAGAGAGAGAAAGAGAGAGACAGAGAGAGAAAGAGAGATGGGGAAAAGAAGTGTGCCCCAAACTGCCTGAAGGGCTAACAATATCACAACAGATCATATCCTTGTGTGTGTAAGTACTGGTTGAGTAGGTGAATTCAACGTTGGTGTGTTGATGACGGCTTCAAGACGAAGTTCGGAGCGCACGTTTGTCTACATGCCAAATTTGACTATGGACGTGGGCGATTGCGCTAGCCTAGGTCATGTCTACGGCCTGACTGAGGCCTACGGCACAGGTGACGGTTGAACCTATTATTTGTCAGGATGCTTTATGCCTTTTACACTTGTGTTTTAGGGGGGTGCAATACCAGACTGGTCAATGAACCCTGACAGGTGTAATGTGCGAGTGGAAAGATGAATGGAACTCAAAGTCCATGGAGGAGAAAGCAGGCTTTTTGGCACGACAGGGAGTTCGCTGCTTGGAGTTTCTTACCTGACTTAGCCGGACTTTTCTTCTGGATTCCAAATACCATGCTTCTCCCCGACTGCGACTCATCGGGGTCAGGTTGGAGTACCTCGAAGTGATTGATCCATCAACGCGAAAGCCAGTTCCCAGAGATGGGCGGACCATTGGCGAAATCGTCATGAGCGGCAACACAATCATGAAGGGAGCCTCGACACAATGCGTGTGCCTGTGCCTGTGCCTGTGTGCGTGTGTTTGTGTCTGTATTTGTGTCTGTGTGTGTGTGTGCGTGTGTGTTGCTTTTGTTCTTGTAGCGTGTGATTGTTTGAGATTGGCATTCCGCAGAAGGGACACCACTTGCTATAGATGTCCCCGAGCTTTACCGTTTTGGCTTTCAGTCTGAGGCTACTTCAAGAACCCGGAAGCGACTGCAAAGGAGTTCACGGGCGGCGCTGCCTGATTGCATAGTTCAGGGATTGACAGCAACTCGCCCTCACTTCAAGCAACTTTACCGGAGAAAGCGTGGCGCGAGGTGTTCAACACTGGTGACCTGGGCGTCAGACATCCTGATGGCTACATTCAGTTGAAAGATCGGTCCAAGGACATGCGTCGGCAAGACTTTCTCTCCGGGCACTTTCGCTTGCAATAGGTTGCTTTGATTGACTCACGGGTGTCCGGTTTCAGGACATCATCATTTCTGGAGGAGAGAACATCTCCTCGCTTGAGGTAGAGAGCATCATGATGAAGCATGATAAGATCTCTGAAGTCGCTGTGGTTGCAAGGCACGGGTTGTTTGTTAAGAAGGCACGTGAGCAGCTCTAAAAAAACCTTTGCATCCCAAGCAAGAGTTGTGTCATAACAAGGCCCCGCGCAAGCAAAACCCGGCACGGCGTAAGCCGGCGTAAGCACTTTGTGGTAAGCTCTTCCTCGAAACTGCTTGGTAAACTTTGTAAGCATGTTCTTTCACACATGTCGTATGTGTTGATTGGTGGCTTGTGTTTTTTCAACCTAGTCGAGCTTGGCAACTTGCCCGGAAACTTTGGCTGCAGGAAGACGTCGAAGACCGCATGTGTTCACCATTAGAAAACAAAACCAGCAGAACTTTGATCGGGAGCTCTTGAGGCTCATGCCAGGTGCTGTTGAAACCCTTACAAGGACAAACAAAGGCTTCTGAAACCGCAGATTTAGCAAAACTAAGGGGGGCTCGGGCGTGTAAGCTCGCGTAAGCAGGCGCAGAAGGTTCGCGTGAGCTCGCCTTGCTCGGCTGCCCGCTAGCCCTCGCCATAGATGCCGCCGCCGCATAAGCCGTTTCTTGACCTGCAATGAGAACAACAACGCCAAGCTGCTGAAACTCCTGAGGCTATTTCTTCGTCATCGCTTTCTCAGAGTCATCCACGCCATCTTGAACAGTTCGGGCGGTTGCATGGGAAAAGGAGCCCGCGTAAGCAATTCTTGAGGGGAAACTCTCAAAACGCCGACGCGTAGGCGATGCGTGGGCTTGACATGCTCGCTGACTGCCGCGTAAGCTAAAATTTGGGTCGCGCAAGGAAAGCGCAAGCTCGCGCACAAGCAACCTGATACGACATAGGGGTTCATGGGAGGTTTGTAGAGTCGCTCACATGTTTTTTGTCTGCATTTTTTCAATGTAACATGCTTTGCTCAAGCGTTTGCAAGCATGGGCAGGACTCTGCCTGTTACATTTGAGATATTAGTTTGCAGGCATAAGGTATAAGTTGGTCAACCTCGATTAGTCCTGACCATGAGGGACCGCAACATACCTATGCCCCTGCTAGGCCCGATGAGAAGTGGGGCGAAACCCCGGTCGCCTGGGTTGTTTGCAGACCCGGAGAGATGCTGACTGACAAGGCGCATTCCTCGAGTCAGCTTGATTGTGTAGTATGACATTGAGGTACAGTACATGGGGGTTGATCAATATTCCTGGCCCCCAAGTGACCATGGATAACTGTTTCCATTCAGTGGGAAATACAATATGTTTAGTGGCTTTTCTAATGGCCATGTCAAGCGTTGCAAAGATATCAGCCAATGAAAAGTTCAAGGGACGGACTCGGATGCGGGTTGGGAGAGAGCTGACATTTTGATATGTGAGGAGCTCTACAATTGGTGCCGGGATCAGAGTTTCTTGGATACAAGTACAGCTCTGCAGGTGAAGAATTTGAATGTAGTTGTGTTGATGCGCAAACACACGTCACTGTTTTTGACTGAGTGCCCCGCTACATGGTGCCTCGGACCTTTGTCTTCGAAAGCCTTGAAGGTGTCAAGACGCTCGGCAAATGAAAGCATGTGATCCACAATCAAAACCCAGGGATTGATGAAGGTTAGTAAGGGATAATCCTTGCCACAAATAGTTGCGGATTCTTAGTTCTGTACATGGTTCTGGGTAGACCATGTTAGTACCGAGTTTTGATTGCTACTCGTGTGTGGGTGTTCGGAAGCAGAGATGTATGATGTATGTCACGTCCAGCTTAAGCTTCTGAGGACTCCAACTGGCAAGATTCAGAAGCAGGCGGGCGGATGGGCGGATGCCATTATAGTGCTGACCAGTCAGCAGAAGTCGTGGCAGGTTCTCAGGCAGCGCGCCAAGAATCTGAATGTAGCGTCCTTCACAATTGTTTCGGCAGATGATGCTACATGGCCAGATTGAGCTTTTTGCCTCTACTTGCAACATGCTGTCTTTGTGGGCGCAGACACATTCACACACAAATCAACAGCAGCATAGAATGCCTCAAGCCTTGCCAGTATTGCAATTGGGAAAGCTTGCAACGCTAAGTGTGCTGACAAGCGAGCCTTCTGAATAGGAGCTGTATTTGCTTTCCACTAGTTACTTGCAAGCGCCAGCAGCGTTCACTTTCACATGTTGCATTTCGCGATGTCCTGACTGAAGCGTGGAAGCATTGAGGCTGCCAAGTCCAAGCTGTAATGGCCGCGGATGAGGTTGATCTTTGATCTAGCGAAGCTGGCAACCAGGCTTTCTTGAACAGAAATCTGGGAGCTTTCCGGCCAAAGCGCAGATTGAAGTGAGAAAACCTCCGAGTCGATGGCTACTTTTGTGAGAGAATGCTGATCCGGCTATCTGGATCCATGCTTGCAAGAATTGAATTGGTACTTTGACACTGGCGATGCCAGGACGAAGCGCCACTTAGATTTTGCCACTTGTGAATTGCCACCAAAGGCATCCCCGCTCTAAGCCTTGACATTGGCAATCACGGATTTGTTGGTGATCTAATTTGTTTGATTCATAGGACTGGACCCCAGTTACAAGGTTTTGGGATCTCATACCTTGCCAAGCAGCTGTGTTTCAGGCTTTGAGCACTGTCAGCTGAGAACCGCTGAAGCTTCGAAGCTTCGGCTGGCGTTTTCTCAGCTTCATTCGAGGAAAAAAGTCGCTGCCATTTGGGTATGGGTGAAAATAACACCACCAGGAATTGGAATGTGTTGGTCCATGTTTCCATTTACCAGGGCAAGCCATTTTAGGTACCTATTTTTGACCCACAGCCACTGTATTCTACCTCTCTTTCTGAGAGGTTTGCCTCATGACATCTCTATCCTACTTTTGCCTGTCATGGTTTTGACGACTGTACCCATCACTCGCCTGACTTCAGGTTGTGATGGAATGCCAGTTGATAGTGACGGCTATCCATATCAGCCAATGCCTTATGAGATTGCAGGAAATGCACCATGGTCTTGTCAGACAGACCCTTGCCTGTCAATCTCTGGGCTTTAGCCTAAGAAGCACTTGCAATCCTTTGAACGAACCACTCAGCCAGGCTTATGGTGCATCGTAGCAGGCTCCGAATAGATATTCTTAGGGTCTTTAGAACAAGAAGAGCACTTACCAGATTTCATAGTCAGCCTTGTTCTGAGAGTTGTCTTTTTCATTTGAATCCAATTCAGCTCAAAGATTCGCAAGTGCGAACGCACTGAGGCCCACGCCTACTCTTGTCACGGCTGGCTTTAGAGGGAAGGCAGGGAGAAGTGGACGGGTCGAATGATTCTCGTCTTGCGGCAAGTCAGCACCTGAACGAAACTTTGCCAGGCAGTATTGAGAGTTGCTTGCGGTGGTGCAGGGAAGCTCAGTCTTGGAGCCTTGCTATTTGGGTGTGGCTCAAAATGAAAAAGGGGTAGGGCTACGCAGGTTTGAGTCTTTGGTTCCATTTCCCAAGGTGCTATTTTGGTAGATTTATTTGAGCCACAGCCATTTCTGTGATGATGTTTTCATGTTCGCTATTGCCTAAATGACGAGCAAGGTTCATAACCTGGCCATTACTGAGCCAGACCAGCGCACGTCTCAGAGATGTTGCAGAGTTGTTGCATGCAAGCCACGTGCGTGCAATGGCTGACTTGCAATGCTTTCTTGTCAGGTCATTGGCAGCCAGTCTCTCCACGCTTGTGAACAGAATCTTGGTCTGCACTTGGAAGACGGTGTCATCACTTGAGCATTCTGCATCGGCACAGGGAGCACTGAGTGACTTCTGCGATTGTTAGGTGAGATGTTGGCCGATGTTTGCTTCCGCAGCAGCCGCTTTGCTTAATGTTTGGAGGGTCCCAGGAGTGGATCAAGGCGTGCAATGAAGATGAGGAATCATGCTGGATGTTACTTCCCTTTTGGACCACATGCTATTCTGCTGCTGAGCACTCTGATTGCAAGGTGAAGGCAGCGTGCTTTATGCTCATCTCTGCGTCCTGAAGCACAACGTGGCTGCCTCACTTTCTTGGACATGCACACTCCTGGTACGTGCACGCAAGGCTCCATCCTTGTACATGTACGTGTCCCAGCAGGCAGGCCGTAGACACTGTCATGGTTGTGCGTAGCTTGCCTCATGCGTGACCGACAAACATTGGCAGCCGACTTGGCTTGTATCAGGAAGCAGCTGGCAAAGTGACAGTTGACGGCGGGGATATTCCCATTGCGAGATCCTGAGTTCTGATGGAAGTTCGGCGTATGGCATCAAGCGTCTACTGCATACACACCACGCGTCTTTGATGTGTGAGTCCAGTCATGACTTGCATACCGCAATTCTGAAGGCATTGGACGTTTGTTCAAACATGCTTTTGTGTGGACCTTTTTGTGACATGTACAAGTGAAAAACAAGGTTACCAGGGTCCAAAATCGAGATGCTTCAGGTGGTAATGCCTAATGCCCGATGCCTTAGCGTTGGCTGGGGGCGGATCGGGGTTGTGAAGAGTGTGTTCCCTTTTCTACCCTCTCTCCCACGTTGCCACGGCACCTCACAGAGAGTCCCTTCAAGAGAGGAAGTTGATCTTCCAGTTACCCTCCAGGTGCCTTCTGTTAGTGGCAGGGAGGGTGCAGACAAAAGGCCAGCTTTGTCCCAAAGGCACGGCAGGAGGTGCTTCTAGACTTCCTGCAGTATGTTTACACACTAGACATAGATGCCAGGGCCTCAGGTTTCTCATCGATCGAAGCCAGATGGCTGTGGTTGTCAACACCGTTTTGGGATCCCATTTTGGTTGGTAGGCGAATTCACCGCCCATTTTAGAGCCTGTTTTAGTGGTTGGATGGGGTTGTTCACGGGTACGATTTGGGTTTTGACCCGTGGCATTTCTGTGGATCATGTTTTCATGTTCGCCATTGCCAAATGACGAAGGGTTCATAACCTGTGGTCCCCTGGTGGTTGAATTTTGACCCATGGCCGGATGTTTTTTTCTTATTTTTTTGTGCCAGGGACATGTCTGTGGATCAAAACCAATGGCATCGCATTTTGGGGTAGGTGAATTCACCACTCATTTTAGAACCTATTTGAGTGGTTGGTTGATGTTCACTGGGGCTAACCCAGATTTGACCCAGGGCCATATGTCTGTGGGTCAAAACCCTGAAATGCTGAACATCAAAATAGGTGGCCGCGGGCTTTTGGCCCAGAGGTGGTTTGTGCTCAGGCAGCCACCATGTCGCTCTCCAGCTTCTCGGCGGGCGCCTCAAGCTTGACTCGAGGAAGTTCCGAAGCTACGGAGCGATGGGCAGAATGTTCATTTGGGTCAAAATCAAACCAGGAATTGGGCCGCAGGTTTTAGTATTTGGCTCCATTTACCAGGGCTTGCGCCATTTTGGGGTTAGCCGATTTTTGACCCACACCCATTTGCCCAGGCAGTGCTGGAGCTGTACCATTTGGGGGATCGGTGCTCTGGCATGTTAATGCAGAATGCAGATCGGTTTCAGATGGCCGAGCGGTTTTTTTCTGCTTGCGGCTGGTTGCAGACCAATTCATGCATTCTGTATATCTGCATGTCAATTCGCTGTTCGGGCTCAAGCTGTCAAGTGACAAAAGACCACATGATAAGCACATGGTCCTACTTTCTTAGGTGTCCATGAGGAAAGTTGCAGAGGGTACGTGTTTGGACACGACTTTCATCTACAATGAGAGTACCGCCAATGAGTTTCTACACAGCGACGTACATCCAAAGCATTGACAGTAGCACTGACTTTCCCAACGGGGTATGGTGCTTTCAGCGCATATGAGAGGTGTGGCAGCATGACATCATGGGTCCACGGCGTCCACCGAGATTGCCGGGCAGAGAAGCCAGAAGGCCGCGCTTGCGGAATGAGTTTGGGGATTCCCTTATTTTTTTATTTTATTTTTTCGGGGGGCATTCCATGTCTCAGGGCGCCTGCCTATCGAACCAGCAAGACGACCAGCTTCAGCCCTTGAGAATGTCGCAGCAGTGAGGTGGGATGACCCTGGCAGCGATGACGACGACGACGACGGCAAGTGCCCAAGTTTTTCATGTGGGCATGGGTCAAAATTGAACCTGCAGGTGACCGCAGATTTCAGTCCATGGTTCCATTTACCAGGGTTCCATGTTGGGCACATATTTTTGACCCACAGCCATGTGAATGTGTCGTTTGTAGAGTTGGTGCTCCATGATTTGTTGGTGTTAAAGAAAGCCACCAGGAAAGCGGCAAGCCACCATTTGGGGGCTCCCCCAAAAAGGACACACCCATGTGGAAAGGCCAGGCGACGAATCTGTCACAACGGCACTTGCCTGAGGTGAAGAGGAGTTTCACCCTCAAACCGATCGAGGCGTTGGAATAGCCCCAATGCTTTGGCCATCAAAGGCTTTTGCATACCCCACAGCAACCAGCCAGACGATATATTGCCTTGCCGCAAGTAGTTGTTGCGCGCAGAGATCCGCTTCCTGTGACTAAAGTACAGAGCTGATTCGCCACAGCTGTCCGAGTTCGCACGCAGACATTCGACTCTTCCAGGTCTCGAGGGAGAGGATGACAGCGAAGAGGACCTTGGCCAAGAGGGGTTCCAGTGACTTCGGGTTTACTGGGTGCGTATCATAAATTTGGCCCAAGCAACCAAGCAGCAGGACCTGAAAGGTAGCGACTCCGAGGGCGAGCGCGGTGCCGACGAAGGTCTTGCGAGTCTCGGTGGTTTGGAGGCTCCGCTTGCAGTCCATGACACGAGTCGCGAGAGGGAAACCCGTCGCAGGCGTTCACTCGCAAAAGAGCTGCCAAGGACCGACTTTTTATCACCCAATCGTTTGTGGATGGTTTCGACAACTGTTCGCGCCACGAAATCAAAGCATGGCTGAAACCAATTAGAACCTTTGTTGGCATGGGGAACGGAATCAGAAACCCGGGTTTCTGAAACGGCGGCGCGAAATGGATGGATGTTTTTTCTCCATCCGTACCATCCCAGGAGCAACCGCAGGATGAAGGGCTTTGGGATCCGCTCTTCGGACTGGCGCCGCGGAAGAAGTTGCCATGCTCCCAGGGTGCGGCGAAGAGGCGAAGTGGGTGTGGCTCAAAACTTAACAGTAGGGGTTACGTAGGTTTTGGCCCATGTTTCCACTTACCAGGGTTCCATTTTGGGTACGTATTTTTGGAGCCACAGCCAAGTGGGTCTGGGTCAAAATTAAGCCGCCAGGGGGCCGCAGGTTTTAGTCCATGGGAACAAACACATTTTGACAAATGGAACCTGATCTACTTAAATTTAGTTGCGGATATCCGTCTTCGTATTTCCTTACATGGTTCTGGGGATTGACCATTTTACTACCGCGTTTTGATTGTGACTCAATTGGGTCTGGGTCAAAATGAAACCACCAGGGGGCCGCAGGGTTTAGTCTTTGGAGTGGAGTCCGTGGAAGTGGTCGCATGGGGACAAGATGATCCATGTAACGGTACAGGTCAACATTTTCAGCCAGGAATTGGACCGCAGGTTGAGATGTCCTGTCCATTTACCGATCGGGCGCTTGCCCAGGAAAGGGGCCACTCCGGCGGGGACTGGGCGAGGCTGAGGGCATGACTTTACTTCAGCGATCTGGGTATGGGTCAAAATTAAACCAACAGACCGCAGGTTGTAGTCCATGTTTCCGGTTACCAGGATTCCATGTAGGGTACATATGCTTGACCCACAGCCATATTTTGGCGCGTATGGCGATTGCAGAGAGCACCAGACACGTGTTAACCAATATGAATGGGTCAAGTGAGATCAGCTTGTGCATGCATTGCACGCCAGTTACTGGACCCAAAGAGGGATCCGCACTTCACTCAGACTGCAATGAACCATGATCATTGTGTGTGTGACGATTGAAACAACTGCATTTTGTGTATGACATCAGCACGCTGAGGCAGTAATTCTCCACAGCCTTTCAAAGGCTCCAAACCTGAATGGCAAGACTGGCACGGTGGCTGCTGTCCTGGATGGCGCGACAGGTCAGTGGCCCAGCAAGTAGCATTAGCAGCATTTGGTTGAGAATATTGTTTTATTTTCCCCTGTTGGTTTTAAAGGGAATCTATCACTACTGGATTTGTTTTTATTGTTATCCCCACTTTCGGCTCGCCTTTCAAGGTCGCTGCCAGGTGATCTTGGCGGACAATTCCGTGAAGAGCTTGAAGGTAGAAAACCTCCGCCAGGCCTGTGCACTTTTGGGTATGGGTCAAAATTAAACCACCAAGAAACCGCTGGTTTTAGTCCATGTTTCCATTTACCAGGGTTCCATTTTGGGAACCTCTTTTTGACCCACAGCCATTTGGGCGCAGTTGAGTTTTGCGCCAGACAAAGATTTGGGCGCAGGTACTGACCGGTTCTGTAGTGCAACTCAAAGGCGCGGCCTGCGGCCTGCGCGAACTTGAGTCGCTCGCTTCGGGGCAAAGAACGCCTTGGTTCGCGCGGTCATCAGGTTTGCAAGCAGCGCCACAGCTGAACGGGCTGACGGCAGAATGCGGTGACCTGGATCTTGCCACAGAAAGATACACCGCAACTTGGCTTGACCACTACCTTTCTGGCTGTGGGTCAAGAATAGGCTAACCCCAACATGGCTTGCCCTAAATGGAACCAAGGACAATCCCGCAGTCACAAGGTGGTGGAAATTTGAACCCTACCCAAGTGGCAAAGCGAAGGTGACACTCGCCGATAGCGAGGCCACCGTGAAGAAGGTGAAGGACCTTGCCGGAATTGATGGTAAGGGGAAGGTCTAGGATTTTAGGCAGCTGGTCAGCTGAGCCACAATCAAAACCCGGGTAGATGAAGGTTAGTAAGGGACGATCTCAACCAGAAATAGCTGCGGCCGCCTTCTTAATCCTGCACATTGTTCTGGGTAGACCATTTTAGTACCAGGTTTGATTGCGACTCAGCTGGACAGGAAGCCAACCTGGAGCTGGTTGGTCGCTATCTCCAGCCCGGAATCCCAGGAATTTCATCAAACTTCAAAATCACTTGTACGTGGCTTTCGGAGGCCGAAGAAGTTTTTGTGGGCTCAAAAGAAGCCCTTCGTGTGGAAGGCGGTGCTCCAAGAAGGTGAAGCGCTTAAGTATCTTGAGCTTTGATGCATTGGCAGACTCGCAGAATGCCGAGGGAAGAATCGGGAGCATCAGCCATGGTCCTCTCGCATTGGACTTCTGACGCAGCATGGACTTCCACCTCCTTTATTCGTCGATGGCACCAGACTTGCACCCTGTCCAATGATCGCGATGCATGTTCCGACTCCGCGTTTCCGTGCACTTTTCGTATTTCCCCGCACCAGCAATAGGCAGACAGCAAGAACCTGACTTCTCCTGTGACGACGGTCGCAGACAAGCTGCCCATCACAGACGAAGGGCGTTTGGCCTGCCGCCTGCTGGAACTTTGGCTGCAGGTTTTGTCCGCAAACGTGCAACTCGGTGCTTGCACCTCAGGCCGTCTCTACAGAGAGGGATGCCTGGTGTCCATCGAAAAAGGAGGACGTGAGCGAGTGAATTCGATCGATCGCCATTCTGCTGCCACGAGGAGCTCCGGCGCCTGGGAACCCTTGCAGAGGCTAGGCCCAAGTCTGTCGTTTTCCGTAGACTTAAACCCATAGCTCGAGTTCCCAAAAAACAGAGCCGATTCCTGGGGTGAAGTGTACCCCAGTACTCAACACTTTCTGGTGATAGGTGGGGAATGACCCTTCCGGGTCTTGGGAATGATTTCCTTAAAGGAAAGCACAGGATCCATGTGGTTTATAGGGGCGCCTTCCGTTTCTCATTCCCTGCCTCTCGAACCAACAAAAACAAATCCAAGCGGGGAACCGAGTCCAGTCCGGGATCCGCTGGCTGAACCGATCCGTCACGAGGCCTTGCGAAAGCGAGACGGAGACACCCCGACCTTCTTCCTCGTCCCTGGACTTTGCACCGAGGCGCATAGATTGGAATTGGGCGCCTGCCACCAGCTCGTCCCTGGGCAAAGCTCGTGATGCTTGGAGGTTTCTGACATGCCTCACACACACATGCCTAGAAGCCAAAGCTGACCCATTTGGGCGTGGCAATCGAAATTAAATTCAATCGGAGGGGTTTTGATCCGCAGGTTTTGATCCGTGATTCCACTTACCAGGGTTCCATTTTGGAATTCCGGTTTTTTGAGCCACAGCCAATTTCCGGCAACTGGACTCAGTTGAAAGCGAGCCGACCAAAATCTCACCTTAAGCTTTTTTGCCTGGATCTTTGCCCATTCTTAATCATGGCCTCAAAATGGTCACCCTCTATTTCTGGGTCCTTTGGGCAAGTGAGTGGAAAACGTACTATAGATGGACGAAATCCAGCACCACTTTGAAACCATGGTTGAAACCATAAGGTTTGTTGCTAGTTGCGTTTCCAGGGATTCCACAAAATCTGAACAGCGGTGCGAAATGGACGGATTTCTGTCAACCCTCCAGATGGTTGCGGCAGGCGTTGGGCTGCTTGCGAGCTTCGGCATCCTTGGCCTGGCCCTTCTATCTGCAGCTTTGCCAGGTGAGGGAGACAAGGGGCCAATGGGGCACTGTCTTTTCTCGAGAGGCAGTGGTGTGTGTGCAAACCGAGCACCTGGCCCACAAGGCCACCGGACACGTGAATGATGAGATGTGCTGGACATCTCATTAAGGGGATTGTTTTTGTTTGTTCGTCTTTTTTTCCCGCTAAGAGATTGTTGTTGGTTGAAGCGCCGCGAAAGATCATCGCACATGGAATCGCTCGCGGTTTCCATACGATCCTTTGTGACGTGGTCAACCCCAGCCTAAGTGATGCCGCTCAGCACATGGCCAGCACGGTCGTATAAAACCTCCTTGCTGGGATCTTTTGGGCGCTCGTTCTGTGTTCTTGATCTGCAGCTCAATACCTTGAGAAGTCATGACTTTCCCGCCGGAGCTGGGGAACCAATCTTTTTGCTTCTACTTAGCCCTTGGTACTGGGAAGTTGCGATTTTTGTTTTTTGTGGTGCTGACTCCGACAACTACATGTGAACGGTGACTCCGCGAAAACACCTCCCGCGAAGAGTGGCCTTTTCGGGTTTTGGGGGTTGAGCAGATCGACTCTTTTTTTTGCAGGCCTGGAGCCGCATGGAGCAGCTCTTGGCCAGCCAGGTGGGTGATGCTGCCAGAAATTTTGGCAGCGAAAAAGGTGCTGTGCCGAGGCTCTATCGCAGCCTCTTTATCTTCTGAGCCCCAAAGGCTTTGTCTTTTCTGGACTTGGCAATGCATCTTAGCGAGATGCGAGCGTTGAAGGCTCTCTCACTCTCAAGAAGCCCTCTACTGATGGTGCCTTCGCTGCATAAGCACAGGCATTTGCCAAAGGTCATTCAAATTGCTCTTGTAATCATTGAATGCCTGTGCAAAACCTGCTGCAAGAGCTAGTGTACTCGGATCACAAGGTGAAGGATCTTGGCTGCTCAGTGACACTGCCGAGGCTGGCACAGTTTGGGGAGTCAACGGTGTCAGACAACAAGAGAGCGAGTCAGACAGCCCGAATCAGACAACTCAGTGCGCGAGTCAGACAACGCCGATGCACGGGTCAGACAAGCTTGCCGTGCCAGTCAGACAACCCGGCTTTGAGGTAGATCAAGCCTTTGTCATGTGTGACCCTAGCGTCAAGAAAGCATGAGGGATTGTTGGGCTGCGCGGTTTTTAATACCCCTCCTAGCTGAGCCTTTGCTCTTGCCCCTAAAACGCACGTAGTGGCAGGTGCCACGGAGACCTTACTTCCCCCCCCCCGTCCGACACACATCCTTCGCGTCCGACACCGACCGCCGCTTTCCGACGCGGAGAGCTCAAGTCGCCAAGTCTGCTGCGCGTTTTGCTTCCTTTCCTTTCTGGCCATTGCCGCCGCCGTCCCACGCGGCACAAAGCGCCGTCCGACACGGCACGAAGCGCCGTCCGACTCGCCGCTCAGCACCGCTTGGCACGAACTTTTGGGCCTCAGATGGCACGAACGCATTGGGCCAGGATTCTCTCAGCGCAAAGCTGTGAGAGGCGTTCACTTGCCAGCGCTGGTAGGAGATGCACGTTGGAGCTCCCGGCGATGGCCAAGTGCTACCTGCAGAGCGACCCTTGCTGGAGCAAATGTGCGATGCGCTGCCAGGAGGAAGGGGCGCATGTGCACATTGCAATATGATACCCTTCCTCCACTAACATGACACCCGGTAGGGCCTCCCTCCAAGAGGAAATTGATCTTCCAAGTACCTCCCCACAGGTGCCATGGCAACGTGGGAGGAAGGGTAATTGTATGGCACTGTTGATCTCCGACACGTGCGCAGACGTGGAGATGGTGTGCAGTTTCAGGATGGCGAAAGGGTGCCTCCATCACCTGCTACCGCTTGTAAGCCAATGAACAAATGAGCGTGCTTCTGTGTGCAACATTGCCATGTGCTGGTTGGTGGCATTGGCCTGCGTCATGCTGAGGGTGTTTTGAGCAACATGGGGTTGTCGTAAAATAGGGGAACCCAAAACTGGTTCATTTCCCTTTGGCTTCCCTTGAAATCACTGCACAAGGAGTATCCACTGAAAAAAAGACGAGCCACCCACATGCACCGCAGAAGTCGTTAAAATAATTGCCAGAAGAAAGAGCTTGGCACGTGCCAGGTTCAATCTCGTTCACCTGCTGCCAAAGTGCAGACGCTTGATCCGGCAACAGTTGGGAAAGCAGAATTTGCCACAGACTCAGAAAGTCGTTTGACTTCGGTCAAACGCGTGCGTTCTCCTTCTTGGTCCACATGATAGTTTCTAGCTTTGGTTGGAAGCATAAGCAATCTTGCTCCTCGCCTGTCCGGCGATCGCAGTTGTATGTGGCTAGCATGGCTACACGCGTTGCACGTTCTTGTCATATCAAGGCACCTTCTCACCTTGATTCCAAGGCATCGACCTATGCTGAATTTGCTGGATGCCAGGCATCGACCTACGCGTTGCCACATGTGCTTGTGTGGATGCATGTTTTTGATGCTTGTCTCTGGAGTTGTGCCTTCTTTTGAAGCATCCTGAGCTTTGACTGTCAATGAAAGTGCAGGCCTTCTGTCAAGAGCTAAGATATGTGGGTCCGGATCCCCCAGTTGGATATGTATTTTGAACTCGAGGCGCACAGTTGGCTGAGGAATGGCCACTGGCTCAGGATCTAAATATGAAGATTCGGCCAAAGCAGAATTGAGCCGAGGCTACCAGGAAGTGCTGCCAGGACTGGAGTGTCTCAGCTGCAACATGTTGCAAAGCTGAAGCTCCATTTCCACAAATGGCTGTGGATTAAACAATGGTACCCAAAATGGTGCCCTGGCAAATAGACAAATGGAAGCGAGGACCAAAACCTGCGTAACCCTGACTCTTTGATTTTGAGCCACACCCTACATCAGTCTTTTGCTCTCGGACAGGCGTTTGGGGCACTAGCCGTCAGTCGCCAGGTGTTCCTTGTAAGCTTTTTTCGTGAACAATTTTGAGTGACAGTCGTCGAGAAATGGTGTTCGTTGCTCACTACCACAAAGTTCAGGAGGATTGTGTGGTTTGGGGGGTGGTTCTGCCGGTTCGCTGGAAAGCTGGGAGAATGCTGGGGATCAAACATCAACCGTTGGCCAGAGTGATACCTTTGCTGGTAGCCCCAAAAGACGAACTACTTCGAGGCATGCATAGTTTCTGATGTTCTGAAGTGGCTGTGGGTCAAAACCAATGGGATCCCATGTTGGGGTAGGTGAGTTCACCACCCATTTTAGAACCTATGAAAAGTGGTTGGATTGGCATGACTGGGGGCTAACCGATTCGGATTTGGACCCATCTGAAGTGACCTAGGCCTCCAATCGATGCGAGGGAGGCGCCTGCCTCAAGTAAGGAGTCAACTGATGCGGAAGATGTCGCGGAAGAGACATGGGTGTGGCTCAAAATTAAACAGGAGGGGCAAACCGCAGGTTTTGGTCCATGTTTCCACTTACCAGGGTTCCATGTTGGTACCGGTTTTTTGAGCCGCAGCGTCTCAGGATCTTCCGGGCGGTGGATGGGGAATCTTCTTCCTGCCGAACGGCCAGGCACTAGTGCCAGTCTCTCAGTCATGGCGGTTCATAGGGTTTATAGGCAGGGGTTCGTAGAGGTTCATAGGTTCAGAGGGGTTCAACCCTGGGTTCGTGCATTCCTCCATTCCGGTTCGAGTGGAACAAGTGCATGGTGGATCACGTTCAGGATGATCATAAGGACGCGAAAGCACACGAAGCACCACATCTCACATGCAACTTATGCGCTTCCGAATATGTTTTTTCGAACGATTGAGGTTGGAGGATGCAGCGTACCGGGAAACGCTCAAGCCTGAGCCGCCCTGCTTCCGGAGCACTTGGTTTGCTTTTGCAGGCTTGCTCGGGGAACTTTGTTGGATCTGCAGGACGAAGGGCTTGAACAACATGCAAGCGTGTGATGCCTGTGCGATAGGGGATACTTCTGTTGACAATATGTTGCCAACCTCCCTGACCGTTCTTTCATGTACGCTGCGAGGATATTGATGCTCCCATTAAAGATGAGGATGCGATGCTGGAGGAGTGCATTTCGGATTTTGCTCAATATTAATGATCACTGATGTGCCACTGTGCGTTGAGTCCAAGGACCACATGCGGCAATTGCTGGCTGACAAGGATCCCGCGGTTGTCCTCAATGGTATCAGCGCAGTCAACATTCAAGCAGAACCAGGTACGGACAAAGGTAGGCCAGCAAGGATTTCAGCATCTTTATGCGCTTTAGCACGAGTCTCTTCAGGACAGTTGTGATGTGCTGCTTGTTGGTACCCAAGATGGCTGTTGCCTGGAATTCGTAGCCTCAACCTGCCATTGACTCAGGCTGCTGGCTCGGAAGCGTCTGACGAAGTAGCTGCACACAAGTGTGTCTTAGCTAGCCGCCCAAAGCTCAGTTGATGTTTGTGCTTGAGAGAATCTGTGGGCGTCGTCCGACAGGTCCTTGTATTGAGATATGAAGGGGAAGGCCATTGCTTCTTATGGTTTGCCCCACGAAAGCTCCGGGATGAACCTCGCGAAGCTTATTGTTTGCTGAAAGTTTGTGAAAGCCCCGCGAAAGCTCCTGGACGGAGGTCGAACATGTTCATTTACTTTTGGTGTATTTCCCGGAAAGGAATTCCCGACAACCGTCAATTGCACATATTCCGATGTTTGGACGGTGTTTGTGATTTTTCATCTCTTCCCTTTGCGTCCTAGTGCTTCCATATACCGGACATTGTCACATTAAGATATGTGACTTAGTGACCGGAAGCTCCCATGTTGCATAACATCGGGCCGGATCCCGTGCCATGTGTTGATACCGTTGCTGCATGTTTGCTACGGCATTTGCCCTCGCCTTTCATCATAAAGACAACCGATGTGGCATGATGCTTTGTGAGAAGATATTAGAGGCAATGAGACTGCATAGAGCGTTCTGAGGGTGCCGGATCATGAATACGGCAATGTTCTATTTTTAAACTAGAAGCCAGCAGGAATTTGCACTAGTAACATCAGATGAATGAACACACGCCTACACCTGCTCCTTGATCAGCGGTGCTGCACCACTTTAAGCAAGTCCCGTTTCTGAAGTTTACATGTAGATACATGCACTTTCTAGAGACAGGTCTCGAGCCGTTCGCTCACAGCCACTGTCAACAGCTATTGTATGAGAGAATGGTTGAGAGGGCTGGTGCTCAGCCTGCCTAGGGTTGACAGTTGAGGTAGACTCAGATGCCATGGAGTCGTCGCATAGGAACAATATGATCCATGTGGGTATGGGTCAAAATTAAGCCACGAGGAATTGGACCGCAGGTGTTAGTCCTTTCAATTGACCAGGGGCAAGCATTCATTTTTGGGTTACCAACATATTTCGACCCGTTTTTGGGTTGCCCTAGTTTCGACCACCACAGCCATAGGCATTGATCGCTTGAGCGATGCACAGCTCTTCTTGCGAGGCTCTTCATATTTCCGAGCGCTGTTCTCCTCCGAGTTTCGTGAGCCGCAAGCTGAGATTCGGAAAGCCGGATGCACAGACACATGATCTCGCCGGCCCTTGGACATTTACAAAATTTGGAGCATCCTTGCATGCTTGTTGAATTGTTTGTCATCGCACCCTGTCTTGCTTCAGACTGAGCGTTGCAAGCGGGGCCTGCCAGGCAAATCGAGGGCAGAGTTCTGTTGGAGGAGCTGCGGAGCAAATGTATAATTAGTATGTTGTGAATCTGTATGTGAGCCAGTGGCTGTCAGATGCGCAATGAGATGCTTTGGCACTTGTGGCAGTAGCAATGTTGCAGGACATCACGTTCGAGCAGTTGCAGCTGCTTCTGAGTTTCATGTATGCAGATGTCGCTGCCCAAGCGTCTTCAAACAACCGCTGCTTTAGCAGCTGATACTTGAGTGCCACATCTCCGGCAAACCGAGGACTGGATCGTGGAAGATGCTGACTTTGCGTTTGACATGATTCCAATCGCTGACCGGCTTTCTGTGACAGTCCTAGTGAAATTGTAGCATTGTATCTGCCCGAGCACAATGTGCCAACTTCGCGACGTTGGCACTGGCGTGTCCTACAAAGAGCCCCCAGGTCTTGGACTTGAAGCGGCTGTGTGAGCGGACACTGATTTGTGCTTGAAGCTTAGTTTCGATATGATTTCACACAGAGAGGATAATCGAAACAAAGCATCGCTTCTTTGCCAAGTTGGACTCGCTGTTCTGAGGCTATGTCAGTGGACAATGTTGCACGCATTTTTGCCCTTGCAGACAAGTATTCGTGCAGCAGGCCGGAACTAACGTTGTCCAGAAGAGAGCCACTTCAAAAAACAAAAAACAACAAATGGCTGCTTTGCATGTTCTTGCCTCATCTTCCTCCCCATCAGGCTTCGAAACCGAGCACTGATATTCATGACAGACTCGGCAAACTTCCACCTCGCCGCCACCTTAATCTAGAATGCATCTTTATCACTCAGGCAAGACACTGCGTTGCCCTTCAGTTTGGAATGACTCATGCACATGAACCTGACTACTCTGGAGTCGAGGTAATGAAGACAGCCAGCTTTGCAGAGCTTGACAAGGTGGGAGGGGGTCATGCGCTTCTTACATTGCTGATGCAGCGGGGAAGCACCGGAGTTGCAAGGGCTTGAGAGAATGTTGTGTTCATTCGCCAGGTTCTTATTCTGCAAATCCTCCACAGTCACAAAACGGCTCCAGCGTCGCTTGCTCAAGTTCCGATTTGTGGAGATCATGTCATGCAGACAACTTGCAAGGCCAGCACCACCACCATCAGAGCCACTACCCGGTAACTCAGCCACCCTCTCCAAGGCAGAGTTGGAATCCGGTCGTCATCATCGCTTGTTGAGCTGCATCGCTGTTGTCCGCAGCCAGGCAGGTCAAAGCAAGCACGGAGCCCGGCAAGTTTGTCCAGGGCGAAGCTGTGGCCCCTTTCAAAGACGCCGTGAAAGCGGAAACGACCGTTGCAATAATGTGAACCCCAGATTAATAAATCCCTGGCTGCGTCCCCTTTTAGTGGGGAATCATCACTTTTGGAGGGAACACCCCCCTAAAAATGGGACGGGTTTATGAATCATGGGTCAACATTACACCGTTTCTTGTTTCACTATGGCAAGCAAAAGGTGCCGCAGGTTTCTGTTTCGTGGAGCTTGCGAAAGAGCCAGACAAAAAGCACCAGCGCCAGCAAGGCAGGATTACACCGGCCCAAGCAGGATCAAACAAACGCATTTGAATCGCAACAAGACTAAGATGATTGTTTGCTGCAGTCTTGCTGCTTCTATGCAACGTTCGAACAATCTGTATGCTCTCTTGGCTTTTTGGCTTCTGCCCTCTTCCCCTGATTTCTTTGCAGCAGTGCTTTCTTTGGCGGAAATTGGCACTACTCGCCTTTAGATGTAGTATTTCTGTGCAGAAAGCGTGTCTCTGCAAACCTTGGCCCCAAGTTGAAGCACTAAGGATGCGGGACCACCGACATGACCGTCGCGGCAGTGCTGGGGCAGGGACGGCACGCCCACCAGGGGCCGCATCGTCCTTGGGTGTTTGTGAATATGTGGTGGTCATCCCATGCAAAGAACCTTTGATCACCCCGCATGTTTGTGACTATGTGCGAGTTGTTCCAAAGATCCGTGGTAAGGAGTTTAGTATTCGGTGACCGTCGGTTAAGGCACCTCCCCGAAAGATTCGCGTCACTGCTGCGGTATCCTGCAAGGCAGCGGCATGTGAGCTGCGCTAAAACTCTTCTGTTCGTGCTTAGTAAAGGTCCAATAACACAGGGCCCGCGTAAGCCTTCGCGCGTAAGCATGCTACGAGTATCCTTGCATCACCTGCACGCAAGCGACTTGTACAGAGAAGTCGCATCGTCTTGAGGCGGAGCGTGCTCGAACACCTCATGCTTTGTATTTCAGTGCTGGCCATGTCGGATGCATCCAAAGTGTACGGATCGCCCACTACGCTTGTACTGGAAAGTTGCGATTTGCGAGCTGGAGCTTCCCAAAGTTCACTTCGTGTACCACCCCAATAGTGAATCTCACTTTGAGCGCTACGTTCGCGACAGAAAGGCCTGACTTGCAAAGGCTGTAAAATAGGCAACTCCAATGCATGCTAACTTGCGTCTGCAATTCTGCAACGCTGCACTATTGCTGTGGTGGCGTGCGAGCATCTTGCTAAGAATGGTTTGCGTAAGCTTCGCGCAAGCTTTGCCACTAAGCTGGCTGTGCACGCGCGTAAGCCGCGCGTAAGCGTTGGCGCAGCAGAGGAATCTAACGGTGTTTTTCGCGTGCTTCATGTGAAAGAAATGTGTGTTTCTGTAGAACCGCGCTTCTATGACAGCTGAATTGAACCCTTTGTCGCGGTTTGCTCGCGACACCCTACTGCTCCAAGTGTGCTCCCACCCGGTCGCTTGGCTTTGCGCTCTGAAACATGAAGATGCTTCGCGAAAGATCTGTGCAAGAGCGCAAGCTCTGATTGCAGGGCGAGGTGCTGAAATGTTGCCGCTGTCCAGCTGCTGCTGCAGAGCGGCGTCGCGACTTTCAAGCTGGAGCCGCGGAAGTGTTTTTTCGCGCACTAACTTGGTAATGAAACATTGCGACGTCCTGACTTCACCAAGTAGAGGTGCACGTCGGTAAATCCGCCAAAGGTTGCCTTTATTCGCGAAGAATCGCCGTTTCGAGGCAAAGGAGTTTGGAGCAATCCAGTTATTATATACAAGATACATAATCTTTACTGTATATATAAACATCTATGTGTGCTTGTGTTTGCACAGGCAGCACAAGTGCATCCAATGTTGCACCAAGGCAGCCGCTGGCTTGCGCGGCGGCAGCTTGGCGAAATGGGTTACCCAGGCTTTATACTCTCTGGTTCCATTTACCGAGGTGCCCAATTTGGCGCAGCCAAAAAGAGCCCACGGGGTTTTGAAGCTTGCGCGTAAGGAAGCAGCAGCAGTAGCTGCGCTCCGTTGGTTGCCGTCGGCTCAGAGGGCAGTTGGGTCAAAGCCAATGGTACCATTTAGCCGAATTCACCGCCCGGTTTTAGCCATTTGGGGTACCTATTTGGCTGTGAGTCAAAACCAATGGTACCATTTTGGGGCAGGTGCACCGCCCGGTTTTAGGACCTTGTTTAGTGGGGGCAGTGGGGAGGTTCACGGGGGCTAACCGATTTGGCTTTCGACCCATGGGCAGACGTCAAACGCATGAGACTTAGGCAGAGCCTTCGGACACGTCCCACCAAGGCAGGTCTGCAAGTGGACCCACTTGTCCAGTGTGGTGCAGGTTTGGGCATTGGTTCCCTTGGCTTTGAGCAAGATCAGCATTTGTGGCCATGAGGGAGAGCCGGCGATGGCTCTCAAGCACCATGTGGAGGAAGCAGTAGTTCCTCCACTATGCATCTCAGCTAAATATGTAGCTCAAGATGGGCTGCTGTGCGCTCTCCACTCGCAAAAATAGCTTTCCAGAGGCTTAAAGATGGCCAACATTTCGTATCGTTTGGTTCGTGTCAACGTGAGGTTCAGTCCACAGGGAGCCCGTGGGCCAGGTCACAGAGGCCCCTTGACGCAAAAGCTTCTTGGTGCGATGGGGAATGTCAGAACGAACCCAGACCTTGGTCCTTTTAGAGGAAACCACAAGGGATAGTTTATAGGGCTCATTCCATTTCTCATTCCCTGCTGAGCACCATTCCATTTCTCATTCCCTGTCTATCGATCCAGCAAGAAAAAACACACTTTTGGGAGATCAAGGGGCTTTCCACCAAACCCCCAAAAAGTTAAACCAAAAAACTCTTTGCAGGGGGGTCGTTCCAGCAACCGAGTAAAGGAAGAAAAACAAACCGCCGCCCTGACGCACCGGCAGCACGCGGTCTCAGACGGCCTTTGCGCAGGTGCACCGCCAAGCCCAGAGCGGAGGCAACCTCCACAGGTCCCACTGCCTCGGCCGGGCGATATGTCGGGCCACTCAGAGTGATCGCTTGAGTCCCTATGGTAATGTAGCGTAATTTGGTACGTAATATATGTAATGGAATCTAGTGCAATGTAATGTAAAGTGATGTATTGTATGTTAATGTGATGCATTGTATGTAATGTAATGTAATGTAAGTGATGTAATGTAAAGTGGTGTATTGTATGTTAATGTAATGAAATGCAATGTAATGCAAAAACTTATTGTAGTGTAATGCAGTGCAATGTATTTTCATAATGAATGCAGTGCAGTATATGTAGAGTATGTAATGTATGCAATGTAAGTAATGCAAATGATGTAATGCCAGGTAATGCAATGTAACGTAATGTAATGTATGTGATGTGATGTGATTCGATGTAATGCAATGTGATGTAATCCAATGTTTTGTAATGTATGTAATGTATGTAATGCTTGTAATGTAATGTATGTATTTGTGTTGTAGAGTAATGTAACGTAATATAGTTTGATAATATAATGTAACGCAATGTAATGCAGTCCAATGTACTGAATGTAGTATTGCAATGTAATGTAGTGCAGTGCCATGTACGTAGTGTATGTAATATATTTGCTATGTAAGTAATGCAACTAATGTAACGTAATGCAATGTAATACATATTCGTAGACATTCCACGTAGGTAGTGTAGTGTATGTATTGTATTGTAGGTTTATGTAATGTGATGTAAATCAATGTAATGTAACAGAATATAATGTAATGTAATGTCTGCATTGTATGTATTGTATGTATTGTATGTATTGTATGTATTGTATGTATTGTATGTATTGTATGGATTGTATGGATTGTATGTATTGTATGTATTGTATATTGTATGTATTGTATGTATTGTATGTATTGTATGTATGTAGTGTAGTCTAGTGTAGTGTACTGTGTAGTGTACTGTGTAGTGTACTGTGTAGTGTACTGTGTAGTGTACTGTGTAGTGTACTGTGTAGTGTACTGTGTAGTGTACTGTGTAGTGTGCAGTGTAGTGTACAGTGTAGTGTACAGTGTAGTGTACAGTGTAGTGTACAGTGTAGTGTACAGTGTACAGTGTAGTGTACAGTGTAGTGTACAGTGTACAGTGTAGTGTACAGTGTAGTGTACAGTGTAGTGTACAGTGTAGTGTACAGTGTAGTGTACAGTGTAGTGTACAGTGTAGTGTACAGTGTAGTGTACAGTGTAGTGTACAGTGTAGTGTGCAGTGTAGTGTGCAGTGTAGTGTACAGTGTAGTGTACAGTGTAGTGTACAGTGTAGTGTACTGTGTAGTGTACAGTGTAGTGTACAGTGTAGTGTACAGTGTAGTGTACAGTGTAGTGTACAGTGTAGTGTACTGTGTAGTGTACTGTGTAGTGTACAGTGTAGTGTACTGTGTAGTGTACTGTGTAGTGTACTGTGTAGTGTACAGTGTAGTGTATGTATGGTATTCTAGGTGTATGTAATGTGATGTATGTACGTAGATATTCCGACCTTGCTTGAGGGTTCAAGCGCGGAATGCCGCTGAGGACAACGTCGGAGGGCTCGCGCTTTTTTGAGCTTGGGCCAGGCTGAGCATAACGCAAATACCAATGTATGCGCGGCAATTATGTTGGTATTGCTGGTCCAGATGGTTGGAGTTGCTTTCTCGAATTCTTGCCAGCAATGCTGGCAAATCAAGTCCCTTGCAAGCTCTTCAAACGTTTGCAGTCGATTGGATATGCTCCAATGGGCGCGCGCAAGAGTTCGCCTGCCTATGGCAACGACATGCAGGCAGTCAAGAGCCAAAGTGCAAGATTTGCTCTGAGCAGAGCGGAAAGCCTCACTTCTGAGAGTTTCACAAAGCACGTAGGTTTCACCATCATTTATGCTAGGGCGGAATTGTTCAGTACACCTGCTTTGCCATGTCATGTTTTTGTCCACCTACACAGAGCTGTGTCAGCTGTACTGATCAATTGCAATTCACGCATTGCTCGGACATCTCACCCGAGCGGCAGTCCCAGATTAGCTTGGGATTGTTTCGTCGATAGGGGAGCCATGCAGATTATACAACTCAGCGAGCCTCATTGGATGATGGATTCTCTGATGGATGCATCTTGAAGCCAAGCAAGTGCAAGGCGCGTTGGCTTGATGTGTGACACGTTCCCGCATCACTTGCAGCCGCTGTTGAGATTGGCGCGGAGCGGCATGCGTGTGTTTGCAATCTGTTTGCGGAAGTAAAGAGCCTACCGTACGTACTGGCTACAACCGTTCCAACACAGCATTTACAGAAAGAATGAATCTCTCTATGTGCCTTCCAGTGGATTATGTCCACATGCCAAAGCATCATTGAGCAAGAATTGTTCTCCATATCAAGGTCTACAAGCTGTCCTTTGCAACAGCCCCAAGAATGGATGGAATGAGCTTCTGCCAGAAGGCGATTTGAGAGAGCATGCTGGACATTGATAGCATGAGCATGCCAGAGTAATGCTGAATGTGCAGTTGAGTCATCTGTGCAGAGGGCGAAGAGGGCCGTGAGCCTTCCAAGTTGGGAATGCGGAATGGCACGCCTTGCTACCGGATGGCTTTTTTTTTTGTATCGAAGTATGGTGAGGCATTGTTGCGAGGTCATGACAGATGCGTCGACTAGCGCTGGCCTTCCTACTGCAGGCAAGGCCAATGCCAAGACAAGCAAGGAGAACAAGGAACAGAGCGAGCCTAGCTGTTGTTTTAGGGGGCACAGACTGGCAATGACATGTTTGTTGAGAGTTCCAACCAAAGCTGTGGAGAGCAGGCAGGTCAGTTCAGTGTAGGTCTTGCTCAGAAACTTGGATTGTGGTCCGTGCTTTTGCCAGGCAGGCCAACTTCTTGGTCAAGACGTCAAGGTGCCCGACCTCGTTTGCAACGAATCAGGGATGTAGCGACACTTGAGCCACAATTAGAACCCGGGGATCGATAAAGCTTAGTCAGGGACCATCCCCTTGCCATGAATGGAGGCGGATATCCACCGTCTTAATTCTTGAAGCATGGTTCGGGGATTACGACCATCTTAATACCGGGTTTTGAGCAAGTGACTCAATTGGTCAGAGGCAGTCCGCATTGCTTGGTGCCAATCTTGAGCTTGATGGCCTGGAGGCATGTGCAGATGCAGACGCAGCATGGTTGAAGTGCGAGCAGGCAGTTATTTGCTTCTTGGCGCACGGAGCCACACGTAATGGCTGCGATTCAAGATATGCGCTGGTGCAGGTGGAGAAGATTTCCATTGCGAGCGGAGCAACAGAGTTTGAATCCCAGCCACATCCCCCCAACTAAACGGACTCAGTCGCGCTGACTGCAGTCATAGCGCAGATTGAACGTGAGCCACAATCAAAACCCGGGTAGATGAAGGTTAGTAAGGGACAATGGCAGCCAGAAACAGCAGCGGCCGTTGTATTTCCTTACATGGTTCTGGGGCCTGCGACCATTTTAGTACCGGGTTTTGATTGCAAGTGACTCACGTAGTGCACAACACAGCTCGCGTGAACACATGGCTCGCCTAGGTGCCAGTTCCGGAGGGTCTTTTACACTTGCATACTTCAAGAAGGGACGGTACCTGAGCATCTGGGGGTT